>SJYT01041127.1:956986-969310 GCA_006410635.1 Cephalophus harveyi
TATTGCTGAAGCCTGGCTTGGAGGATTTTGAGCATTACTTTACTAGCATGTGAGATGAGTGCAATTGTGCGGTAATTGGAGCATTCTTTTGCATTGCCTTTCTTTGGAATTGGAATGAAAACTGACCTTTTCCAGTCCTGTGGCCACTGCTGAGTTTTCCAAATTTGCTGGCATATTGAGTGCAGCACTTTCACAGCATCATCTTTCAGGATTTGAAACAGCTCAACTGGAATTCCATCACCTCCACTAGCTTTGTTCGTAGTGATGCTTTCTAAGGCCCACTTGACTTCACATTCCAAGATGTCTGGCTTTAGGTGAGTGATCACACCATCGTGATTATCCGGGTCGTGAAGATCTTTTTTGTACAGTTCTTCTGTGTATTCTTGCCACCTCTTCTTAATATCTTCTGCTTCTGTTAGGTCCATACCGTTTCTGTTCTTTATTGGGCCCATCTTTGCATGAATGTTCCCTTGGTATCTCTAATTTTCTTGAAGAGATCTCTAGTCTTTCCCATTCTATTGTTTTCCTCTATTTCTTTGCATTGATCGCTGAAGAAGGCTTTCTTATCTCTTCTTGCTATTCTTTGGAACTCTGCATTCAGGTGCTTATTATCTTTCCTTTTCTCCTTTGCTTTTGGCTTCTTTTCTTTTCACAGCTATTTGTAAGGCCTCCCCAGACAGCCATTTTGCTTTTTTGCATTTCTTTTCCATGGGGATGGTCTTGATCCCTGTTTCCTGTACAATGTCACGAACCTCATTCCATAGTTCATCAGGCACTCTGTCTATCAGATCTAGGTCCTTAAATCTATTTCTCACTTCCACTGTATAATCATAAGGGATTTGATTTAGGTCATACCTGAATGGTCTAGTGGTTTTCCCTACTTTCTTGAGGAGGCACATAATGACCCCGCCACCACAACCGCCCCCGAGCAGGCGGCACCCTCCAGTCCTTACAATGGACAGGCGTGGGGGTGCCGCCGCCCCCCTACCCCCAAAGCAGCTGTCCTTTCTCTTTAGAGATGAGAGGTCAAGCAACCTCCACGGGGCATCCAGCAAGGCAGTGACTAAGGCTGCATTCCAACCCAGGCCTGACTCCAGAGCCCATGCTGAGGACAGATTCATCACCCTGCTCCCCTAGAAAGGGCTGTAGTAAATGCGACTTCAAATGAAAGAAACATGGAATGAGGTCTTCTGATGGCAAAGGGCTAACTCTGACCTTGTTCTCTATCTAACAACTCACTTACTCATTTGGAGTAAGTCTTCCCCCAAAAGAGGCGTGTTCTAGTTAATTGATGAGTCTCCTTAATTTGTTTTACATATTCTGTATTCCTCTGTCTTCTTAAAGCGATTATTTAGAAGGCAATGGAACTGCTTGTTCTGCTTCAGGACTCTCGTTTTTCAACAGCACGCACAGGGACTGCTACATGGCCATCTTGCAGGACACCCTGAGGCTTTGCAGCGCTCCCTGCGGGCAGGAGCAGGCTCTCTGTCCTGCCGCACTGTGTCCTGCCCGGGCTGATCTGGCCTCCCTCTTCTCTCTCCCAGCCACTTACTGCTTGTCACCTGCACTGCACAGGTTTTGCTTTCATCTTGAGGGTTCACAGTGAAGTCATCTCCGGAAATGAGCTGTTAGCATATTAACGTGAGGTACCCATTACCCCTTAATTTAAAATATTTTTTCTTTCTCCTAGGAAGAGTTATAAGAAGCTTAACAATGGATACCTGTAGTGAAATGGGCTGGCAAAAGGAAGTGGGAGGAGAAAAAGGAGCTGTTTTTTTCTTTTTTCCCTTTAGCTAACTGGGACTGTCTAACGTTACATGCACTTTAGTTTTACATTAACAGTGCTTAAGTGGGAAGGGAACCTTTTCAACCTTTTTCTATTAAACAAACAAACAAGCTCGTATGTTCACAGCAGCACTATTTACAACAGCCAAGACATGGAAACAACCTAAAATGTCCATCCACGGATGAACAGATAAGACGGATGTGATACATACATACAATGGAATGACCCAGATAGCCACAGTGGTGTGGTCACTCACCTAGAGCCAGACATCCTGGAGCGCAAACTCAAGGGGGCCTTAGGAAGCATCACTACGGATGAAGCTAGTGGAGGTGATGGAATTCCAGTTGAGCTGTTTCAAATCCTGAAAGATGATGCTGTGAAAGTGCCGCACTCAATATGCCAGCAAATTTGGAAAACTCAGCAGTGGCCACAGGACTGGAAAAGGTCACTTTTCATTGCAATCCCAAAGAAAGGCAATGCCAAAGAATGCTCAAACTACTGCACAATTGCATTCATCTCACATGCTAACCAAGTAATGTTCAAAATTCTCCAAGCCAGGGTTCAACAGTATGTGAACTGTGAACTTCTGGATGTTCAAGCTGGATTTAGAAAAGACGGAGGAAACCAGAGATCAAATTGCCAACATCTGTTGGAGCATAAAAAAAGCAAGAGAGTTCCAGAAAAACATCTGCTTCTCCTTTATTGACTACACCAAAGCCTTTGACTGTGTGGATCACAACAAACTGTGGAAAATTCTTAAAAAGATAGGAATACCAGACCACCTGACCTACGTCCTGAGATATCTGTATGCAGGTCAGGAAGCAACAGTTAGAACTGGACATGGAACCACAGACTGGTTCCAAATAGGAAAAGGAGTACGTCAAGGCTGTATATTGTCACCATGCTTATTTAACTTCTATGCAGAGTACATCATGAGAAATGCTGGGCTAGATGAAGCACAAGCTGGAATCAAGATTGCCGGGAGAAATACCAATAACCTCAGATTCTGATGCAGGTACAAGAGAAGAATGAAAAAGCTGGTTTAAAAGTCAGCATTTAAAAAACTAAGATGGCTACATCTGCCGTAAAAGGAGTGAAGCAATGCCATCTGCCGCAGCAGGGACGGACCTACAGGTCATCGAACTAAGCAAAGTGAGCAGCGTAGAAGGGAAGGCGCTCAGCCGCGTCTGACTCTCTGCGACCCCGTGGACTGCAGCCGCCACGCTCCTCTCTCCACGGGATTTTACAGGCAACAATACTGGAGTGGGCTGCTATTTCGTTCTCCAGGGGATCTTCCCAACCCAGGGATCGAACCCAGGTCTCCTGCATTATAGGCAGATGCTTTTACCGTCTGAGCCACCAGGGAAGTCCAAGCAAACTAAGTCAGAAATAAAAAGACAAATATCATATGACATTGCTTACGTGTGGCATCTCAAATATGACATAAAAGAAGTTATCTGCAACACAGATACAGAGAACAAGCTTGTGGTTGCCCGCGTTGGGGGGCGGGGGGGAATGGATTGTGAGTTTGGGATGAGCAGATGCAAACTATTATCTATAGGATGGATAAACCAGGTCCTCCTGTAGAGCACAGGGAGCTATATTCAATCTGCTGTGATAAACCACACGGAAAAGGAAAAACCTGATAATACGCATATGATATCTGTGCATATACACTCATGCATATTCACTCATATCTGTAACACGAATACACACAAACACAAATTTTAAAAATGCCTGTGTGTGTGGCACTAACTTAAGAAATACAAATTTCTTTCCTAAGGGTCCATTATATGATAATATTTATATACTGCGGTTGTTGGGAATTATAATTTCCCTTTGGAAGTAATGTCTGTGTATGTCTGTGTCCCTATATTTTAAGTTTCAGTTCAGTTCAGTCGCTCAGTGGTGTCCGACCCTTTGCGACCCCATGAATCGCAGCACGCCAGGCCTCCCTGTCCATCACCAACTCCCAGAGTTCACTCAGACTCATGTCCATCGAGTCGGTGGTGCCATCCAGCCATCTCATCCTCGGTCGTCCCCTTCTCCTCCTGCCCCCAATCCCTCCCAGCATCAGAGTCTTTTCCAATGAGTCAACTCTTTGCATGAGGTGGCCAAAGTACTGGAGTTTCAGCTTCAGCATCATTCCTTCCAAAGAAATCCCAGGGCTGATCTCCTTCAGAATGGACTGGTTGGATCTCCTTGCAGTCCAAGGGACTAACACTGTTTCCACTGTTTCCCCATCTATTTCCCATGAAGTGATGGGACTGGATGCCATGATCTTAGTTTTCTGAATTTTAAGTTTATGAATTAGTAATTTCTAAGTATCTCTCAAAAAAGTTCCTGGGGGCATATGTGCTATTTCTAAAGACAATTTTGAAGAAAACTCTTTGAGTTAAGTTGACAAAAGAATAAACTGTCCCGTGGCATATCTTTTAAGACTGCAACCTACACTGAGAAAACGGATCTTTCCAACAATTTTCCAAAAATTATTTAATGGCCTGGATTGTGAGATATCACTTGATATTTGTAATTTTCTTCAAAAAATTAAAACCCATATAATTATTGTGTGTTAAAAGGCAAAGATACAGATATAAGACCTCATGATAAGAAAAGACTACCTACAATTAAAGAATTATTGCAAATATTGATATTTGCTTAATTTCTTGAAATCTGCTTCACCGCTCTGAAAAAAAGCCACCCGGGAAAGCCTACATGATATTTTATCTCCCTGAAAAGTGTGTCTATTCTTGTGGGTCTGGAACCTCTGATGAGCTTCTCCAACTTCTGGGATTCCTGAGCCTCAAGAATCTCTCCAGCAGAGATTGCTAAGAAGCTTTCTGTTGCCACGACTAACTATTTTGGGTCCCTTCTACCTCCCCTTGCTCTCTGACACTCTGCAGGAAGTGTGCTGGGTTGAGGCAAACCCACAGTGACCTCTCCAAACCGGGGCAGGGCTCGCTCCACTGTCCACTGCAGGTGAAAGCTGTTCACCTGGCCTCCCGTCTCATTAAGCTGCTGGACTCTTCCCTGTGAGACAGATACAGTCCTGCTGGGCAGGGCAGACAGGGCCGTCGGGAACAGGGGCTCAGAAAAAGAGCTGGATCTTGACCATGTGGACTTGCCCGAGTCATCTGAAGTACCCGCGATGCCCACTCAGCTTGGCGAAGCGGGAGGGAAGGTCAAGGGACCAATGAAAACAGAGCCTGGCACACTGCAGCATTCAACAAGGGCCCGCTGAGTGAGTGAGGGAGACGATTCTACTTCTCTAATGCAAGTCATCTGAACAAAACACTGCCCCTGCCTTCTTTAAGAGTCTGTTTACAAAGGGACGCTGTTCACGCGTCTACTGGAAACATGGACTGAGCAGGAGCGCAGAAGCAGAAGTCAGAACAGGAAGCAGCCTTTAGCTTTCTCTTTCCACACAGGTGTAAACCCATCAGGCTTTCGCAGCCAGAGGTACACTCTGCAGCAAACTAACCTGCCACAGCAGAACGCCTGTTCAACAGCTGCCTGGGGCAAACTCCCTGGCGGTCCAGCGGTTAGGACTTCATGATTTTCACTGCCGTGGGCCCAGGTTTAATCCCTGGTCAAGAAACTAAGATCCCACAAGTTGTGTGGTACAGCCAAAAAAAAAAAAAAGCTTTTAAGGAAACAAATTTAAGTCCTGTGACTTCTCACCAGGTCAGGAAATCACATCAGCGTTCACGTAAGTGCAATAACTGACAAAGGGAAAGAGGAATCGTGGATCTGCCTCTGGTACTGGCTACGCCACAGCACCCCGTTATTTAGGTCACTAAACAGAGTAAACGGCAGCTTTCACAGACTCTGAGAGCTCGAAAAGCCCTAAAGGTCAGCGGGTTCAATTACCAGAACCCTACCAGAAACCCTACCAAGGAAACACAGAACTACATACAGAAGCGAGATCACAGCCCTCTGCCCCACGGCATGCTTAACACGTTAAGTCAACACACCACTCATGTCCTAACCGTGACATATTATTTTCTGTTACGCTATTAAAAAGCACAGGTATTACGGAGACATGTCATTATTAGAGCAGCAGTTTAATGCTAGAAGCCTGACTGTGCTGTGCGGATATTTTAAACTGAGGAAGACATTTATGAATTTCTATTAACACTGTCCTCTTTTTAGTCTGAATTTGAATGGAGGATTCTTAAAGTTAGTCCAGCCTTCCATTTAATACAGACTTTCTCTCTACAGAATATTTTAAAAGATTTTGTAATAAAAGATAAAGGCAGCAACTTTAAATATTTATGTTTCTAAATTCCACAGGAGGTGCTGAATATGGATTACTATCTTAAATAAACTTTTTCTAGATTTTGGACACACAGTTATGATATGTAAATATCGTCTTTTTATTTTAAATCATTGCCAATTACTGTACATAGAGATTTGTCACGCTGAATTCTAATTCTGTTAAAATGACTCATAATACAAAGCCTGTACTTAGAAGCAAATTTCAAAATCAAGTTGTAATTCTTCTCTGTAAAATATAATAAGTACTTCTGGTTAATACATACAATGATAAGCAGATACACAGCATCGAAGGTGTCTAACCTCAGAGCTAATCTGTCAAATCCTATCACAGAGCACCTTTGCAACTGAACAACACCTCAGCAGGAACTGTCCGTCACACTGTGGTGCTGAAAGAAGCACAGAATCTAGAGTGCCGTGCGCTGCAAGGGAAGAGAGCGGCGCAAGCTCGGGGAAGAGACACTGAACCCAGGCTGCAGGCAGCCTTGGCGCGAGCAAGGCGTGAGGGGAGCGGGGCCTTTTGTCCTAAACAACAGTGCCACTCAGTGGCTGAACAACGGAGCGAGCTGGTAAACGGCGCGGATGGCGGGTGGCAAAAAGGAAAATGGAGTTTGGGAGGAGGCACTGAGACTGCAGGCACAGAGATACTGCGTTGCCATGGTAACTGTACCTGGACAGGAACAGAAACCTGAGCATCGCTTCCTGTAACTACATCGCCTGGATTTCATAAGAAAAAATAACTAGATTTCATCAAGAGGAATAAAATTAGCTTTTCTTTCATAGTTAATGCTATAATACTTTTACCTATCAACCTAATTACTAAAAGTACAGTGAATCAAACTATAACACAATCTTAGAAAAATTAATATAAAGCATTTCTTAAAGGAACTAATTTTTAAAGTGTTTCCTTAAAAGTCTGTGCCTGTTTTTCTTGAGGAAAAAAAAAAGTTTCTACAGGTCTAAAGTACAGGAAACTAGCCATCAATGGATACTGCTGAGCAGATTTCACTGTCCTACAAATAACAGCATGATTTTATATTTTCTTATTTAAAAAATTCTTTATCCAAAAGTATCTATGTATTTAATTAAGAAGTAGAGATGTTCCTTTGAAATCGATTTCCTCCTGTGACAGACAAAATTTATTTTTAACGAAACTTGAAACCAATTTGTTCTGATTTCATATTAAGTACTGAAAAGATTTCGTAAGTTACCACATGCACTTATAAATGTCAACATGTAAAAATAAATCTGTGAACTGCATACCCTTTAAACTTGATATACTTACTACAGGCAAGATTTCATTTACAAATTGGACCTGTAGTAAATGCTTAATATAAAGAAGTGCTCAAACTAAAAAAACATACAAAAGAAAAGGGGGGTGAGGGAGTGCATTTTCAAAATACAGGAGAGAAAGGAACAGGAGATGCTGAGAAGCACGTGAGGTACAGGACCATTGAGAAGCAAGATTTTTGGGGTCTTTGATTTCCTTCCTGGATGACAAAGTTCACCATGAAGTACAGCCACTGTCAACCGAATTGTCTCCTGGACAGGTCAGCATCTGAAGCCTCAGGCTATTCTGAGATTAACAAGCTGAAAAACAAGCCTTCTTAACAGGCACCACGTTTTCTATGTATGATAACACATAATTAACAGATCTGCTTTCCCTGTAGCTCCTATACAACAGCAAAAAAAGAAAGTCAATTTTTGAATCATATAACCACCTCAGTGCCTTGACCACTGGCTACAATGATGATCTACAGCACAGAGAGCGCGTCTGGAAATCACCGGGTGGTAATCAGACCTTTCCTATCAATTAACAGTGCACGCATTGATGTTCTCCCAGAGCCGAAATAAAATCTATAAATAGGCACACACTCCAAATAACTGGTAAACAACTTTTAGTGGAACTTCCAGGTCCTGAGTTTTCCTAATCCAGCTAACTCGCTATTCACTGATAAGCAGTGTGCCTCATCTTCTGTACGCTGGAAGATTTTCAAGTTTACGCGTGCTACTCATTTTACTCGGCAGCTTCTGGATCACCTATTAATATATATTTAGAGACTGAAGCTAATTTTAATATTGATGTCACCTGGAAAATGTTGGAGGACCATCTGTGCTCCCTCCTTCCTTCAGGACCCCACCCCCAACAGATGCCCACGGCAGAATGCACTTCAAGTAACAGATATTTGAATGCTGGCCTTCTCATAGAACTCTTCCTCTATATGAGCAGAGATAATCCAGAGTTAACTAACCCATAAGGGTTAGCCATAAGGGTTTTCAGCTGCATAAACAACCGCTTTTCGAAATAAGGTTCAAGTTTTCCTACAGAGTGCAGTAAAAAGGCACGAAGCACAGGGCTGTCCCGAGACGGTCAGAAGCCCGGTCCCAGCGCGGGTCTTGGGAAGGAGTCAGCACTGTGCTCACCCGCTTCCGGGCCAGGGGACACAGCAGGTTCAGGTCAGCATCGGGGCGCGGCAGGACACTGGCGGGAAACGCCGGCAGAAAGAACTGCCGCTGGAGGAGAGTTAGCAAACACACCTTTCATCTAAGGAACCACAGGTCTGCAGAGCTGGCATGCTCCCCAGGGGTCAGGTCCAACCTCTTATTTCCGGGTGGGGAAAAGGGTCAGAAAGTTTCAGTATTCTGCCTGTGGTTCACTGGAGAGCACGTGAAGGATCAGCCTACCCCACTCCCACCGGTACAAACTGCTCCCTTCACCTTTTGGTCTGTTTTATCAAAACCTTTATTCAGGGAGGGGCCCTGATAGACCGAGCATCTTTAATATGAAGGTAGAGAAGCTTTCTGTAGGTTGACATGAGAAGAATAAACCAGAAATGAAACGAAGAGCTGCCAGAAAGATCACTTCCGTTCCGCACAGGGCTCGGTTGCGGATGCCCCAGTGATGCTCCTGTTCCAAAAGCTCCGCTTAAGTACTCTGTTGCTTCCTTATAACTGGGGACTCGGTTTTCATCAGTTGTTCAGTCCTCATGTACTTCCTTTCTCACTCACTGTGATATTAATACTTGACATTTCCTTAGAGACACAACTTTATATTTCTATAGTCATTTGGCTTGGTTCCTCAGAAAATTCAAGCTACGGCATTAAGAGATTCTCTGACTCATTTGCCTGCCATCAGTTAGAATTACTACTGACTATGGCTTGTTATCAAAGCAATATTGAAATCATATTTGTTTAGAACAATAAAACAGTACAATTAAGAAATATATAAAATAACATTCATTTCCATCCTGGAAGTGGGCATGTCTCCTGGCATTAAAATACATTTACAATATGTTACGGATTTGAAGTCTCCCTTTCTTTAAATCATGTGCTCTGCATTAAAAAGAGAAGAGTGTAATAATATTAAAAGATGTTCCTATGTAAGGTAAATGGAATATTCTAATAGAAATTTAAACAGCAATTAGATAAAGTCTAATACTTCATATAGGCAACGACAGATAAATGTAACTAACAGAAGCACACTGACTGTTGAACACACACAGTTTGTTTTCTGTTATTGGCATATAGAGTCCATTAAACTTAAGTTTACCAGTTTAAATACCAGTAATTAAAATTTTGTAACATTGGATGCAATTGTCTCAGAGTATATGGAGCATGGGTTAATATTTAACGATTCAATATATTATTGTTATTTTCGACACTGAGTGTTGGGTACTGAACTCGGCTATGATCCAGGCTATGATTCCTTTACCGCGTGGATGAGGCAGGGATCATGAGGGTCTCTGCTCCGACACTAAGTGGCCACAGACTCCAGGCTTTGTGAGGCCTCAGGATTGATTTCTGTAGATTTTCTGCCATCATGTTAGTATCTCATGCTTCCGGAATACAGACAGCAGAGCCCAGAGCTAAGAATAAACATAGCTGTTTCTAACTGGCTATGAGTCGGGCTACTCGATTCACACATCTTTGGAGGTAAGTGGAGAAGATGAGAAAAAGGTGCTGGGTAGGAACCCGAAAGGCTCTCTTAGGAACACAATGAGCGAGGTGAGGTGCTGGGAAGCCCCTGAAGGGGAGGGCGCCTCCTGGAGCCCCGGCGCCGGCACAGCCCCCGGACCGCGCGCACCGAGAGCTGTCTCCCGCTCCCCGCCTCTCCCGGTGCCCCGACGCGGACACGGCCCGGCTGCGTGAGACACCCTGCCTGCCCGTCACCCGTCAGGGCTCCGCTTTGTGCCCCTCGATGGGACGCAAGCCTGGTGACCTGCCTCCTCCGAACCAGCCGCAGGGGTGAAAGCTGGGACCGGCAGAGCCCAGGGTCCCAGGCCCGCCCCTTGCCAACGCTCTCCTAGCCAGAGGCATCACTGCACAAGGTCGGCAGAGACCTCGGTCTTCAGGGCTCAAGCTCTCTGCTGTGACAAGCTCCCTGCTGTTCACAGCACGCTCGGTGGGGGTGACCACGACTCAAATGCAAGCACACTGAGGCAGAAATGTTAAGACAGTACTTTAACAAATTAGCTCGTAAAAAGTTCTTAGGAACAGTACAGTATCTGAAATTCCCACTTAAAAACAATCTAACATGTTTACAGTTGAGTCTTGCTTTAGTTCCTCGTTCCAGGGTGGTGGCTCCTCGAAGTCAGCTGAGGCAGGCCCTGGTTCTAGCTCCTCCCTTACCTCTGTTCAGCTGCACGGGCACACTCTCCGACTTCATCAGCCGCTGCTGCTGCTGCTGCAGAGCGTGCCTGGGCGCCTCCGCCACGGCCCTGGGGGGAGCCGCCGCCGGCGCGGGGCCGCCGCCACTGCCCGCTGCCCCGGGGCCGCCGGCACCGCCCGGGGCCGCCGCGGGGGAAATCAGCTTCCTTCCGAAGTTAATCAGGCTGTTCGAGACCTTATTTATATTTAGGGGAGCGCCTTTGGTATTGGTCCTGTAAAAAAAAAAATGTGGAGACACATTATTTAAATTAGAGAACAACTCTGTTCTCGAATATCAGAATATCACATATTCTGTTGATACAAAGACATAGCTTACATGCTTTGAAAAGGGCCATTTATGAGATCAGGTACACAGAGTGAGGTATGGAAACTTAAAGTGACCACAGGACAATCTAACTGCAAGACTTTAGAAGGTGCTGCTTGTGGAAATTTTGTTTTTTTCATTCCTTTATCCAGCAGGGCCTAACAGTGCCAACACCGCGCCTGTCTCAAACGCAGCTCTGCCCCTTGCGAGGCCAGGCGGGATGCACACCTGTTACGCTGCCATGGAAGCAGCTGGTGATGCAAGCCTGCGAGGCGGGCTCCGAAGGGGCGGTCAGGGCTGGGCAAGCCCGGGGTGGCCGCAAAGGGGAGCGAGGGGGGAACAGGTCTCCCCCCAGGCCGCACCTCCCCCGATTCTGAAACAGCAGCATCTCTGACAGCCGAGCCGCCAGCCCACAGAGTCCGTCACGGGCGGGCCCGAGTCTGCCCTCCCCGCCGCCCCGCCTCTACACCCGCATCCCTCGGCCCTGCTTCCCTTTCCCGACACAGCACGCTTTCCAGGTCTGCCCGGCATGTCTGCCTGCTTCACTCCCCAGCGCAGCAAAATGCCTTGGAGACAAGGACGCTGTCTCCATCCCGCTCCTTGCTAAAAGGCAGACGCGCCCTTCCCATCTGGGCCCCGGCCCGGCGCGCCGCCCACAGGCAGGGTCCCAGGGGCTCGGCCCTCCGGAGACGGCCGCTCCCAGAGCCCCCGCCCGCCTCGCGCTCTCTCCGCTGCGAGTCTCCCACGAGCACACCAGCGGCTGCGCCTGCGCTGGGGGCACACGCTTGGGCCCTTCTCCTCTGAACGCTCACCCCTTCCTGGTCTCGCCCTCCTCACGGTGTCTCAGGGAGCTTTCTGAGCTGCAGTCCGGCCCGCTCGGTCCGGCTGTGCTCCCTTGCGCCCAGCCCACCCCGAGGTCACAGTGACCGTGCGGCAGGGCCCAAGGGCCCCCTCCACGCTCCCCTCCCGCTCACACAGGCCTCTCCTGGCGACCGGGGTTTGCCAGCGCTGATGCTCAGCCTGGCAGAGAAAGGACACCAAGTCAACAGCTGTTAAAATGAATGATTACTTCCCAAATGAGTCACTGGCTTTAAGTATCTTGGGTCTATTATCCGTAGGACCAGTTAAACTGTTTTACTTGTGGGATGTTGTCCATGTCAATATCAGTATGTAAACCAATCATTCAGTTCAGTTCAGTCGCTCAGTCGTGTCCGACTCTTTGTGACCCCATGCATCACAGCACGCCAGGCCTCCCTGTCCATCACCATCTCTCGGAGTTCACTCAGACTCA
>SJYT01041127.1:970118-1048342 GCA_006410635.1 Cephalophus harveyi
GACGGACTCCTTTTCCTATTTGGAACCAGTCTGTTGTTCCATGTCCAGTCCTAACTGTTGCTTCCTGACCTGCATACAGATTTCTCAAGAGGCAGGTTAGGTGGTCTGGTATTCCCATCTCTTTCAGAATTTTCCACAGTTTATTGTGATCCACACAGTCAAAGGCTTTGGCATAGTCAATAAAGCAGAAGTAGATGTTTTTCTGGAACTCTCTTGCTTTTTCCATGATCCAGCGGATGTTGGCAATTTGATCTCTGGTTCCTCTGCCTTTTCTAAAGCCAGCTTGAACATCAGGGAGCTTACGGTTCACGTATTGCTGAAGCCTGGCTTGGAGGATTTTGAGCATTACTTTACTAGCATGTGAGATGAGTGCAATTGTGCGGTAGTTGGAGCATTCTTTGGCATTGCCTTTCTTTGGGATTGGAATGAAAACTGACCTTTTCCAATCCTGTGGCCACTGCTGAGTTTTCCAAATTTGCTGGCAGATTGAGTGCAGCACTTTCACAGCATCATCTTTCAGGATTTGAAACAGCTCAACTGGAATTCCATCGCCTCCACTAGCTTTGTTTGTAGTGATGCTTTCTAAGGCCCACTTGACTTCACATTCCAGGATGTCTGGCTCTAGATTAGTGATCACATCATTAGTAGAAGCTTATTTTCTCACATTTAGCTTTGTTTTCACAAAAGTAGAAACTGGAAACCAAATCTGAGAGATCCACTTATCATGATTTTAGTCACCTTAATTTTTGCCATTACTTCCTTTTCTCAGATCTACCTGGCAGCAGGTACATGGTAATTCTCCCACATTTTATGTGACAGCTGTATCCTTGCCATTACTAGCTGCTGTTCATTCGCTGAGTGGTGTCTGACCGTTTGTGGCCCCTTGACTGCAGTGTGCCAGGCTTCCCTGTCCTCTATTGTCTCCCAGAGTTTGCTCAGACTCATATCCATTGAGTTCGCGATGCTATCTAACCATCTCATCCTCTGTTACCATCTTCGCCTCCTGCCTTGCCCTCAATCTTTCCCAGCATCAGGATCTTGTAGACAGAGCTCTCAGTAGAGCAAAAAGCTGTAAAGAACAATATTGCAGAGGAACCTGGAATGTCAGGTCCATGAATCAAGGCAAACTGGAAGAGGTCAAACAGGAGACGGCAAAAGTGATCATCAACATTCTAGGAATCAGTGAACTAAAATGGACTGGAATGGGTGAATTTAACTCAGATGACCATTATATCTACTACTGTGGGCAAGAATCCCTTAGAAGAAATGGAGTAGCCATCATAGTCAACAAAAGAGTCTGAAATGCAGTACTTGAGTACAATCTCAAAAACGACAGAATGATCTCTGTTCATTTCCAAGGCAAACCATTCAATATCATGGTAATCCAAGTCTATGCCCCGACCAGTAACGCTGAAGAAGCTGAACGGTTCTATTAAGACCTACAAGACCTTCTAGAATTAACATCCAGAAAAGATGTCCTTTTCAGTATAGGGGACTGGGATGTAAAAGTAGGAAGTCAAGAGATATGTGGAGTAAGTTTGGCCTTGGAGTACAGAATGAAGCAGGGCAAAGGCTCACAGAGTTTTGCCAAGAGAACGCACTGGTCATAGCAAACACCCTCTTCCAACAACACAAGAGAAGATTCTACAGAGTGTTCTGTAAAGCAGAAGCAAAAGCAAGACCAGGAGCTGTGGCTCAGATCATGAGCTCCTTATTGCCAAATGCAGACTTAAATTGAAGAAAGTAGCGAAAATCACTAGACCATCCTGGTATGACCTAAATCAAATCCCTTATGATTATACAGTGGAAGTGGCAAACAGGTTCAAGGGATTAGACCTGATAGATAGAGTGCCTGAAGGACTATGGACAGAGGTTCATGACACTGTACAGAAGGCAGGGATCAAGATCATCCCCAAGAAAAAGAAATGCAAAAAGGCAAAATGGTTGTCCAAAGAGGCCTTACAAATAGCTGAGAAGAGAAGGGAAGCTAAAGGGAAAGGAGAAAAGGAAAGATATACCCATCTGAATGCAGGGTTCCAATAGCAAGGAGAGATAAGCAAGCCTTCCTCAGCGATCAATGCAAAGAAATAGAGGAAAACAATAGAATGGGAAAGACTAGAGATCTCTTCAAGAAAATTAGAGATACCAAGGGAACATTTCATGCAAAGATGGGCACAATAAAGGACAGAAAGGGTACAGACCTAACAGAAGCAGAAGATATTAAGAAGAGGTGGCAAGAATACACAGACGAACTATATAAAAAAGATCTTCATGACTCAGATAATCACGATGGTGTGATCACTCACCTAGAGCCAGACATCCTGGAATTCGAAGTCAAGTGGGCCTTAGGAAGCATCACTACAAATAAAGTTAGTGGAAGTGATGGAATTCCAGTTGAGCTATTTCAAATTCTGAAAGATGATGCTGTGAAAGTGCTGTACTCAATATGCCAGCAAATATGGAAAACTCAGCAGTGGCCACAGGACTGGAAAAGGTCAGTTTTCATTCCAATCCCAAAGAAAGGCAATGCCAAAGAATGTTTAAACTACCGCACAATTGCACTCATCTCACACACTAGCAAAGTAATGCTCAAAATTCTCCAAGCCGGGCTTCAACAGTATGTGAACTGTGAACTTCCCGATGTTCAAGCTGGATTTAGAAAAGCCAGAGGAACCAGAGATCAAATTGCCAGTATCCGTTGGATCATGTAAAAAGCAAGAGAGTTCTAGAAAAAACATCTATTTCTGTTTTATTGACTATGCCAAAGCCTTTGACTGTGTAGATCACAACAAACCATGGAAAATTCTGAGAGAGATGGGAATACCAGACCACCTGACCTGCCCCTTGAGAATCTGTATTCCTGTGAAGAAGCAACAGTTAGAACTGTACATGGAACAACAGACTGGTTCCAAATTGGGAAAGGAGTACACCAAGGCTGTATATTGTCACCCTGCTTATTTAATTTATATGCAGAGTACATCATGAGAAATGCTGGGCTGGATGAAGCACAAGCTGGATTCAAGATGATACCACCCTTATGGCAGAAAGCAAAGAATTAAAGAGCCTCCTGGTGAAAGTACAAGAGGAGAGTGAAAAAGTTGACTTAAAAGTCAACACTCAGAAAATTAAGATCATGACATCTGGTCCCATCACTTCATGGCAAATAGATGGGGAAACAATGGAAACAGTGAGAGGCTTCATTTTTGGGGGCTCCAAAATCACTGCAGATGGTGACCGCAGCCATGAAATTAAAAGACGCTTACTCCTTGGAAGAAAAGCTATGACCAAACTTGACAGCATATAAAAAAGCAGAGACATTACTTTGCCAACAAAGGTCCATCTAATCAAAGCTACAGTTTAGAGTTGGACTATAAAGAAAGCTGAGTGCCAAAGAATTGATGCTTTTGAAGTGTGGTGTTGGAGAAGACTCTTGAGAGTCCCTTGGACTGCAAGGAGATCTGACCAGTCCATTCTAAAGGAAATCAGTCCTGAGTATTCATTGCAAGGACTGATGCTGAAACTGAAACTCCAATACTTTGGCCACCTGATGGGAAGAACTGAATCATTGGACAAGACCCTGATGCTGGAAAAGATTGAAGGCAGAAGAAGGGGATGCCAGAGGATGAGACTGTTGGATGGCATCACCGCCTCGGTGGACAGGAGTGTGAGTAAGCTCCGGGAGTGGGTGATCGACAGGGAGTGGACTGAGTGACTGAACTGAACTAGATAGATCTCTGAATAGATAAACTAGACAGAGTTCTAAAACATAACTGATTCAGAGGTCTATAGTAAAAATCAAAGAGCTCTATGCTTCTTCTTTCCATAAAATATTCTCTAATGGTTCTAGATAATATTACAGGCTAGGTATGGGAGGCTTGGAATTCAGCTTTATAAAAGAAAGAACTATCCATTTATAAGACAATTAAATCTGAAAAAAAAAAATTCTTTTCCAAATAGTTTATTTTGCATTATTTCATCTTCAAAGAAATGAGCTATGCAATGTCCTTCCAAAAATTGCTGAATAACAATGTTTCCTAATAGAGATAATGATACATAGTGATGAGGCACTACTTGTAACTTTCAGCTGCTTCCTAAGGAAGCAACGCCTTTTGCCGGGAGCCTGCGACACAGGTCATGAGGAAGGAAGCCTGACAAAACGCAAAGGCTGCTCCGGCTCCGGGGCTCCCCCTGGGTTTCCTGAACATCTACCCACCCGCCTCCCCCCCAAAAAAACCCAGACTCTGCCTGCCTTATTGTACTATGCTTTTCCACTCTTCTGACACTCTCTGGAGAAAGTTAACTTAGGGCTTCAGTCTTCTGCATTTGAAAGGAGTGCTTCAGCTCAAACGCCTCTGATGGCTCTCTAACTTGCCTTACCCAGACTTTTACAGCTTCGCATGTGATTGTTTACAGCCCCTCAACTGTGAGAGGCACGGAAGCCTAAAACATAGAGCCTTTCAAAGAGTTAAGTTATTAGAGTAGCGCTGGTGTAAGATTTCACTCTTGAGCCAATGCTTGTTGCTAAGTTCCCATATCTCTTATCCACTGTGCACCTGGGAGCACATTCCTTAACACAGTTGGAATGTAAGAAAAAACAAGTGTAGCCTTGAAACTGACCACATCAGACTTCTGAGCTAATTGGTTCTTTCTTTGTTGTAACTTACTGCACCTTTGCTTGTGAAAATGTAACTTTGATACTTTCTGAGGCTGACATAGATTTGAAATATAAAGAAAAAACACTTCAAGGGAAAATAAGTTTTCTGGTTGAGCAGCCTTTATCAAAAGAGGGTCTTAAAATGTTTCACAGGCCTCCAAGGCCAGAAGATAATGTACACATCATTTGAGGGAAAGGGATAAAAGTCCTTTTAAAAAATAAAGTTATTGCGGCCTCGTTCACGGAAGCAGCGTGGCCTCCCCGTGTCTTCTTTGTTTTCTGGCTGAATTCCCATCTGGGGCGTGGAGGCTCGCCATGTCTATTTACTTGCCCTGGCTTCTAAGACCCACGAGAAAGGGAGCCCAAGGCGGGACACCCTCCACTATTCAAATGGGCACCAGTGGCCTAACGTAGATGGTGCAAACCTCTTGTCTCGAGGTTTTTATTAGCTCTCCGCGTAAACCAAGTTATTCAGCCTCTTTTCTCCACTATTTTTCCTACTACACTATTCTTTCCTAATCTAATCTTATATTTCTAATTAAATAAATCTCTCCTCACCGACTCCGTCCACCCTTCGAATTCCCTGGATCCACGGGGGTGGGACCCCGGCAGCCTTTCAATTGACAGACATTACAGCTAAGCAACAGGGAAGGCACTCAGTATGTGTTTTCTGAGAAAAGGAATGAGCGGCCTGTAATGCACTCAGCAATTACGGACTCGGGCGGCATTCGCCTCCGGCACGAGCCCGCCCTTGGCAGCCTGTGCGCGGTCCCCTCTCTTCAGCGGTGGAGGAAGGAAGAGCTATTGCGATGCTGAAGTTCACTGCATTCTCGCTTCGCTTGTCTGAAAGTCGAGATTCATAACTCACAGATATGAAGAAGCTATAATGCTGTTACCCTTTTTTATAAACAAAAATGTACTACTTGAATTCCCATATTGCCAGTTCTAAAATTTATATGTTGATAAAAGTACTAAGAAACTGCTAGCGCATTATCAAGAGACTATGGTTAATGCATCTTCATTACTACTAATAACCAGGAAAAACATATAGCTCAAGCTCATGCTGAGCAATTTTTCATCTGAATAGCTCTGAAAAGGGGATGAGCACTGTTATCCTTTTTTTGTGTAGTTCTTGTTTTTAACCAATTTCCCCTCATCCAGTACCCAGAGCTTCTAGAAGAGCATTTTATTTAGAAAACAACTACTGAAGGTGACTGTATTTTCAGATAGAAACAATCTTAACCAAGGTACTTCTAGGACAAGCATGCTAAGCACTGTCCACTGATTGCGTTTCAGGCATGACAATGTTTATGAGAAAGTTAGCTAAGACAGAGCTTAAATATTAGCAGCAGCCTTCTTCCCAAGACGTACTAAAGTGAAAGTGAAGTCGCTCAGTCGTGTCCGACTCTTCACGACCCCATGGACTGTAGCCTACCAGGCTCTCCCCTCCATGGGATTCTCCAGGCAAGAGTACTGGAGTGGGTTGCCATTTCCTTCTCCAGGGGATTTTCCCAACCCAGGGATTGAACCTGGGTCTCCTGCATTCCCGGCAGACGCTTTAACCTCTGAGCCACCAGGAAGGTTAAGGCTAAATACACATACTAAGCATTCTGCAATAAGCACTACTGGTTATTAAATCACATGTGCTAAATGAATGAAAATTAATGCAGCTGTCAAGAGAGCTGATGGACAGTGAGGACTGGACTAGACTGGAATAAAGATGAGACCAGTGTATACAGAGGGCTAAGAGGGCTTCGGAGTTAACAGGACAGCATATCAAATAGACAGAATATCAAACCTAATGTGTGCCTAGTTCTATGTAGTTTCAGTACTGTTGTTCACTACACACTACAATTAAAAATAGTACCATGTAAAGGAACTGCTTCCAAACTGATCCACTGGCACAAGCTTCTTCAATAGGTTAAATCAGTAGCAACAGAGGCATTTTTCGGAAGATTCACGAATCCTTCAGGACACTACCAGAACCTGACCTGGCTTCGTGGCTGGGCCCCTTTTATTGAATTTCTGGAACTCTGGAAATGGTGACTCTTGCTGCCTCTTTTTACCAACTCGGTCTCTTGCAGCCTGGCTTTGTAACCTGCATTCCGTTTACTGAAAGAGCTCCCAAGCCCTCCAGTGCCTTTTTACTACCAGGATCGTGAGCTTTTCTCATTAACCTTCTGAAAGCTTTCTAAAGCTGTTTTTGTTTTAAGAGCACTGTCTTTGTAAAAATTCCTCACAGCCTTTCCTTTCTGGTATCCAAATCTTGACACCACCCTGATTTATTTCCTTCTTACCTAGAGGTTTATTTTTTAAGTCTTATATTAAGTATCTAATATTTATTTACCTCACTCCTTTTGCAATAAAATTTTGTTAGATGCTTGCTTATATTTTTGTCAAAAGAGTGAGTTTTAAACTGACTTTTAGTTATTTTCATCTCTGTCCCCAAAGGTTGAATGCTTGGTTCATCCATCCATTCAATCATTTTTCTTTTTTTTCCCCATTAAAAGCACTTAAAGCTACATATTTGCATCTGATTAAAGCAACAGCATCATAGATTTTCCTCCAATTTCAAATAGTCTGTTGACTCAATTGTTATTTAGATATATTATCTCCTGTCTCTTATACACATCTAGATGTGTATAAGAGACAGAATGAAAACAGAATCAAATATCTTAATAATGGAAATAACAAAATACTCTGATTTTTTCAAAGGAATTGTGGAAACCAAACTTAAATAAGCTGCTTTATATAAATATTTTTACTAATTACTTGGAAATGGTTGAATTTATTATAAGCAGCCCGTCTGGTTCACTAAAAACAAGTTGTTCTAAGAAAACTTTATTTCTTAAGATCAATGAAACTAAAAGCTGTTTCTCTGGGAAGATTGAAAAAAACTGATAAACCTTTGGCCAGATTCCTCAAGAAAAAAAGGGAGAGGACTCAGATCAATAAAACCAGAAATGAAAAGGGAGAAGTTACAATTGTTACCTCAGAAATACAAAGGATCATAAGAGACTATTACAAGCAACTGCATACCAATAACGGAGAAGGCAGTGGCACCCCACTCCAGTGCTCTCGCCTGGAAAATCTCACGAACGGAGAAGCCTGGTGGGCTGCAGTCCATGGGGTCGCTAAGAGTCGGGCATGACTGAGCGACTTCACTTTCACTTTTCACTTTCATGCATTGGAGAAGGAAATGGCAACCCACTCCAGTACTCTTGCCTGGAAAATCTCACGGACAGAGGAGCCTGGTGGGCTGCAGTCCATGGGGTTGCTAAGAGTTGGGCATGACTGAGCGACTTCACTTTCACTTTTCACTTTCACGCATTGGAGAAGGCAATGGCAACCCACTCCAGTGTTCTTGCCTGGAGAATCCCAGGGACGGGGGAGCCTGGTGGGCTGCCGTCCATGGGGTTGCAGAGAGGTGGACATGACTGAAGTGACTTAGCAGCAACAGCATACCAATAAAATGGACAACTTGGAAAAAATGGACAAATTCTTAGAAAGGTAAAACCTTTCAAGACTGAACCAGGAAGAAACAGAAAATATGAACAGACCAATCACAAGCAATGAAATTGAAACTGTGATTAAAAATCTTTCAACAAACGGAAGTCCAAAACCAGATGGCTTCACAGGTGAATTCTATCAAACATTTAGAGAAAAGCTAACATCATCCTTCTCAAACTCTTCCAAAATTGCAGGGAGAGGAACACTTCCAAGCTCATTCTATGAGGCCACCATCACTGTGCTACTAAAACCAGACAAAGATATCACAAAAATAGAAAACTACAGGCCAGTATCACTGATGAATATAGACGCAAAAATCCTCAACAAAATATGAGCTCATAGAATCCAACAACACATTAAGAGGATCATACACCATGATCAGAGAGGGTGCAAGTATTCTTCAATATATGCAAATCAATCAGTATAATACACCATGTTAACAGACTTAAGAATAAAAACCATATGATCATCTCAATAGACTCAGGAAAAGCTTTTGGCAAAACTACACACTGATTTATGATAAAAGCTCTCCAGAAAGCGGGCATAGAGGGAACCTACCTCAACATAATAAAGACCATAAACCACAAAGTCACAGCAAACACCCTTCTCAATGGTGACAAACAGAAAGCGCTTCCTCTGAGACCACATTCTGCACCCTCGCCACTCTCATTCAGCATAGTTTTGGAAGTCCTTGCCACAGAGATCAGAGAAGAAAAGGAAACAAAAAGAGTTCACATTGGAAAAGAAGAAGCAAAACTGTCACTGTCCACAGATGACGTGATACTACACACAGAAAATCCTAAACTTGCCACCAGAAAACTACTGCAGTTAAACGGGGACTCTGGCAAAGCAGCAGGATGCGGAATCAATGCACAGAAATCTCCTGCCTGCCTGTACACTGACAATGACAGACCTGAAAGATACATTAAGGAAACAGCCCCATTTACCACTACAGCGGAAAGAATGAAACTCCTAGGAATAAGCCTGTCTAAGGAGGCAAAGTATCTGTACACAGAAAACTATAGGATACTGACGTGCGAAATCGAAGACAACACAAACAAATGGACCATGTTCCTGGACTGGAAGAATCAACATTGTGAAAACCAGTATACTATCGAAAGCAATCTATAGATAAAATGCAATCCCTCTCACATCACCAACAGAATTTTTCACAGAATTAGAACAAAAAATTGTATAATTTAAAATAGCCAAAGCAATCTTGAGAAAGAAAAATGGAGCTGGAGGAATCAGGCTCTTTGACTTCAGACTATACTACATAAATACAGTAATCAAGACAGTATGGTACTCATACAAAAACAGAAATACAGATCAATGGAACAGGATGCAAAGTCCAGAGATAAACTCAGGCACCCATGTTCACCTAATCTTTGACAAAGGAGGCAGGAATATACAATGAAGAAAAGATAAGTCTCTTCAATAAGTGGTGCTGAGAAAACTGGTCAGCATTATGTAAAAGAATGAAATTAAAACCCTAACATCATACACAAAAACCAACTCAAAATGGATCACAGACCTAAATGTAAGGCCAGGCACGACAAAACTCTGAGAGGAAAACAGGCAGAAGACTATCTGACATTTGTCGTTGTTCAGTCGCTAAGTCTTGTCTGACTCTTTGTGACCCCACAGACTACAGCATGCCAAGCTTCCCTGTCCTTACTATCTCCTGGAGCTTACTCAAACTCATGGCCATGGAGTCAGTGATGCCATCCAACCAACTCACATTCTGTTGCCCTCTTCTCTTCCTGATTTAAAATTTTCCCAGAATCAGAGAATTTTCACATCAATCAGCTCTTTGCATAAGATTCAGTTCAGTTCAGTTCAGTCACTCAGTCGTGTCTGACTCTTTACGACCCCACGAACTGCAGCATGTCAGTTCTAAAAATGTCAGATAGTCTTTTGCCTGTTTTCCTCTAAGAGTTTTGTCGTGTCTGGCCTTACATTTAGGTCTGTGATCCATTTTGAGTTGGTGTCCATTTTTGTGTCCCTATCCATCACCAACTCCTGGAGTCCACCCAAACCCATGTCCATTGAGTTGCTGATGCCATCCAACCATCTCATCCTCTGTCCTCTCCTTCTCTTCCTGCCTTCAATCTTTCCCAGCATCAGAGTCTTTTCCAATGAGTCAGCTCTTCCCATCAGGTGGCCAAAGTATTGGAGTTTCGGCTTCAGCATCAGTCCTTCCAATGAACACCCAGGACTGATCTCCTTTAGGATGGACTGGTTGGATCTCCTTGCAGTCCAAGGGACTCTCAAGAGTCTTCTCCAATACTACACTTCAAAAACATCAATTTTTTGGCACTCAGCTTTCTTTATAGTCCAATTCTCACATCCATACATGACCACTGGTCATGACTAGACAGACCTTTGTTGACAAAGTAATGTCTCTGCTTTTTAATATGCTGTCTAGGTTGGTCATAACTTTCCTTCCAGGGATCAAGTATCTTAATTTCATGGCTGCAGTCACTGTCTGCAGTGATTTTGGAGCACCTCAAAAAAAAGTCAGCCACTGTTTCCATTGTTTCCCCATCTATTTGCCATGAACTGATGGGACCAGATGCCATGATCTTAGTTATTTGAATGCAGAGTTTTAAGCCAGCTTTTCCCCTCTCCTCTTTCACCTCATTAAGAGGCTCTTTAGCTCCTCTTCACTTTCTGCCACTGGAGTGGTGTCTGTGTATCTCAGGTTGTTGGTATTTCTCCCAGCTATCTTGATTCCAGCTTGTGATTCATCCAGCTCAGCGTTTAGCATGATGTGCTCTGCGTAGAAGTTAAATAAGCAGGGTGACAATATATAGCTTCGTTGTATTCTTTTCCCAATTTTGAACCAGTCTGTTGTTCCATGTCCAGTTCTAACTGTTGCTTTCTGACCTGCATACAGGTTTCTCAGAAAGCAGGTAAAGTGGTCTGGTATTTCCATTTCTGTAACAATTTTCCAGTTTGCTGTGATCCACACAGTCAGAGGCTTTAGCATTGTCAATAAAGCAGGAGTAGATGTTTTTCTGGAATTCCCTTGCTTTTTCTATGATCTGATGGATGTTGGCAATTCAATCTCTGGTTCCACTGCCTTTTCTAAACCCAGCTGGTACATCTGGAAGTTCTCAGATCACGCAGTGCTGAAGCCTAAGTTGAAAAATTTTGATCATTACCTTGCTAGCTAGCATGTAAAATGAGTGAAACTGTGTGGTAGTTTGAGCATTCTCTGGCATTGCCCTTCTTTGGGATTGGAATGAAAACTGACCTTTTCCAGTCATGGGGCCGCTGCTGAGTTTTCCACGTTTGTTGGCATATTGAGGGCAACACTTTCACAACATCATTTTTTAGGATTTGAAATTGCTCACCTGGAATTCCATCACCTCCACTAGCTCTGTTTGTAGTGATGCTTCCTAAGGCCCACCTGACTTCGCAGTCCAGGGTGTCTGGCTCTACGTGAGTGACCACACCATCACGGCTATCTGGGTCATTACGACTTTTTCGGTACGGTTCTGTGTATTGTTGCCCCCTCTTCTTAATATCTTCTGTTTCTGTTAGGTTCTTACTGTTTCTGTACTTTCCTGAGCCCATCTTTGCATGAAATGTTCTCTTGGTATCTCTAATTTACTTGAAGAAATCTCTCATCTTTCCCATTCTATTATTTTCCTCTAATTCTTTGCATTGTTCATTTAAGAAGGCTTTCTTATCTCTCCTTGTTATTGTTTGGAACTTTGCTTTCAGTTGGGTATATCTTTCCCTTTCTCCTTTGCCTTTCACTTTGACGTAAATTGCAGCAGAATCTTTTTTGACCCACCTCAAAAAGTAATGAAAATAAAAACAAAAATAAACAAATGGGACATAATTAAGCTTAAAAAAGCTTTTGAACAGCAAAGGAAATCATAAACAAGACAAGAAGAGAACCCTTAGAATGGAAGAAAATAGATGTAAACAAAGTAACTGACAAGGGAGTAATCTCCAAAACATATAAATAGGTCACATAGCTCTATATCAAAAACAAACAACTCAATCAATATACGGACCAATGACCTAAATAGACATTTCACCAGAGAAGACATACAGAAGGCCAACAAACACATGCAAGGATGCTCAACACCACTGATCATCAGAAAAACGCAAATCAAAGCTACAGCGAGGACCACCTCACACTGGCCAGAATGGCCAACATCAAGAAGTCTACAAACAATAAATGGTGGAGAAGGTGGGAAGAAAAGGGAATGCTACACTGTTGGTGGGAACGCAAATCAAAGCTACAGCGAGGACCACCTCACACTGGCCACAATGGCCAACATCAAGAAGTCTACAAACAATAAATGGTGGAGAAGGTGGGAAGAAAAGGGAATGCTACACTGTTGGTGGGAACGCAAATTGGTACAGTCACTCTGGAGAGCAGTTTGCAGGTTCATCAAAAAACTAACAGAACTACCATACGATCCAGCAATCCCATTCCTGGGCATGTAACCAGGGAAAATCCTAATTCAAAATGATACATGCACCCCAAGTTCACAGCAGCACGATCTGCAACAGCCAGGACACGGAAGCAACCTAAATGTCCATCAGCAGATAAAGAAGAGGTGGATACGGACATACAGTGGGATATTATTCAGTCATAAAAAGGACCAAAACTGTGCCATTCACACAGACAGACCCACAGTCTGTCATTCTGAGTGAAGTAAGTCCTAAAGAGAAAAATATTGCATAACATCACTTATATGGGGAATCTAGAAAAATGACAGAGATGGACTTACTTGCAAAGTAGAAATAGAGCCACAGACACACAGAACAAACTTACAGACGCCAGGCAGGGAAGGGCAGGCGGGGTGAGCTGGAGACTGGGACGGATGCAAGTGCACCGGGCGCATGCGCGTGTGCTGAGCTGCTTCGGTGTGTGCGACTCTTTGCAACCCAGTGGACTGTAGCCTGCCGGGCTCTTCTCCAGGCCAGAGTACTGGAGTGGGTGTCTCCTGCTTCTCCTGCATTGCAGGTGGATTCTTTACCCACTGAGACACTTGGGAAGCCCATATATACACTACTGTGTATAAAACAGATAATGAATGAAGACCTACTGTCTAGCACAGGGAACTTTGCTCAACGCTCTGTGGTGACCTAACTGCTGCTGCTGAGTCGCTTCAGTTGTGTCCGACTCTGTATGATCCCAGAGTCGGCAGCCCACCATGCTCCCCCGTCCCTGGGATTCTCCAGGCAAGAACACTGGAGTGGGTTGCCATTTCCTTCTCCAATGCATGTAAGTGAGAAGTGAAAGTGAAGTTGCTCAGTCATGTCTGACTCTTGGTGACCTCATGGACTGCAGCCCACCAGGCTCCTCTGCCCATGGGATTTTCCAGGCAAGAGTACCGGAGTGGGGTGCTATTGCCTTGGAGAACGAAATCTTAAAAAGAGGGGTATACATATAACTGCTTCACTTTGTTGTACAGCAGAAAAGGGGAAAGGGAAGTCGCTCAGTCGTGTCCAACTCTTTGCGACCCCATGGACTGTAGCCTACCAGGCTCCTCTGTCCATGGGATTCTCCAGGCAATAGTACTGGAGTGGATTGCCATTCCCTTCTCCAGGGGATTTTCCCGACCCAGGGATCGAACCCGGGTCTCCCGCATTGTACAAAGATGCTTTACTGTCTGAGCCACCAGGGGTACAGCAGAAACTAACACAATATTGTAGAGCAACTATATTCCAATAAAAATTAATTTAAAAAATAAGACAACGTTATTTATTGTTTGAAGTGCTGACCTCTATTAGATTTTATCAAGGTGTCAGTGAGTATAATACACACTTAGTTGTATCTGAACAGCTGTAGCTCATGTGTGCTGCTGAATCTTCCTGCACGCCTCAGGCGATTCACAGACCTGTGAAAAGTTCACCAGTACTCTTTTTAAATTGAAGGTCATACTCTTCTGTCATTGAGTTATGCAATTTGGGAAGAGTTACTTAGCCTGCTGTCTGGACCTTAACTTCCTCATCTTTAAACCAAGGGGTCTGAGGTGTATGACACTGTGCTCCTTTTGGACAGAAAACCCTACAGTTTCATGACTTGAAGAAAGAGAACATGTGCTTATGAACATGAGACCAATCAGATAAATCAATCAAAGTCTAAAATACTCTCAACTGGGCAGCATGAGAAATAAGTGAGAGAGAAAATTTAATGGAGATTAAAAAAAGCGTATGCACTTAGGTTAAAGTGTTTTACAATTGCACACTATACATAGAATAGGGAGGTGTGGATTAACACGAATTCATATTAAAACAAACAAAAAAACAACCAAACTCCCAAATGTGAATGTTTTGGTTTGGTCTCCAAGGCTAATCTGAGCCTATGCTGATGTTGGAGAAAAATAAAATTCTGGGGCTGCATTAATTCCAGGCAAGTGAACTTCTAGTTTCTAGTCCAGCATGTAAGAATTTTGGAAGTTTCTACTCTGTCCTAACAACAAATAAAAAGCTGAACAAACTAAAAAAAAAAAATCAACTTTTTCATGGCTCTTTAAAATAAGTCAGGTGAAAGGGCAAACTGCTCCTCCCAGATTGGAGAGAGTGAGAGGTGAATTCCGAGCATCGGGGCCTCCCAGAGCGGAAACCCACAGGAACAAGCGCAGGGGCAGGAAACTGTAACTGCAGCGGAATCGCTCGAGGCCCTGTGCGGACAACGCCGGGAGCCACAGTCTCCAAGGGGACGCGGTCACAGGGCTCAGTGGCCAGCCTAGCCGCCGCCAGCCTTCCTGGACTGCTGCTCTCGTGAGAAGGCATGCTCGGACAGGGGTAGAGGGAAAGGAGCCGGCTGGAATACACCAGGGCATGCTGTTCTCAAATGGTCAGGAGAAACACTGAATCAGAGGAATTGCTCAGAGCCTACCTGACCTGGGGAGGGAAGTACCTCACCCTAGCCCCCTCCAGCCTTCCTGTCCTACCCTAAGGTGGGGGCTGCAGCTGAGAGGCAGGTGTCAAATTCAGAGCCCAGAGGCCCCGGCTCACTAAATGACTGAGACCTACTCATAGCACAGTATATTAAAAAGCAGAGACATCATTCTGCCAGCAAAGGTCCGTGTAGTCAAAGCTACGGTTTTTCCAGTAGTCATGTATGGATATGAGAGTTGGACTATAAAGAAAGCTGAGCACCAAAGAATTGATGCTTTTGATCTGTGGTGCTGAAGACTCTTGAGAGTCCCTTGGACTGTGAGGAGATCAAACCACTCAATCATAAAGGAAATCAGTCCTGAATATTCACTGGAAGGACTGATGCTGAAGCTGAACTCCAATACTTTGGCCACCTGATGTGAAGAGCTGACTCACTGGAAAGACCCTGATGCTGGGAAAGATTGAAGGTGGGAGGAGAAGGGGACGACAGAGGATGAGATGGTTGAACGGCATCACCGACTCAATGGACATGAGTTTGAGTAAGCTCCGGGAGTTGGTGATGGACAGGGAGGACTGGCATGCTGCGGTCCATGGGGTCGCAAAGAGTCGGACACGACTGAACAACTGAACTGAACTAATCATAGGACTGCTCAGTTGTGTCCGACCCTTTGCGACCCCATGAATCGCAGCACGCCAGGCCTCCCTGTTCATTACCGTCTCTCGGAGTTCACTCAGACTGGCATCCATCGAGTCCGTGATGCCATCCAGCCATCTCATCCTCGGTTGTCCCCTTCTCCTCCTGCCCCCAATCCCTCCCAGCATCAGAGTCTTTTCCAATGAGTCAACTCTTCACATGAGGTGGCCAAAGTACTGGAGTTTCAGCTTCAGCATCAGTCCTTCCAGTGAATATTCAGGACTGATTTCCTTTAGGATTGAGTGGTTTGATCTCCTCACAGTCCAAGGGACTCTCAAGAGTCTTCTCCAACACCACAGTTCAAAAGCATCAATTCTTTGGTGCTCAGCCTTCTTCACAGTCCAACTCTCACATCCATACATGACCATAGGAAAAACCATAGCCTTGACTAGACGGACCTTAGTCGGCAAAGTAATGTCTCTGCTTTTGAAAATACTATCTAGGTTGGACATAACTTTTCTTCCAAGGAGTATTATTGATGGACATGGCTGAGGAAAGAATCTCTGAGGTTGAGGATATTTCAATAGAAACTCCCCAAACTGAAAAGCAAATAGAAAAAAAGACAGAAAAAGCAGAAGAGAAGATCCAAGAGCTGGAGGACAGCGGTAAATGGTCTAACAGCCACGCACTGGGAAAGGCAGAAGGAGAAAGAAGAAAGGGACAGAGGAAGCAGGTCAAACAACAGTGGCTGAGTGTCCCCAAAGTCTGCCAGACAAGCAACCAAAGATCCAGGAAGCTCAGAGAACATCAGGCAGTAGAAATGCCAGAAAAGTTATACTTAGTCATATCATTTTTAAACTATAGAAAATCACAGAAAAAAAAAAAAACCAAAACCACCTGAAAAAAGCCAGAGGGGGAGAGAAACAGCTTACCTGTAAGGGAACAAAAATAAGAACCACATTCAAATTCTCCTCAGAAACCATGCATGCAGAAGAGAGTGCGGTGAATAAGACGTTGAGAGAAAATCTGCGACGTAGAATTCTGCACCCCGCGAAACAGCCCTCAAAAGTAAATACGGCGTCTGCACGCACACCTTACCTTCTTACAGTAAGCAGGTATTATTACTCACTAGCAAACGTAGTATATGACTAGGAGCAGGTGAGTGTCTGTGTGCTGGAGGAGGAAACTGTACAAGGATGGCAGACAGTTTTGGTGACGCATGAGTTTCTGGCAGAACTGAGTTTCGTCGATAAAGCGGAGCACAACAGTAGGGAGACATGCCGCCTATGAGGGAAGAGGGAAGGCTAAGAGGCAGGGGCACAAGCCCACGAGCAGAGGGGAGCCGCCGGGAGCAAGAGCAGCGCTTCTGCGCGTGGCCTGGAAGACGAGACGCGGTGCGAAAGTTACAGAAAGTCACAGGAGACAGCTAACGGGCTGCGACTCAGGAAATCCTTCCTGATGATTCCACAGGCTCCACTTAAAATGAAGAACTCCATTTCTGGGACTGTCTAAGCAGAGCTTAGGAAATCGTTTTCAGACAAGGAGGCCTCCCGGCCGGGGCGAGAGGCAGAGTTCAGGGAAGGCCCTTTCCGCCCCTGCTGACGGCAGGTGCTGGGCTGGGCCAGCCGCCTCCTGCATCGCGGTCGCTGTCCTGCCGAGACGCAGGTCACAGAGGGGCCTGGAGGCCAGCGTGGGCCCTTGTGGGATGGTGACCGGACCCAACTCAAGCTCGCAGGCCTCCCTGGCTGCCCTACCTCTGGTTTCCACCCTCAGTCTCTATTCTTTTTGCCTTTCCTTCCACCTCTAGGATCATCTTCCCTCTGAGACGTTTCTCCCTTTTCCTTTCCTTCCATCAAAATCTCCTATCATTTTCTCATCTCATTCTACCTATACTTTTTTCCATCATAAAAATATATAACTTAGTTTAAAATTACCTTCTTAAGCGCAAGTTGTTGGAAAAAGTAAATATAAACACGTGATTTTGGTTTTAGGATAGAAATGATACTCTCTTTGCATCTCTATAATTTCCTAGCCTGCCACTGTGGATCTACCCGGGATCATGATTCCTACTTGCTTCTTTCATGCTTATTATATACATCTATCTTTTATTTAGATATTTAAAACAGTTGTCATCGTTGCAAAATAGTACTTTTCAAGATGATTCTAACATTTGAGCTAACATTCGGGATATACTCACAAATTCTCTAAGTTAAAGGTTTCAAATTCTATAAAACAAAGTAGTTTTCAACTTTCTTAATTCTTTACCTTCAATGTTGAGTGTATCAAACTTGCTTCAGTGAAGGACATCTATACTTAATTCTAATTTGTTTGCCATATCTTGAGGTTTCTGCTATCTCAGAAAATGAACTCTCTCCATATATCATGAAACTCAAGATTTTATAGGTCTTTATAAAAACTACATGATAAAAATTAGCTTGCTATTACTCATTCCCTCATTCCTTAGGAATCTGACTTTCAAGTGAAACATGTTTCCTTTCAGCTGTAAAGATGATGACTATTTTGCGTGTGGCATGTAAGTCCTTGTTACTGTGATGTGAAGCAAACGAAGTGCTTGTTAGGGCCAGAAAAGCTGGCCCTGTAAGATGGTGGACATAAGCTAGACTGTGGGGCTCAGCTAACTGGATCTGAATATAATTGAGAATATTTGTTTAATGTAAGAAATAATTAGCAATTGTGCACAGACTGTGGTTATATAAAAATTACGAGATAACTCCCTAAGACCTGTCTGCAGGAATAAAGTTCGAGGTTTCTATTCCAGGGCAGTCGTTTCCAACTGATTTATTTTCTGGCCCAGTGTCTGAGAGGGATGCAAATCTCTCCGGTGAACCGTGGCTCACAGGAGTTTCTGGTCTAGGGAGACACGGCAGAATGGAAGAGGATACAAGCTTGAGCTGCCACCTGTTGGGGAGCTTTGCCCTGTCACCTGTCTCCCTTCTCTGAGAATCACCACATATCTTCACACTTGAAAAAAAAATCACATGCAGCTATACTTAAACATATATCAATAATCAACTCTTAAGAGTTGTAAGGAAAAAGGTATGTTTTAAGAAACTTTCCTTGAAGTTTTAATGAAAGAGAGTCAATAAATATAGAGAAATGTATGAGTCCATGTAAAATTCCAAGCAAACAGTTCCATTAGAAACAAAAGCACAGCCTGGACATCCTTGGCGGTGCAGTGGATAAGAATCCGCCAGCTGATGCAGGGGACACGGGTTCAGGCCCTGCTCTGGGACGACTCCATGTGCTAGGGAGCAGCTAAGCCATGTGCCACAACTACTGAGGCGTGCCCTGGAGTCCGCACGCAGTGACCGCGAGGCCCGCGCGCCCGGCGCCTGTGCTCCACGGCAAGAGCGGTCACTGCACTGAGAAGCCCTCCAGCTGCAAGAGTAGCCCCTGCTCACTGCAGCTAGAGGAAGCCCTCACGAGGCAACAAGGATCCAGTGCAGCCAGAAAGAAAGTGCAGTCCCAGGCAGGAACAGGTTACATGCAGAAAAAAAGAGGAATTTATTTTCTCTCCAATGAAAACCAATCTATAAGACCTGCGCTCTTAAAGACTATGCAACACTATGGAGAGAACGTGAAGCCTGACTGAATGGAGAGACAGCCCATGTTCATGGATTTGCTGAAGTTTCAGTTCTTTCCAAACTGACCTACAGATTCAGTGTAATTCCAATCAAATCCCAATAATTTTTAGAGAAACTGACATGTAGATTCTACAATTTATATGGAAATGCAAAGAACCAAGAATAGCCAAAATTAAAAAAAAAAAGAAAATCAAGACTTGCTGTGACGCTACATAATTAAGCGAGTGTGGTACTAGCGAAAGCAGAGTCCAGAAATAGACTCATATCTTTACCGTCAAGTGATTCTCAGCCAAGGGCCCAGTTTAATTCAATGAAGAAAGGAGAGGATTTTACATAACTGGATGTAAAAGTATCCAAATATCCAACTGCTGGGTACTTGGATCGAAAAAGATGGACCTCAATTTTTACCTCACTCCACACATGATTTGACATGGACCACATATCTAACACAACTGTTAGCACCACACCAGTTTTGAGAAGAATACAGAGTATCTCTGGAACTTTGAGGGTTAACTCAGCATGCCTGGGCTCCCCAAACCCTGCACACTTCAGTTCAGGACCCACCCTGCAGGGACAACTGGGAGGGAACCTCTAGCCCTTGGAATGACTGTCTGATAAACATGTCCTTGTAGACCTGGGTGGTCTGGTATTCCCATCTCTTTCAGAATTTTCCACACCACCTAACCTGCCTCTTGAGAAATCTGTGTGCAGGTCAGGAAGCAACAGTTAGAACTGGACATGGAACAACAGACTGGTTCCAAATAGGAAAAGGAGTACGTCAAGGCTGTATATTGTCACCCTGCTTATTTAACTTATATGCAGAGTACATCATGAACGAGGATGAGATGGCTGGATGGCATCACGGACTCGATGGACGTGAGGCTGAGTGAACTCCGGGAGATGGTGATGGACAGGGAGGCCTGGCGTGCTGCGATTCATGGGGTCGCAAAGAGTCGGACACGACTGAGCGACTGAACTGAACTGTAGACCTGGGACCTTGAACCACAACAAACAGTGGAGGCTAACAGTGTGAATCAGGCTGAAAGTCTGTCTCCACCTGGGCCCTGTCACACGGCCTCCGTCTGGCCAGGGGACTAGAGGCGGGCAGCTCACGTCACCACAGGGCTGCTCCCTGCCTGCACGACTGGCCTCCAACAGAACCCCAAGCACTGGGGAACGTCCCCGGGGGCGGCACTTCCTGCGCGAGGCCCTGCAAGGTTCAGGCGGATTTAAGCACGCCGCTGCGAGGGGACAACGGGAAACTCACGCCTGGCCTCTCCTGGACCGCGAGCAAAACTGCTGCCTGCGCGTCAGCAGACAGAGGGTGCCCTGCCCTCCCTGCCTGTGCGCGCTGATGGACTCAGGGTGGGCACCGAGGCCCTGGCCAGCCGCCCGCCGCTGCAGCCACCGCGTGGCACGCCCGAGGGCCTCAGGGCGAGGAAGCAGGGCCCCAGCAGCGCGGCGCAGGTCGCAGGCGGGACTGCGGCGAGGGCAGACTCCGGCGTCTCCCGCACATCGAGCAGCGCTGCGCCCCTTCACGCGACCCTGGCTTCCTTTAATTAACCGCGTCTCTCGGTGCTCTGACTACCCAGCCTTCGCCGCACCGACTCCCGTGTGTACCCTCTGGGTCAGGCCCTCAGAGCGACCTGAGAGTCCAGTCTTGGACTTGAAGTCCTCAGAAAGTCTGCCAAGTAAAACAACTCTCAGCTTTCTAGGTTGTTCATTTTCAGTCAACAACACCAACTTTTTTTCCTATCTCGATTTTAGTCTGTATCCTTTTGCCATAATGCACCATAAACATGGGCGTAACAGCTTTTCTGAATTCTGAGAGGCCTTCGAGTGAGCCAGGAAGCCCCGGTCTTCAGGATCCTGAACAAAGGAGACTTAGGTGGGTCTCAGGAGATTCCACAGAAGAGAAAACAAAACGCCCTGGCCTAAAGGAACAAAGCTGAAGGAAGGAACGCCACCAGAATGAGAGGTTTCTGCTCATTCAAAGGCATCATGGGGAAAACGAACAGGCACACTCCACACTGGGGGATAATATCTGCAGTACATTTATCAGACAAAGACTCCTACCCAGAACATATACAGAATCCTCACAAATCAAGAATAAAAAGGACAAACAACCCATTAAAAACAGGCAGACTACTGGGACAGTCCAAAGAGGAATCACCAACATGCTATGAAAAGATGCTCAGGAAAATGTAAATTAAAACACAACGAGATACATTTTCATACCAACTACAGTAGATAAAATCAGAAAGGCTGACAGTAGCAAATGCTGGCAAAGATGAAGAGCAATTGAAACTCCCAAATACTGCTGGTGAGCATGGAAAAAGATATAACCACTTGGTGAAACAGTTCGCAGGTTCTTATAAAGTTGAACACACATCTATCCTATGACGCTAAGTCGCTACAGTCGTGTCCACCTCTGTGTGACCCTGTGGACTGCAGCCCACCAAGCCCTCCGTCCATGGGACGCTCCAGGCAGGAGTACTAGGGTGGGGTGCCATTTCCTGCTCCAGGGGCTCTTCCCAACCCAGGGGTCAGACCCAGGTCTCCCAGAATTGCAGGCGGATTCTTTAGCAACTGAGCCAGAGTAATTTAATTTCTAAGTGTTTATCCAAGGGAAACATAAACATATATCCACCAAAAACAACAATAACGAATGAAAACATCGAAACACTTGCACAAGCATGTTCACAGCGGTCTTGCTCAAAACACTCCAAATCTGGAAATAGCCCACTATCTATCAGTAACAGAATAAACAATCTGTGGCACATCATACAGTGGAATACAGCCCAAGAAAAGAAAAAAACTGCTGGTATTTATAAACAATATGCATGAAGCGTAAGCACATTATCTGAATGAAAAAAAGTGCATACTATGTGTCTCTACTCATGGAAAGATCAAGAAAAGGGGAAACTCTCAGAATAGCGGTGGCTCAGATGGTTAAGCGTCTGTCTACAATGAGGGAGACCCGGGTTTGATCCCTGGGTCAGGAAGATCCCCTGGAGAAGGAAATGGCAATCCACTCCCGTACTATTGCCTGGAAAATCCAATGGACAGAGGAGCCTGGCGGGCTACAGTCCACAGGGTTGCAGAGAGCTGGACACAACTGGGCCTGCATGCAGACGGGCAGCATACACAGCTATCAAAACTCATCAGACGGAACACTTAGGATCTGTGTCTTATGTACAAATTATACTTACATTTTTTAAGAAAGGAAAAAGATTTATTTACTCTCCCCTAAAAAAGGAGATAGTGTTACCAATTTACCTAAATTGGTTAGGAATTAACAACTCTCTTTGATACAAGAGAAAGAGCATTTCAGACACAGAAGTGCTTATAACACAAACTCCTATTTGAGCATAAAAATATCATAAAATTACATTTATATAGAAATCAGTGTCCTTTGAAATTCTGATTAGCCAATTAACTACTAATGGACTATAACCATGGACTTCTTGGCTTCATGACTCGGGAAATATTATTAGCATATTATTTCTTTACCATATTTTAGCAATAAAATACTTCAGAGTAAATATAATAAAGCCTCATTTAAAAATTCTTGTGGACCATATAATATGGAAATTAGCTAGAAGAATTTTATAATGCCTTTTAGGTATTCAAAGCAGTATTTATTTATTCAGTCATTAAACTGCTGAGTACTAGACACAGTGCCTGGTACTGTGCTAGGCCCCGGGAATACGAGGATTCTGTCCCCGACATTGGCGCGGTTACTCTATAAATGAAGCTAGAAAGTGCTCGCTCATGTCACCCATGGTGGAACGCGTTCTCCACGCCAGGTAGCGAGGAGACGACAGGGACTCAGGCAGACGCGGCCCCTGCCCTCCCCAGGCTCGGCTGCGGGTGTAAGACGGCTGCAGGAAGAAGGTCTGCGCCCTGGGAGGACGTGCTCAGTAGGCCAGGCCCCGAGAAGACGACTCCTAAGCGGAGGCAGACTCTGACTCCGAGAAGAGATGGAGAATCACTGGGCACCAGGCATTCTTGGGGTAACAATGGACAGGACACCGCCCACCCTAGTCACCCGGGGCCCAGCGGTGGAAGGTGGGGAGCGTCTGCAGAGCCCAGTAGAGGCTCCCTTACTGGAAAGCGTCTGTCCCCAGAGCCTGGCTTCCTGCTGGACCCTATGCAGGCATCCGGACAGGGGGCCTTTTGGAAAGGGCCCACCCGCCCGAACTCTACCTCTGGCACCTTTCATTACTGACGCCAGTCAGGTTGTTGTGGCTGTGACACAGGGCAGAGGAGAGCTGGGGGTATCAGCACGGAGGATGCTATTGCTGGTCTGGAACCCAGCTTGGCTTCTTCCGTCTGTATCAAGGCCTCACGCAATCAAGTGCAAGAGCTAACTCTGGTGATATGAACTTAAGTAAACCAGAAGACCTCCAGTCATGGAGCTGCGTGTAAAGGGCCACTGGGTAAAGGGGCGCGCGGCCTGCGGCCCTGCTGCCAGCTCAGGTGTGGATGCTTCATCGCCTCTGCAAGAGCAGAGAGACTACGCACTTTAAGAGACTGTGCTGTGGCACTTTCAAAACAGAAAGCCTGTGAGTGCTCTGGAATGCAGAGGCTGTGAGTTTACTCTAAGAGACTGCAATAGTTAAAACCTGTGAAGTTCCGTTCCATGAATACTCAACTGGGCATTTCAGAAGTCACAAACTCCTAAATAAATCAGATGGGTCTTTCTGAAGACTGGTCACAATTTAGATGTGCTTGTTTTTATTTATAGAAGTAATTTATGGTTATTTAAGGACAAAATTGGAGCAGGATTTGAGTGTTAATTTGTTGTTCTGAGCTCAAAAGATGAATGAATAAGGAAATGTCAATTCCCGTTTTTAAAAAGAAATGTGCAGATAAGTAAAATCAGAGCACAGTGAATGTTATCCACACACGTAATGGAAAATCTATCACGAAAATACCTAGGCACTTGCTTTTAAAGACTTAATTACAGCAATCCATGGTAAGGCAGAGAAGAGAAATCAGGCGTCTTGATTTCTAGAGATATTCTTATCCGGGAGATCACATGCCATCTTGCATCCTCATCTCTCATTTGGATAAGCAGCACAAACAGAAGTCCACTGCCGTGGACTGCGTCCAGACGTGGCGTGGATGAGCTCCCTGCCCTCCAGGTCCCTGCCCGCCCTCGCCTGTCCTCCGCTCACTCCTCACCACCAGAGACACCCGCATGAAGATGCGCCTTCCCTCTGGATCAGCCCCACAACCTGTCTTGCTGCTCAGCGACAGTCCTGAGGCATGAACTCTTTAATAGCCTCTAAACAGCTGAGAAAGTAGCTGTAAGGCTATGGCTTAAGGGTCCAGCCTGGTGAAAACATCTTGGGCATTAAAAAGCTAAAGGGGGACTTTGCCAAGGGTTTCACAATAGCTACAACAGTTTTTCATCCTAGATAAAGTAATGGCACAATAAACCAACTTCTAGAGAAGAATGCGGTAGTTATAAGGGCTACATATAGACTTGGGAGTATTCTTTAGCAAGATGATCAAGTTTGTTTCGACTTACATTCCCTAAACCGGTGACTATGGGCACCCCCGCTCCTTCTGCTCGGTCACGCGTTCACTCACTCATTCAATCACCTAATTACTGAGGCATTACAGAGCTGCAGCGGCTGTGTCTTCTTCATGCACAGCTTGACGAGTTTAGAGGCAAGCATGCGCCTGCAAAGCTATCACCACAATCTGTGACATAAACGCACCCTCACCCCTTAACGTTTCCTCCTACCCTATTTATTACGACTATTTTTATTTATCTTTTGTGATAAGAACACTTAAAATAAGATTTACTTTCTTAGCAAATCTTAGGTACGTAACAGTATCATTATCTACGGCCCTGGACTGTGCAGTAGATATCTAGGACTCACTCATCTCTGCCTCATTTACTATTAATCTGCTACTTTGAAAGGTGAAAAATGGTACTTCACAGGCATTTTAATTTGCATTTCTGTGACTAATTATGAGTTTGACCAACCTTTTGATGTTTATTTACTGTTTGCAATCCTTCTTTTACTGAGTCCATACTATATTCAAGGCACTATTTTAGGTGCTGAGGATACAACAGACAATAAAACAGGCAGAATTTATATTTCAATGTGAGAAAGAATAAAAACACACAAAAAATAGAATAAAAAGCAAAAAATACCATTTCGGGTAGTAAGAACAGCTATTAAAAAACCCCACAAAAGCAAAAACAGTAACAAAGCAAAATAAAGGGAATCGAGGGGTCCGTTACTTTAGACACAGAGGCACGGAGGGGCTCCCTGAAGAGGCGGGCTCTGAGCAGAGACGGAACGGTCAGGCGCAGGGCGGCTTCCCAGGGCAGAGCTCCGGCGCGGCGAGAGCCAGCTCACAGCTCCTGAAGGGGGCTGACCGGGAGCTGGGGGACGGTCAGCGGGCCGGGCGGCTGGAGCCCAGTGAGCTGGGTGGGGGCGCAGACGGGGGTGCAGGACAGGAGCCGGGTCACGCAGGGCCTCCCTGCAGCCCTGCACGGCGGTGGACCTGAGGCCAGGCGTACTAAGGGCTCTGAGCCGAAGATCGGACCTGCACCGGGAGGCGAGTTAGGAGGCCGTGGGGGGAGACTGGCCAGGACACAGGACTCAGTATCGGCAGGGCAGAGAGAGGAGAGGGACTGTTTCAGGATACAGCTTGAGCAGGCACGGCTGATGGACCTGACGGGTGACGTCATGGAGAGAGAGGAGCCCAGGGCGTTCTAAGGCTGGATCAGCCGGTCAAGACATTCCCGGTTAGGGAGGAACAGGTGTGTGGAGGTGAAACCAAGAGTTCAGTGCATTCAAGCAAGCCTGGAGTTCGAGGAAAGAAGCCAGGCTGAAGACACAAATGAAGGACCCTTCAGTCACAAATGGAACCTATGCCAGGAACTGGGCTGAGGTCCTCGGGGCAGAGAGGAATATGGCAGGAGGTGGGACGGCCCCCGAGTCAGGAGCTTGTAGTTCTTACTGAACTGTGCAAGTTTCCACACATTAATGACGTGATAGTTTGTCAGTCATTTCTTTTACAAATATTTCCCCAATTTTCTATTTGCTTTTCATTCATTTTTTTAAAAACACTTCTGACATATCTGTTCAGAAACAATTGTGCAATAAAATCCATAAGTCCTTCCCTTTGTGACTTCTTCCATGACTTTTAAGGATCAAAAGTCAAGTAACTAGAGGTCAGACAGACACTTGGGTTCTATTTCTATGTTTGCTTGTTTGAGTGAACTCCAATTAATTCAGAATTTGTTTTGGTGTGTGTTAAAGTTATAAGTTGATATCTTTTCAAAAGATTTGTCAAGTTTCCCAACACCATCCTTGAACCTCAACTTGTCTGTGATGTCTTCACACACTCCACCTCACTTGGTCACTTTCCATTTCAGGCTCTGAAACTGCCACGGTGATGATGAGAAAGCTGCCTTCCAGTCTTCACAGTGATACTGCATATAGGGATCTCAAGGTGCTTACAAGAAAACACCTAAAGCAGAACCAGCGGTTTTGAGAAGAAAGCAGGGACAGAAAGTTAAATGGAAGATAAACCATGAAGGGGAAAAGCAAAGGGCACAGTCTCATTTCCTTCTTTGAAAAAGAAGAAAAGGAGATGTTGAAAAATGAAAAAAAAAAAAGAAAAAGAAAAGAATCATGTGTACACAACAAGAGGTATCAAGTTCCTCACACTAGCAAGGATTATCCCAGGTGCCCTCAGGAGGTAAGACAAGGGACCTGCCTGCAGGGGCTTAGCCCTCAGTGTGGAGACTGGGGAGAGAGATGATGCGTATGTATATGGCTTCAGTGAGAAATGAATGCTACCGGAATACAAGGCGGAGCAATCAGGTAGAGGGATCAAGGGAGCTAAAGACAAAACAGAGAGCGAGAGGCGTGTGTGAACGTGCAGATGGACAACGGGCATAGAAAAAGATGTTCACCATCGCTCATCACTAGAGAAATGCAAATCAAAACTACAGTGAGATATCATCTCACACCAGTCAGAATGGCTATTATCTATCAAAAAGTCTACAAGCCATACAGGCTGAAGAGGCTGTGGGGAAAAGGGAGCCCCATGCACTGGGGGTGGGAGTGCACCTTGGTGCAGCCACTATGGAAACAGCATGGAAGTTCCTCAAAAGACTAGGAGCAGAGCTGCCGTCCGGCCCAGCGACCCCACTGCTGGGCGCCAGACAGACGCACGCACCCCCGTGGGCACAGAAGCGCGCCTTGCAGCAGCTAAGCCTCGGACACAGCTCAGACGCCCGTCGGCAGACGAACGGCTAAAGAGGATGCGGCCCACGGCTGTGTGGATGCCATCCAGCCACACCAGGAAGGAAAACTGCCGTCTGTGGCAGCATGACGGACCTAGAGATACCGTACTACGTCAGAGACAGACAGACACTGGGTGACATCGCCTGGATGTAGCCTCTAGAATACGACACAGTGCCGGTGGTTGAGTGGCTCGGTTGTGTCCGACTCTTGAGACCCCGTGGACTGCAGCCCGTCAGGCTCCTCTGTCTGTGGGATTTCCAGGCAAGGATACTGGAGTGGGGTGCCATTTCCTTCTCCAGGAAATATGACATAAATGAACGTATTTACAAAACAGAACCGACTCACAGACAGGGAGAGCAGACCTGTGTTCGCCAAGGTGGGGCGGGGGCAGGTGGGAGGGGTGGACTGTGAGTTTGCGATGAGCAAATGCAGGCTCGTCCTCAGGATGACAGGCTGCAAGGCCCGAGTGAGCCGCACAGGGAGCCGAGCCTACGTCCCGCGATGAGCCGCGGTGGGAGCACAGAGGAAGGATGCACGTATGCGCAACCGAGTCACTGGTGGACAGAGGGACGAACGCAGCACTGCATCAACCACACCTCAGCACGGCTGTAGAGAGCGAGAGGCTGCTGTGAGGGATGTTCACGCTGAAGCCACAGAGGAAGAGGGAGGTGGGAGGGGAACAGGGAAGGCGCTGGCAAGCTCCAGCGGGAGGAAGGAGAAAGGGAGGGCAGGGGGAGAGGAGCAGACTGCCAGGCTTTGGGCGTTTCCGTGGGAACGCGGTGCACTCCGCTGTGCACCGAGAACTCGGTCCTGCGGAAACTCAGCTGGGGCGCACAGCGGGTGTGGGGGGGAGCCCAGGGGCCAGAGGGGGCTCCAGCCAGGAAGGGTGCAGGAAGAAAGGACCCTGCGCACACTTTAGAGAGCACACCCAGCCTCCGTGCCTGACACGAGGGAAAGGAAACGCAAGTGGCTAGACGGCAAGACTCCTGAGGGCAGGGGTTTTTCTCCGGTTTGTCCCCTCTCTGCAGGCAGTCTGGCACTCCAGAAAAACTCGTGAAACTGAATGAACAAAAGTGACTACAGGGAATGAACCTTTTATCTGTGAAAGAGAAATCAGACGGACAAACAGAAAAGAGCTGCAGGCCTCCCCTGGTGGCCCAGTGGTTAAGAATCTGCCTTGCCGTGCAAGAGACGCGGGGCCGATCCCTGGTCTGGGAAGATCCACGTGCCACAGAGCGACTAAGTGCGGGCGCCCCAAGTCCCGAGCCGGCGCTCGGGAGCCCGCGGGCCACAGCTGCTGCCGCCTGCGAGCCCGGAGCCCGAGCTCCGCAGCAGGAGAAGCGGCGACGGGAGCCCGGCCCGCCGCTACCGGGCGCCCCGCGCACTGTCGCCAGCGAGCGCCCGTGCCGCCTCGGAGACCCAGCCCGGCAAGACCAGCGCTCCCAGAGCCTGGCGGGAACCGCGCTGCTCACCACCCAGCCGCTCAGAGCAAGGGGCAGCCTTCAGACAGGGACAGGGAGGCAAAAACGCTGCAGGTCTAAAAGTAGCTGTGTGCTTATAAACTCCTCCTCATCCCTTGGGCTAAGGGTTTCAATGTGTCAGGAATTATGTCATTTTTTTTTTAAACTCAAAGTCAGAGAAGAACATATCATGTAAGTATACTCCATCCGTGTATGCTTAGGTTGCTGAGCTTCTACTGAAGAAAAGCGAGCAACAGTCAAAACGCCTCAGGAAGAAAATGTGGGCAACTTGCAGCATTTATCATGACTAACATTTCATCTTTCAGAGTGAACTTCGAAGTTAAGCTCTAATTTGAGATGGTTCTGGTTTGACAAGTCAACTCTTGAGACATCTGAGTATGGTATTATGAAAGAACAAAACTGTTCATCAACCCTTTATGCAAGTGGGAATTTCTTTTAAAAGTAGGATTTTAATGATTTTTTATTCCTACAGTGACCCTTAAAGTTTCTATGTATGTAATCACAAATGCACACATAAGATGCATTTATAAGCTTATTGTGCAGTTCTAAAGACAGTTGGGAAACCCAATTTTAATTTTGTTACTGAAATAATTTAAGCATATATTATAGAACTGCCTCTTTTCAATCAACAGAAAGGATCTAGAAGGAGATTATACATGTAGGCACAATTTATTTTAGGTTTATTAGTGTTAGAAAAAATGAAGTTGCCAAAATTCAATCTGTAACAAGTACTCTGGTATTTATTTGATTTTTATGACCACTGACATCAACATACATCCTTTTCTCACACCTCAAAGAAAAACTCAGATAATTTATTTAACAGAGATTCATTACATGCATTAACCACTGATATGCTAAAACCTGGAAAATTATTTTCAGCAAATGCGTAACATTTCCTGACAATCTCCAAGAATATCTTAGTGACTTAGAACTTTCCTCAGAGACAGAGGACTTACCGGCTTTTACTCATGAGGTCTGCCCCTCGGGCTTTGTAATAATCCAAATTTGGATGGAATTGATAAGTCACTGGTCTTGGATTTCTCTATAGAAAAAAATCAAGAAGTTAAAATGTATAAAATTATATAATTTGTATATTAAGACAAAAAATGATGAAACGATTGCTTTTATACTCTTAAAGAAAAAAATACATATAATAATGATGTTTAAAAATTAATGTGCTTGGGTTATTTTTTTCATTGTTGAAGTTTTGCCCTAACTTATCTTTGTCTGATTAAACACTAAAATTATTTAATACATTTTACTTTTACCTGTCTCAGGTCACACTGATTTATTCCTTTCATTAGATTACTTTTCAATAATTTTGATCAGTTTCAATATGCCTTTCCAAAATACAATCAGATAAAATTACAACAAAACTGAGGTATTATGTAAGATGTAACACCAGTACAATCTATTCTTAGGGCTAGGAGACACAACAGTGGTTAAGAAAGCTACATTTTGAAGAAGAGCAAAAACCAGTTTTGGACAACTAGGATGCTAAGTAGGCCCACTAGATGGCACACTGAGTCTTTCTTCTTCTAAAATGAATGTTATTCTGGAATTCGGCAATTCTTTTCAAGTTAGCAGTTTCTATGTCATCTGTTCTTACATACGAGTTGAATAAGTGCCCGGGTAGAGGACATATTATCAGGGTACCACCACAATACGAAAGCAAACTGACCAATGCACATTTTTATAGAAGCAGCAACACACTGCACTTTCTGGCATTTAATATTATTTATAAACTTGCAGAAATGTTCTTGAATCATTAGATTGGGTGTGTCTATTTAAACAGGTTGCTATTATTTAATGTGTCTATAATTTGTAAGTATCAAGTTCCTCGGGCAAATAAAAATTAATCAAATACACTTCTATAAAAACACACTTTAAAAAAAATGTAACTCGTTAATAGCATAACCTGAATATCATCATCTCTAAAAGGTTAAACTACATATTTTTCATCAAGAAGTTTTTTCAAACAAGTAAATGTGATCCAGTGTTTACCTAAACATGTAATTCAAATTAATAATTCGGACATTGAAACAGCACGCCCTGTCCTTTGAGAGAGCCAACTAGACACAGAAAGGCTGAATTTTATTTTAATAGAAAATTATCAGCACGCTTTCATATCAGTCCTTGGAGACATAACCCCAAGGCGCAGATATACTTTCATGTAGGCGGGGGACATAATTGCTAAGGTTAAATAGTTTGAAATTCATCAAGCTAACAAGCTGCATCTTAAGGCCGTAATGGACCTTTTCTTTTTCTGCTGAAAAGAGAGTATTTACACAGCTCAACCCTTTCATATCTCTTCCAAGTCAGCCCTAATCATCTGACAAAAATGACAATCCCTTGATTTAGCTCCAGCTACCACTCCACTGGTGTGGTATTCAGCACAGTTCTGCAATAATCAAATCTGAATTGCCTTGATGAAGATAACTGATGCTTCCATGACTACCATACCATTACGCCCAGCAGCGCCACTTCTCGCTCTCTAGGAATTACACAGGTTTCTTCCTGGTCGTTGATGACAACCTGGACCCAAGCATAACGGGAAAACGACACAGAGGTCCAAACCACTGGCAGGCTGACAGTGCATTCATGATTTATTTTTAAAATTAACTTTCCTAAGAGTTTCACTCATGAGCAGTTTTGCTCCTTATTCTCAGTACTTGGAAACATTTTGTTTTTGCTACTATAAAAGGCTTTTCTTCTCTGACTTTCAACAAATTAATAAAGGATTCTGTTACCTTTTGCTAGAAAACAATGCAAGAAGGGGAGGCACCGTGCGGTTTCTTGAAAGATCTTTACAAAGAAATGACAGCAATTCAAGACGTGAAGTGCTGATCCACCAGAGCACTTAAAGCCATTATTAGGAATGATGATCTAACTTGAACATATGAATGAGGCTCAAGTATGGCTTTCACCGAGGTCTATTTAAATTCCTAGGAGACTTACAGTATCAAATAGAGAGGCAGCTTAAACTGACACCACACAGGGATAGAAAAAAAAAAAAAAGAAAGAAAAGATGATGTTGAAAAACAGTATTTGAAATGTAAGAAAATAAAATCAGAGGTTACAGTTGAAAGTTATTCAACAGGATTTTCTATCTGCTGTTACGAAAACATAAGTAGGTACACCACGGATGTTCTAGACTTGCACAGTCCCACAGACGCATAACGCGGGTCACAAATGCAAGCTTCGTATGTAATGTGAAAGTTTCTAGCAAGCCACACACAAAAAGAGAAAAAAAAAAAAAAGAGTGAAATTACACATAATAATGTTTTGTTCCATTTGACTTATCCAAAATGTTGACACTAAAAACATGTAATCAGTATAAAAACTGAGACTTTTAGATGCTTTCTCTTGTATAAAGTGTTTGAAATCCAGCATATATTTTACAGATAGCACATCTGAGTTTGGACCAGCCACACCTGAAGGGCTCAATGGCCACAAAAAGGACTGCAGCCACTGTAACGAACAGAACAGAACCAAATGTCTGATCTGTAAGTAAGGCAACATGTGGCTACAGAGGTCACATCTATAGACACATACTTATAAAGGCACATACTTCTATACAGTAAGATTCAGTACTGACAGTTCTTTAATTCACCTATAATTCTTTTCTTTTAACACACTGACTGAGAGGTTTTTGCAGAAACGAATATCTGTGGCTGGCGATTTATTAAGTGAATCTCGAAATGTCTCAGGTCAATAATGTTTGGGTAACAAAAGACGTATTAATATGTCTCTAGTCAATAATGAATTAATTCAGTTACTTTTGCCTCTTCTGAATATAGTTTTACAAAGTTAAGGAATTTTAGAGCAGTATCTTCTCACTCAACTATGTACCAGCATAAGAGGTGGGATGAGATTCCATGAGCAGAAGTCTAACCTTATGCAGTGAAATAATTTTAAAAGTAAGAAGATATCTGTCTCTCTTGTTTTAAATAATTTTTTTCGAAACCGAATTTAATAGAAATACAACAGCTTTTAATTCTTACTTTTTATAGATCTGGAATTTCCTCTAAAATTTAAGAGCCACTAGAATTCTACACACATAAGACTCTTCATGTAAGAGAGACCAGACCCCACGACAGTTCTAAGATCTCATTGTTCAGGACACGTGATGTTGACAACTTTAACCTGGTGAGTCTTTGGCAAAGGATTGGGACAATTAGCAATTATTTTAAACCCATTTCACACAGTCAAGATTTCAAGTATTATAAGCTTTTCCAAGCCAATGTGCATTAACAAAACAAAACAACAACAACAACAAAGAAACACCACTTTGGTGGGGAGACTTTTTCATCAGAAGAAAAGATGGTGACCCTAACTTATACTGGTCTGTGTACAGAGACATAACCAATTATGTTTCACGACCTGAGAAGTCGACATAACTATACGTGAAAATGCAGAAATCACAAACTGAATTCACCCTGGATTTACTGTGCCTTTCTGAGACCAACCTGGATGGACTTGAAATAAATCTTCCACAAGACTGCAGCTAATTTACTTCCCAGGTACCATCCCCTCCTCTGTTAACAAGCTACTGGAGCTCTTCTGAAGGCTTTCTCGTCAGCAGCATGAAAGTGAAGTCGCTCAGTCGTGTCTGACTCTTTGCGATCCCGTGGATTATAGCCCACCAGGCTCCTCCGTCCATGGGATTCTCCAGGCAAGAATACTGGAGTGGGGTGCCATTTTTTCAGCATTGTACTTTACGGCAACACAGGAAGAAAGCTGAGCCTCCCACCCTCAGGACAGATGAGCTGGAACCTGGGGAGGCAGCCTAGAGCCCTGTGGGCCAACGTACTTAACCGAAGCAGGACAGATAAGGGCAGAAACAGAAGTCCTAGAGGGAGCTACACAGGAGAGAGCAGACCAGAGCAAACGCCTGAGGTGCTTCTGAATTTTCAAAGTGCTTTTGTTAATTTGGCATGATCAAGTCAATTTACAAGTAGTGCCTAAATGACAGCAATCGATGTTAGGGACAAAACGGATTGAGTCCTGACCTCTCCGTTGCAGTTAACAGCCTTCACTTCTGAGGTCCGTGGCATACGGCAGTCAGCTGAGCCTTCGTGCCATTCCAGGTGAGCGCTCTGTCCCTTACCGAGTGTGGCCTCGGAGGGGGGCCGGGCCCTCTGCTCTACGCTGTGACAGAAGCCCTTCCCTGCCACTCCTACCGCGCAACAATACTTCCGGATTTTACGTTCGAGCTCACGTTGCTACGGCGGAACGCTGCTTAGCTGCTAAGCTGGGTCTGGCGCTTCTGTGACCCCGCGGACTGTAGCCCGCCAGGCTCCTCTGTCCACGCGATTTCCGAGGCACGAATCCTGGAGTGGGTTCCCACTTCCTTCTCCAGGCGATCTTCCCGACACCAGGGGTCAAGCCCACGGTTGCTGTGTGCCTGCTGTATTGTAGGTGGATTCTTTACCTCTGAGCCTCTGGGGAGGCCCCAAAACGCACCACTAAATGGTAGCATGTGAATACTAAAATGCTAACCCACGCAGCTAGCCACCAGCAGCACACTTAACCGCAAGACGAAACGTGACAATCTTCTGAGCCTGGGAAAGTCAAACTCATCCACAAAGGGCATCACGGACAGAACATTCTAGACTGACCCCCTAACTCTGGTCCCTCACCTGCAGTTGACAATCTCCTTTTGCACCGTTCATGGGAACTCCAGAAGGAAAAGAGTCCGAGGGACTCATCCCGCGTGAACAGCGCAGTGGCTTTCAAAGGCCCGGCGTGGACAACACATGGGACTGAGCAGAGCAGGGGCGGCCCAGGGCCAGCGACCCCGGCTCCGGCGAACCGCCGGCAGGGGTGAGGACGGCTCAAGTTCCACGGGAGACACGCAGGGGCGGCGGCAGGCCTGCCTGCTGCAGGGGCGGAGGCGAGGGGTCGGGGGTCAGGGAGGTTCGCGTCCACTGCACCCAGGCCTGCCCGTGGAGGACTCACAGCCCCGGTGCTGACGCCCTCATCTGCAAAACTGCGGAAAGGGTTGGGCCGGGCACCGGACAGGAAGCGCGGCCCAGTGGCGGGCACTGTGGAAAAGCTCCAGAAAACGGGAGCTGGCCTTCCCTCCCGACAGCCCTGGGCGCTGACGAGCAGGGTGCTGGCAGCAGGTCTGACGGTGCGGCGACTTAAAACCCACGGTGGCCAACTGGCAGAGAGAGCAGCGCTCCAGCCTCCCGACAACCATCAAGAAACTCAGGGCAGGGCTGACCAAGCGTTCCATTTGTTGTAGAAAAGTAACACATATTTAGGAACATATATTGTACACATTGGGCCTCATGCGTGTGGAGAAAATATGTCTTACAAATCAGAACAGGAGTGTGTATACACATACCAGTTTTTAAAAACTGTAAACCACATTCTACTAAAGCACAGTTGTTTGCCAGCTAATGAGGTTAAAAGAATTAAAGGGATTTCCCACAATATGTCCAAATCACTACTGGTCACAGTTTTTACATTAAGTTAAACTGATAAAGTTCCTGCAGCACTTGTCTAACAGAAAAGGTGGATTTATATTTACAATGTAAATACAATGTCTGTTTGGCATGAAGAAAATGTTTGACAAATGAAGAATTACTTAGTTTTCTTTTCCCTGATATCTTGCTACCAACTCTTAATTTTTAGCATGCCAGATTAGAAAAGGGGAAAAATAAGGCTCAGAAGGAGAAACAGCACTGTAAAAATATGTCGAACGTTTCTCTTTGATGAAAAATGAGACTCTTATTTTAGTGAATATGTTATTGCCTCAATGCTGGGGGAAAAGCAACCGTCATTAGAAAAACGAATTGCTCAGCTGTTTATAAGCAAAAAGCTCTGGGGGAATTTCTCAGGACCCCAAAGGCAAAGCATTACAGGGTTATGCAAACATATGTTGCAGGTGTTTTAGGGGAGACAGGTGGGCAAACCTCAGCCCTGGAAGAGGAGTTAGTTTAATACGCTGGAGCTGAAACGAGGTAACCTAAACACGTCCAAGTGCACGGGCCGCCATGGCACCAGTGCGCTGGCGCTGCAGAGCAAACTCTCCCTAAAATAATTTTCTGGTTAGTGCCAAGCAAACAGGATTTTTCCCTTTTTGTAGTTTTATAGAAAACAAACACTGCCAATTACTTTTTCTTTTTTTTTTTCCAACTAAAGGTATTTTAAACCTGGAACAAAGAACAGCCTGAAATAGCGATAATTACCCAAAAAAGATAAGGATGAAGTATTGTTGCCTTTATTTAAACAAATATTCCTAAGGAGACAGTTTGTTGTAATATCCCCTCTTTGGTTCACTAGGCAACATTAGATTTATCATAATTCTCCTAAAGCCTAAGATATTTCTATATTAAAATGCTAATTTTGTCTTTTCTTTTGCCTGTAATTAAAGCTGGGGAGATTTGTGATCTGATATTCACTGATTGCTAGAGGGTCCACAAAGGTCTCAGCATTTCTGCTTCTTATTGCCACATATGGCCCCCTTCATTACAACTAGAGTAACACAGAGGATCACAAAGGCAGACGTCACAATACTAAATGCTCACACAATTCTCTTAAAATATAATAAATAAAATAAGCGGTCTTATGTAGATATGGCTATCAAATCTAGACTTGTATTTTACTTCCTTCATCATTTATCCAAGAGTTGGTTTTCTTTTCATATTACTTGCTACTGAGACAATCCTGATTTTAGCATGTATTTATGTATTATATGAGCCATACCTGCCTTACCTAAACCATTTTTCCTTTTTTTTTTTTGAACAGCCCATACCATGAATTAAACGCCAAATGCTTATAAGTTCACAAAACACTGGATTCCCAAAAGTAAAATCTAGTTTGATTTTTTTTATAATATTCAAAAATCTAAAACGTGGATACAACACATACATCAAGTTAACATTGATTTTTTTTTTTTTTTTAAAAGAAAACACACCTTTTCAGCAGCATTGTAAATCAGAATTCCATTGCAGGATCAGGATTAAAATGACCCCTGGCTTATATACTAACAGTTCCTATGTCTTTTGATAAGAAAAATATATTGCAGATATTAGCTATTAAGAATCTTCAGGCAATTGACAGGAAAATTTAGGTACTTTCAATCTATGCATCTACAGATTAAAACAAAACAATGTTAAAAGGCCTTAAAAATAAAAAGGAAGCGAAACCACGAACTGGTGAGGACACAGACAGAAGCTCTGAAGCTGCACCAGCCTCCGTGGAGCGCTGGGCGAGCCTGCTCCCTGGAGCCACAGCCACAGCCCAGTGCGGCAAGCCAGACCTCAGACGCAGGGGGCGCGGAGCCCGCCCGAGCCCCAGGCTCCACGGTAGCCTCGACAGTCAACAGACCCAACAGAAGTACGCCTTTTCCTTCTTCCAATGCATTTACAGTTTGAATTTAGCATGGAGGACAAGGCCAGATTAACATGCCCCCCAATATAAATACATAAAGAACTATGGAAAGAGGTTCACATTTACCCATTTTCTTTGTGACTGACCCTGGGCCTCAAAACCCTCCTCTTTGGCAGTTGGTGAGCTCAGTCCTGAACTCTTCACCTTCTTCCTTCCCTGACTGTGAGCAGAGTAGGGCAGGGGCCTGACTTCACAGGTGCAGACACATGGAACCCTGTTTATCTTTTCCAGACAGTGAAGGTTCCCAACTTTCAATCATATAAAGAAGAGAACGGAAAGAGGAAATCTCAAAAAAATATCCCTAAATATTCAATTTGGGAAAGAGACTTTTAAGGAACTAAAATCTCGGATATAAAAATTACCCTTGCAAGTTTTTATTTTTAAGTTTAAATAAACTTCTATTTTAGAAGCTAAAATAAGTTTAAACAAATTATCATCAAAACGAAGCAATTTACACATGGCTTTAGGAGTTCTGAATCCTCAAGAATAAGTCTATGTGACCCCATAGGACTGAGAACCCTGATTTGAGACATTTGACCCCACCTTCCTTCCCTTTCCTGCTCTATCTTCACTGCCCAGGAAACAAAAGCTGAGCTCCTGCACACGGAGGCCTGGTAGAAGAAAGCCTTGCCCAGCACACTTCTCATGCAATTTTGGGAGTCACTTCAATGAAAGAACATCCTGTGATTAAAAATCTCATTATATAAATACACTCTTACTACGGCCACTTAGACTCTTTCTGTGTGTGTGTGATACTTTCTAGGATAACAATGAAGTATATATACTTCATTTTGAATTTCGAAATGTCCAAGTAAAGAACTCAGAAACCAAACATAGCTTACAGATTAGAGTTTTGTTTTCCTGAGTGAGGCCAATCTCCATTTGAGAAAGTATGTCAAATTAAACACAGAAATGCCAAGAAAAGGCCCCATAGATGGACTCTTCTTGCCTTCTTGCTTTATTCTAGATTTCATCGTCACTATAAGAACACTGACATCAGGTGTCAATTTCTCTAAAGAGTGGAAAATGTCCTAAAATTTGTCCCTCTTTAATCAGTACATTTGATGTAGCCCAGCATTAAAAGCAAGGGCGCTTGGAGCAGCCGCTCAAGCGACACCTATGCTGCGTTGCTGCCGCGCAGTCGCCAAGCCGTGTCTGGCTACTTGACCCCATGGACGGCAGCACAGGCTTCCCTGTCCCTCGCCATCTCCCGGAGTTTCCCCAAGTTCATGTCCACTGAGTCGGTGATGCCGTCCAACCATCTCATCCTCTGTCGCCCTCTTCTCCCTCTGCCTTCAGTCTTTCCCAGCATCAGGGTCTTTTCCAGTGAGTAGGCCGTTCGCTTCAGCCTATCTATGCTACGGCTCTTGATCACTTTGAGCCATGAACTACTCTGCCTCCAGTGAGGACTTTGGTCCCCTTTTCAGAATAATGTTTTTAAATACATAAGAGAATAGATAGGATTATAAAGGAAAAACAATAATACTGAAGTATAGTAACTGAAACGTTGAGCACATCCGTAACGCTGCACGTGCACACACTGTCAGGTCTGACTCTGTGACCCCGTGGACTGTGGCCCACCAGGCTCCTCTGCCCACGGGATTCTCCAGGCAAGAATACTGAAGGGGGTTGCCATTTCCTACTTCAGGGGGTCCTCCCGACCCAGGGATCGAACCGGTGCCTCGGGCTCCTACTTCCCGCACCTACAGATGGACTCTACCACTAGCACCATCTGGGAAGCCCCTGTGAGACTGCAAAATGTGCTTTTAAATTAATCATTAAATAAGATACACATCGGATTTGATCATGACTATAATTTAAAAGCAGTGATGACAAATGGTATTTTTACCAATATTTTAAAAAAGGAATTGTTTGCAGAAATCAACAAAGATGATCTTAAAATTCATATGGAAATGCAAGTGACTCAGATTAGCTGATTTCAAAACACACTACAAAGTTACAATAATCAGGTAGCACGGCACCAGCATCAGGGCAGACCTAGAGATCAGCGGAACACAACTGAGAGTCCAGAAATGAACCCTCACGCTTACGGTTAATTAATTTTTGACAAAGAGGCAAGACAATTCGATGGAGCAAAGAACAAGCTTTCCCAACAAACACAATGCCCAAATGGAGAAGAATGAATTTGAACCCCTATCTCACACCACAGAACATCAACTCAAAGTGGATCACAGACCTAAATGCAACAGTCAAAACTATCAAACTTCTAGAATGAAACACAGGAGTAAATCTCTGTGATCCTGGGTTAGGAAGTGATTTCTTAGAAATGACAACAAAAGTATAAGTGATAGCATAGCAGCATTATTTATAATAGCTACAGAGTGGAAACAACCCAAATGTCTACCAAGTAATTAATGGATAAACAAAATGTGGTATATCCATAATGGAATATTAACTGGCAATAAAAAATGAAGTATCGCTACATGCTGCAACATGGATAGACGTCAAAAACTGTGCTAAATTAAGGAAGCCAGCCACCAGCCACTCCCACCCCTGCCAAATACTGTATGATTCCATTTACACAAAATATCTAGAATAGGCAAGTCCATGGGGATAGCAATCAGCTGAGTGGTCAATGACGCAGAAATTTTTGTGGGATTCTCTTGCTTTTTCCTGTGATCCAATGGATGTTGGCTGGTTCCTCTGCCTTTTCTAAATCCAGCTTGAACATCTGGAAGGTCTCGGTTCACATACTGCTGAAGCCTGATCTGAAGCATTTTGAGCATGACCTTGCTAGCACGTGAATTTGTACTTCGTATTTTTTTTACACTGCTGTTATTTTCATTTCATGCATCATACTACTCCACTCCCATATGACCATCAGTGGGAGTTATCTCCACCAGGAGTTTACTGGTAGGGATCAATTCTGATTTCTTAAATATACTGCTGCTGCTGCTAAGTCGCCTGAGTCGTGTCCGACTCTGTGCGACCCCATAGACGGCAGCCCCCCAGGCTCCTCCGTCTCTGGGACTCTCCAGGCAAGAACACTGGAGTGGGTTGCCATTTCCTTCTCCAATACATGAAAGTAAAAGTGAAAGGGAAGTCGCTCAGTCGTGTCCGACTCTTCGTGACCCCATGGACTGCAGCCCACCAGGTTCCTCCGTCCCTGGGACTTTCCAGGCAAGGGCACTGGAGTGGGTGCCCTCGCCTTCTCCGTCTTATTTATACTACTTTGCACTAAACCAAAAATAAAGCTTAGTTCTTTAGTTATACTTTATACAAACAAGATAAATAATATCTTATATCCTTCTCAGCTTAGGTTTCGTACTCTACAATCATGACATCCCCTAAGTCGCAGGTTAAACAGGCCTGAGGGACAGCTCCTGACCCTGGCTGCACTCGCCACGCTCAGCAGAAGTCCGTCAGGCGGCGCGACGCTGACTGTGTTCCGGCTGCCTCTGTGACCTCGTGCAGGACCCGCTCTTTTCAGAGGCCTTTGAAGATCTGAAAGGTGAGAGGCCATAAGGCTGACCTTTGAAGGTCGTCTAGAAACTTTAAATGGCACCAACTGCAAGATTTCACCACACACACACAAACACAGAGGCACATGCCCAAAAGGGAATCTTACAGATCTGTCAGTAACTCTTTGTGATTTTGTGATCTCTGAAATATACTCTCAATTTCAATTATCTTGTCCGAATCTTTCAATACTCATCTCTCCACAAAACTCCTAAGCCGCACTTTCTGGCATTAATATTTCAAACCACTTTTTAGAACCCCAGGCATCCCTCATAGCTCAGTTGGTAAAGAATCCATCTGCAATGCAGGAGATCCCGGTTCGATTCCTGGGTCAGGAAGATCTGCTGGAGAAGGGATAGGCTACCCACTCCAGTATTCTTGGGTTTCCCTGGTGGCTCAGCTGGTAAAAAATCTGCCCACAATGTGGGAGACCTGGGTTCCATCCCTGGGTTGGGAAGATCCCCTGGAGAAGGGAAAGGTTACCCACTCCAGTATTCTGGCCTGGAGAGTTCCATGGACTGTAGAGTCCATGGGGTCACAAAGAGCCGGACACGACTGAGCGACTTTCACTCCGTCAGAAGCCTAGACCTAGGGCGCAAGACACCCGGCTGCGCGAGTTCTCTCATTCTGCCTCCCAGGACACCCGCGGCAAGACCCCACAGCTCCATGACCAGGACCCTCACTGGGGTTCCCAACTGTCTTCATTTTTGCCTTGAGTATATCAAGTCTCTAATCTTGAGCCCGCTGATACACATAATATCACCTCAATCACCTTTGAAAAATACAAGTCTGAGGTTTTTTTTTTTTTTTTTAACTTCCTTCCCTTAGTTCTGAATCAAGTCTCAATTGCCAAAGTTCCTTTCTCAGCAAGACATCAAGGACCACCATGATTTCCATGATCCAGCTCTAAAATATGTCTCATATTAGCTGAAAGTGAAAGCTGCTCAGTTGTGTCCGACTCTGTGACCCAATGGACTATACGGTTCACAGGATTCTCCAGGCCATAATCCTGGAGTAGGTAGCCTTTCCCCTCTGCAGGGGGTCTTCCCACCCCAGGGACCACACTCAGGCCCCCGCATTGCAGGTGGACTCTTTACTAGGTGAGCCACACGGGAAGCCCAAGAATACCACCCACCAGGTGCTTAATGTTCCACTTGCCACCATCTCTGAACATTCCGCAGATCTCCAGACGTGAGGGAAACTGTTTCCTTGGGTTAGGGTATCTACGCATTATTCTCTGCTTCCTGGAATCCTTCTCATTCTTAGTCAAATACAGCTCCTACGTGAGGCCTTTTGTAAACTCTGTTGTAAATTTCCATGTCACCTTCCAACAGCCTGCTAATTTTAAGTCTGTTCTGCATTTACTTCATCTTGCCCTGAAGGACGGCCACCCGTACACGTCTGTCCTCCACGTGCAGCCGAAGGTCCCTGAGGGCCGGGTCATGACCAGGTCTCTCTTGATATCTTCTCTGCCTGGTACACGGTGTGTGCTCAGTGATCATCTATGAGCTAGATGAACCGGAGAGCTCATCAGAGCCCGGCTTTTACAGAAAGAGCTGCAGAGAAGGAGGGCGAGATCCGCCTGACCTGCACCTATGCACGGCCAACGGCTCAGGGAGAGGCCGCCGCCGTCCTTCCCTCGGGGTGAGGCCACCGGCGCTGCCATCACGCCCCTTTGAGAAAGACGCTCCGGAAGGGCTCACGGCGACTGAGGGCGATCTCGCTGCTGGGAGTTCCTGCGCATGAACCAAGTCCTGACTCGCGAAGTCCACTGTCCTGAGCCACACCGTGACCACAATTCAGGTCCTCTTTCTTTCCAGGAAAACGGGAAGCAGCCCAGTGAGCAGCGCCAGGGGCAGCCTGTGCTCGCAGGGGAGGCCCGGCTCAGTCAGCAGGGGGCACAGGGGCTGCCCAGGACGACGCGACTACCTGCCTCAGGACTTGTTTCACACAGCAGCAGCTGGCTGAGTGGCTGTGGATGGCGCCCTGCTTCGTGAAGAACCCGCCGGCACTGTGGTTAACGTGTCCTAACTGAGCTCGCCTCCTCGTCGGCAGGAGGCGGGCTGCTGTTTGGTTTCTGTGGCTTTGATGTTGTTGGCCTGAATCCTCACAGGAGCTTCATTAGGGAGCTGAGAATCTGGATGCCATCTTATAACCAAGAACTGTGATTTCAGCTGGGCGAGAAGGAAGGTTGTGGAGGTGCCCGCGGGAAAGGGCAGCCACGGCAACCCCAGCAGGAGGGCCACGGAGCTGGGCGCAGACAGGGCGGGGAGATGAGCGCTCTTCCGGCTCCGCCCCGCCCGCCGCCCACCAATCCCCGGAGCCCCCTGCGCAGGTGCTCCCGCGTCAGGGGCTACGCCGGGCACCGGGAGGACAATGGGCACACCGCAGTCTCGAGTCCACCCCGAAGGGGCAAGAGGACGGAATAATGAAATAATCGCACACGTCCGTGTAAGACCGTGTCCGTGCCGAGTGCTTAGAAGAGGAGGGACAGGGTGCTAGGCAATGCGGAACAGGGATTTTGTTCCACCAGGGAGGACTTCCCAGCGGAACTGGCGGTGGAACAGCAAACGGGAGGGGAGGGCTTGGCGACCTGAGCGTGTTGTGGGGAGGGTCACAGGGAGAAGCAGCGCAGCGGCGAGGGACTGGCTGCCATTCTTCGAGTTCTCGGCAGCTGTAAACTGGGGCTCCTTTCCTGCACGGCGCTGTTTAATGATCAGTGACGCCCACAGCCTTCGCAGCCTGCCTGTATGTCGCTGTTCAGTCACCGAGTCATGTCCGACTCTGCGGCCCCACGGGCTGCAAGACCCCAGGCTTCCCTGTCCTTGACTATCTCCTGGAGTTTGCTCAAACTCATGTTACCTATCTGCATACCTACATAAGAAGCAACTGATAGTTTTATCTTTTAAAGGTCATTTATTTATTTATAGCCACACCACACAGCTTACAGGATCTCAGTTCCTCGACCAGCCATCGAACCTCAGGCCTTGGCCGTGGAAGCACCAACGCCTAACCACCAGACAGCCAGGGAGTTACAAAAAAAGAGAAAAATCAACATGCAACGACACATTAAATTATTTAGGAAGCTTACCATGTAAATGGAAACTGGAAACTAAGAGGCTCAGGAATAAGCTTGCTCATTTATAAAGCATCAATTAAACACTAAATTTAGGGGGAGAAAACCCACAGCTTAGATAGACCCTCAAACAGAGTCCTGCCTGTTCGGCCTTGCTTCTTCCTCTTGAGGCAGCACACAGACCATCAGTCATCACTTGCTGACGCCAGACCATCCATGCGCTTTACAAGCGCTGTGTCACATTCACAGAACTTTCACAACAGGCTCAGCACCACTTTATAGGTAAAAAGACCGGTTAGAATGGTTTGTATTTTGGCCAAACTCATGAAGATAGTAAGGCTACAGTCAGGAACTAAATCTATTTCCATCTTCAAATCTCTTCTGCCTACATATATCCATGGCTGCTGTCATTTACATAAGAGTTCATCAAAGGATGAAGAACACTGTTAATTAACTCTTAGTTTTCTTTTTGGGTTAAATAATCATGAGAAATGCTGGGCTGGATGGAGCACAAGCTGGAATAAAGAAGGCTGGGAGAAATATCAATAACCTCAGATATGCAGATGACACCACCCTTATGGCAGAAAGTGAAGAGGAACTAAAGAGCCTCTTGATGAACGTGAAAGAAGAGAGTAAAAAAGTTGGCTTAAGCTCAACATTCAGAAAACTAAGATCATGGCATCTGGTCCCATCACTTCATGGCAAATAGATGGGGAAACAGTGGCAACAGTGGCTGACTTTATTTTTCTGGGTTCCAAAATCACTGCAGATGGTGACTGCAGCCATGAAATTAAAAGACGCTTACTCCTTGGAAGGAAAGTTATGACCAACCTAGACAGCATCTTGAAAAGCAAAGACATTACTTTGCCAACAAAGGTCCGTCTAGTCAAGGCTATGGTTTTTCCTGTGGTCATGTATGGATGTGAGAGTTGGACTATAAAGAAAGCTGAGCACCAAAGAATTGATGCTTTTGAACTGTGGTGTTGGACAAGACTGTTGAGAGTCCCTTGGACTGCAAGGAGATCCAACCAGTTCATCCTAAAGATCAGTCCTGGATGTTCATTGGAAGGACTGATGTTGAAGCTGAAACTCCAATACTTTGGCCACCTGATGCGAAGAGCTGACTCAGTTGAAAAGGCCCTGATGCTGGGAAAGACTGAGGGCGGAAGAAGGGGACGACAGAGGATGAGATGGTTGGATGGCATTGCCGACTCGATGGACATGGGTTTGGGTGAACTTCAAGAGTTGATGATGGACAGGGAGGCCTGACGTGCTGCAGTCCATGGGGTTGCAAAGAGTTGGACAAGACTGAGTGACTGAACTGAACTGAATCACAGTCCCAGGTGTAAAGAGATAACCATGCTTTAAGTGTTATCTATGTTTCTTTTAAATAATCAGTTTATATTTTCAAATAATATTTCACAATTTTTCACATCTCAAAATTAGAAATGAAAAATTGGGCGTATTACTTTATTAAGGATCAGGTTGAGAAATGACACATTATCTATGCATTTGAAAACAATTTAACCTTTGTTATCAGCAACACAAGTTGCTGACTATTTTCACCCTTAGATTCCACACTATCCTTTTTAAATTTTGCAATCATTTACAATCCTTTTGCTTCTCTTTTGTTTTTCTTAATGTCGCTGTTTCAGTCTGAAAGGATTCTTTTATTTCCCCTTGAATACTCATCCTAAATATCTCAGCAACTTTCAACTTTCAAGGTTGTTTATTTTTATTTCAGTTGATCTCTCTATAACATCTGTCACTACCCATTTCCAGTCCTTGGGATTATCGACACATAGATAATTATATTGCCTAATAATTCTATCTTCTCAACTGGTATATATCTACAACGGGACACTACTCAGCCATGAAAAAAAGGAGAAATCTTGGGACAACATAAAAGGCCCCTGAGGGCATTAGGCCCAGGGAAATAAGTTAAAGGGGAAAAGAACAGTTGTCCTATATGATCTCTCTTATTTATTCCTGGAGCGTAACAAAACCCCAAGATAAGTGAACAGACAAAAGCAAACAGGGGTACAGAGAACAGGGCACCAGAGGACACCAGAGGGCACCAGGGACAGGGTCGGGGCGGAGAAGTGAGGAGAGGGCTGACGGTGGGGACAGAGACCAGCGCCTCGGCAGTGAGCGCGCCACAGCTTAGACGAGGCAGAACCTACCGTGGGAGACGGGAGACGCGTTGGAGACCAGTGCCACAGCAGTTCAAGAGCGCTCTTAAAACCCGACACGTGACCCTGCTTCCCCACCCTGTCCACGTTCCGAGTCTCCCCCACCTGGCTTCCTCTAACCTGACCCTTCAGTTCAGTTCAGTTCAGTCGCTCAGTCGTGTCCGACTCTTTGCGACCCCATGAATTGCAGCACGCCAGGCCTCCCTGTCCATCACCATCTCCCGGAGTTCACTCAGACTCATGTCCATCAAGTCAGTGATGCCATCCAGCCATCTCATCCTTGGTCGTCCCCTTCTCCTCCTGCCCCCAATTCCTCCCAGCATCAGAGTCTTTTCCAATGAGTCAACTCTTCGCATGAGGTGGCCAAAGTACTGGAGTTTCAGCTTTAGCATCATTTCTTCCAAAGAAATCCTAGGGCTGATCTCCTTCAGAATGGACTGGTTGGATCTCCTTGCAGTCCAAGGGACTCTCAAGAGTCTTCTCCAACACTACAGTTCAAAAGCATCAATTCTTCGGCACTCAGCCTTCTTAACAGTCCAACTCTCACATCCATACATAAGCACAGGAAAGACCATAGCCTTGACTAGACGGACCTTAGTCGGCAAAGTAATGTCTCTGCCCTTACACCCTGTGATTCACTTCCAGTTCTCCTCTGACCCCCCAACACGCCATTCCTGAGTCACTCACATTCCTTCAGCTACAGTTCATACCTGTCTTCCAAGATACCTACATCTATCTTGGGCCAGATCACTCTTTTGAGTCCTCGACACGTTCCCAGCTGCCTTCTGCAGTCTTTTCCTGGAGATCCACAACCCGCTCAAAAGCAACTCATTATTCAACCTTCTTACACTCAAGTATTCTCACAAACTCGCTCATCTATATATTTCCCACAAACTCAGTCAGTAGGTGGATACCTTGGAAACACAGCTAGCGGCTCACTGCCCAGCGCTCTGGGCCCATTCACCGGGCCTCTTCCAATGCTTTCCTCAGCACTCTTTGGAGCGCTTCTGTTTTCAAGAAGAGGGGCTTCCCCGGTGGCTCAGAGGTTAAAGCGTCTGCCTGGAATGCAGGAGACCCGGCTTCAATCCCTGGGTCGGGAAGATCCCCTGGAGAAGGAAATGGCAACCCACTCCAGTACTCTTGCCTGGAGAATCCCACGGAGGGAGGAGCCTGGTGGGCTACAGTCCATGGGGTGGCGAAGAGTCGGACACGACTGGGCGACTTCACTTCACTCACTCACTCATGCTGCTGCTGAGTCACTTCAGTCGTGTCCGACTCTGTGCAGCCCCATAGACAGCAGCCCATCAGGCTCCCCCGTCCCTGGGGTTCTCCAGGCAAGAACACTGGAGTGGGCTGCCATTTCCTTCTCCAGTGCATGACAGTGAAAAGTGAAAGTGAAGTCGCTCAGTCATGTCCGACTCAGCGACCCCATGGACTGCAGCCTACCAGGTTCCTCCATCCATGGGATTTTCCAGGCAAGAGTACTGGAGTGGGGTGCCATTGCCTTCTCCACAAGAAGCTCATACATATATCTTATTTTTTAAAAAAGGAAGGAAGAAATGAAAAATACAGATATATTATCTATATTCTATCGTTTTCCTACTAAAAACAAAAAGAGTGGTTGGTATAAAATGACTGCAATTTTAACTATGCACGCACGCACGCACACACACACACACACACACACACACACACAAATATTAAACCCTACAGTGAAACCCTTTAGGGCATCACACTGCTCTACCTCTGTGAAAACAAAATCACTTCTCCCGTGTTTAATCGGAAGTCCATTGCTTTTGAATGCTTAATTTAAGTCCTAAATGTATTCTGAAATTTTGGTTTCTGTTCAGTGCTATTTCAAATATTGTTTCCTATGTATTAGCCACTTAGTCTCTAGAACTCAAATGGAAGGATGTTCAAGAGAACTTAAATAAGATGCTACCAATTAAGTAGATTAAGTAGCTGGATCTCAAGTTAACAGCTGACACTCTTGTCAGTGGGTCCTCTTTAGTGGAATGTAAAACAGATATATTAAGTTAGAACCTTTATGAGAAAATCTGACAGGATTTCTTCAGATACTGGCTAGAAAAATAAGGGTAAAGGGTTTACCTCTTTCCTGAGTTCATGAAAAACAACTCTAAGCATTCCTGACATTTTTCTGCTTTCTGCAAATTTTCTTACTTTGGTGCTGTTCCCACAAAGACAGCTCAAACCAAGCAGGCATCACACAGCGTTTAGGTGCAATAATCTGAAGTACTCTCTATTTCGGCTGTTGTCGTGAGAAAGGGGAGTGGTGAATCAGCACTTCTATCAAAGGGGAACTTCAAGAAAAGGTCGTACATGGTGCTGAATTGCTTCAGTCGTGTCCAACTCTTTGGGGCCCCGTGGACTGTAGCCCGCCAGGCTCCTCTGTCCATGGGATTCTCCAGGTAGGAATACTGGAGTGGGTTGCCATGCCCTCCTCCAGGCGATCTTCCCAACCCAGGGATAGGGAACCTGCATCTCTTACATCTAATATACATTGGCAGGCAGGTTCTTTCCACTAGTACCACCTGGGAAGCCCCCCCAAAAAGGCCAGAAAGAATCAAATCACTACCAACGCCACCTACGACTCGAGGACGGTCAGATGCAGGGCTCGCCGTTCCACGCAGCAGCGAGGACTCCTCTCTCCCCATCACGCTTTAAAGCCGCGCTGCAGAGGAGAAACCCGAGGGGCTCGCACGGGAGCCAAGACTGCCAACGGCGGGGGAAAGCTCTTGAGACCACGTCCCCTGAAAGTGAGTTCCTCTGCCGATTTTTCGATTAACCTCTCTACCCAAAGCTGCGCTCCCTTTCCTTCCCTAAACCTGCTCTCAGGACTGAGGAGCAGCAAAGAGGAGGCGGAACTGAAACCATATACAGTGGCGTCCTATGCTCAAGGGATCCGTGTCCTTGACCTTGGAAGCAACAGGTCTTCAGTCTCCCAGGCCTGCCTTGAGTCTAAAAAGGCTGACGCAGAGTAAATGACGGAATGTGAAGACACAAAACAAGGAGCAGCTCCTAGGGCGGGGAACTGGCGAGGACGGCAGTGGCAGGGGACCTGCGGCTCCCTGCGAGGCGCAAGCGCACGCCTGGCGCACACGCCTAAGCTGCTTTCGCAGGGAGCAGAGCTCCTCCAGGGGAAACCGACCATGAGCACACAGTCTAGGCTGGCGGAAGCCGGAAGGCTGGTGCTGCCTGAAACCTCGCCTTACTGCCAGGCAGTCTGAGAACTGTGCATGAGATGACCCCACACCCTGCCGCCCAGCCTCACCCTGTCCTTAAAGTCTCTCCCTGAAAGCCATCACGGGGCCTGAAGCATCAGGGGATCTCCTGGGCACGGGCTGCCGTCCCCCTTGTCGGCGCCTGCGGCGAGTGCTGCGTGCTCTTCACCACAGCCTGCTGCCGGCAGTTCCGCTGTGCTGAGCAGGCGGGCATCTGGCTCAGTGATCAACCAGTCTTCTCATCTGTCGGGAGGTCAATGTGCTGGACACCCCTGGAAGGTCAAAGCTGAAAACAGCAGAGCTGGCAGACGCCCCAGGAACTGGGTGATCCTGAGACAGCCTCACCCGTGAGCTAAAGTGGATTGTCACTTGTATGAAAGTTACAAACCTACTGTGTTAAAGCATGGGAACACAGGTTCCTTTGTCACGGTAACTAACTGTAACACGCTGCAATTTAACTAACACGCTCCAACAATGAAGCAGCATGGCCACCGAGGCAGGTGCGCGCGGCACTCTCAGAAAGCAGCAGCAAGAAGGAAAGCTGTCCCCGGTGACTTCTTCCTTTTGCTTCTCGGTTCTCACTCATCGATGTCCGTGTGTGCACCGCCCCCTGCCCTCGGCGTCTCGCCCGTGAGCCGGCGCTCCTGACGGCTTCACTTCCATCCCTACATTATCGTCCCCCACTTGGGCGGCAGCCGCTGCTGATGTTGCTGCTAAGTCGCTTCAGTCGTGTCCGACTCTGTGCGACCCCATAGATGGCAGCCCACCGGGCTCCCCCATCCCTGGGATTCTCCAGGCAAGAACACTGGAGTGGGTTGCCATTTCCTTCTCCAATGCATGAAAGCGAAAAGTGAAAGCGAAGTCGCTCAGTCGTGTCCGACTCCTAGCGACCCCATGGACTGCAGCCCACCAGGCTCCTCTGTCCATGGGATTTTCCAGGCAAGAGTACTGGGGTGGGGTGCCATTGCTGCTGATGTAGGGTTGATGAAAGAAAACAAAGGTCAGTCTCACTATAGAACAGTAATTATTATTATTTTTATATACTTTCCCCATCCATCTCACTGGGTTTAATACTTTCTGAACCTAGAGGTCGGGTTTGGCAAACCAATTAACAACAGACCAATTTTCCAACTCAGTGCTTAGACCATGAACAAACGAAGATTCAGGAAAACAAGTTCCCCTCAGGAAGAAATGGAAATGGGGAGTGTGGGAATGGTGAGAGTCCGTCCCAGAAACCTGCGAGGCGGGCCAGGCGGCGGAGGGGGCCGCGGGCACTGGGTCGGCTACGCCTCAGGGCTGTGAGTGGCCTGGGCATTTCATCCCACCCTCCCACCAGATACACAGCATTCCTATAACTGAATGGAATTCCTTTTTCATCAGCCGCTATCATCTAGAAAAAGTGCGTGACGAATCCAAGTTACGAGAAAAAGCAAGAGCACCAGGCTGGAGCAGGTCCGCTTGTCAGTGGCCTTCAACGGTCCAGAATTCAGCAAAGCATCAGGTTAACTAGAGGGACGCAGGAGGGCGCCTTCATTCACAGGACAAAGGGGTAGGCCTGCGTCCTGCCAAGCGGCCCTGCTCAAGGACGCGCGGGGAGCCCGACCTGTGTGCTCAGGCCAGTCCTGCTCTGTCAGCGGCCAGGCATCAGGATCAGCCGATCTGCTTTCTGGAGACACTCGTCTAGAGCAGGGGTCTCGCAACTATGATTATGCCTTTGCTACCTAAAATCAGGGGGCTTGACATGTAACACTATTTATTTACAAATCAAATGCATATACCACTTGCAGTAATCTATTATGTACATTAGAAAATATATGCACAAATTTTTAAATGAGATAAAATACACTATATTTAAATTAATTTTATAATAGTATATTATTTTGCTCTTCCTAAAAATCTGTTTGCAATGGTAGCAATGTGATTGACTAAGCTTCTTTACTTGGTTAAATTCTTTGCAACAGTCAGTTTTTGACACTCCAGAGAAAGCTACCTCACAAAGAGATATGGGTCTGAATGAAGGAAGGTCATTGTTGGTGCCCTTGCTAAAGTATGGTGTTTATTTTGGTACTCATCAATGATGCCAAGGGTTTTGTTAAAATTTGGCTACTAAAACTTCTGTCTTCTTTAATATTAGTCAGCTTGTATTAGTCAGGGTACTCCAGAGAAAAAAAACCAATAGGATACACACAGCTATAGAAGAGAAGATTTTATTATTGGCTCATATGATTATGAAGGTGAAATATGCTGAAACAGACCACTGGGAAACTTCAGAACCAGGAACCCCAGTGGTGGGAGGCAGTCCACGCTCCAAGGTCTGAGAAGGGGGACGAGTAAGCAGGGAGAGGGTCAAGGGGGAGGCTGGAGAGGGAGCGATGGTGGGTCAGATGCCGGAGGGCCACGGACCAGGCGCTCAGGTGTATGAGCAGAAGGGCGCCCTGGCTCAAGGACACCCTTCCTCGGCGTTTTCTTCTCCTGGAGCCAAGGGCCTGCACACTCCTGTGCACACTGTGGGGGAGAAGCTTCTTGACCTGGTCCTCACAGACACAGAAGGGGTGTCTGACCAGCTATCATCTCTGCATCCCAGTCAAGTCGACACCGAGCATTAGTCGTCACCCAGCTCTCCTTCTCCTTTAATCTTATTTCTGGCTGTGCCGGTCTCCGCTGCTGCCCAGGCTTTCCCGCTGGTGAGGCGCGTGGGGCTGCTCTCCCGTTGCTGGCGCGCAGGCTCCTCACTGGAGCGGCTTCTCTTGCGGTGCGCGGCCTCAGCAGCGCAGCTCCTGGTTCCGGGGCGCAGGCTTGGCATCTGCGGCGCACGAGCTCGGGGGCTCCAGGGCATGGACTGACCCTCCCGGGTCAAGGACCGAAACCGGTCTCCTACACTGGCAAGCGGATTCCTTGCCACTGAGCCACCAGGGAAGCCCCATTCAGCTCTTCTTAAAATTTACTTGGAAGATGTCACATTTCTCTATTTAAAAAAAAAAACGGGTTCAAGCCTGACTTTATCTCTTCATTTAGAAGATTCGAAAGCAAGTTAGAAAATCCTGTTTCCATACCTTTTAGTGTAGTTTGAGAGATGTAAATAAGTGATACGTTTAAATTGTTTTTGGCCAGAGCATCACAAATAGATGAAACTTCCAAATATACAGTTTCAAACTGTCCTTCCAATAACACGAGCTTCTTTGAAAAAGCTCTTTATTTTCACTCATTATTAAAATGTCATCATTACCTTGAAGAGACAAATTGTTTATTCAAAAATATTTGCATGGTACCTTAATACTGACAGTTACCTGTCATCACATTAGAGGTAAGCAATTTTGAAGTATGTTTTTCAAACAGAAGTTATGTTGGGCAACTGTTATTAGCAGAATTTATGGGGAAAACCCATGATAGATGTTCATGGCCCCGACATCTTTTTAACACTGGAATGAATATGGCATTAAGAACCTATCATCTGCATGACCCCGTAACTGGGCACAAGGAGCAGCGAAGGGCAGGCGGGGTCACTCCGTGCCCGTGTGGGGAGGGCCTCCCGCTCAGGAGGCCTGAGAGGTGACGGGAGACCAGTGACCCCGGGGCTGCCTGAAGGCCCCATTGCTAACGCAAGGCTCGGCTTCTATTTCTTCGGCGGAAAGATGCGAATAAACGGAGGCTCCGCTCCTTCTTCCTGGGCTCCTCTGACGCTCCTGGCAGGCACTGCGCGCACAAGCACTCATTTCTGAAAGCGCTGGTTCTCAGCCCGTGTTTGGCTTTCAGGTTGGGCAGCAGCTTTCTTCTCAATCTCATGTTTATTTCTTTTCTTCAAGTATCATCTGAGACTGGGCAATTTCAGAACAGTTACAGAGACTTCCGGACCCTAGGCAGACTGTTCCCGCTGCGGTTGTGAGGGGTCTGCCTGCGCACCAGGCTCCTGGCGGTGCCTGTCTGGCACGCCTGTGAAGATCCACCGTCACCTGCGGCCTCTGGGCCCTGTCTCCCTGACTCACTGCACCCCCAGTACTGGGCACAGGAGGCAGTCCGTGCCTGCTGTGATGGAGACCACAGTTCCTCCCCGGTCACCCTGCTTCCCTCCCTTTATTATGTCCGTGTTTCGGTGAGAATATAAAGCAGACGAGCAGCGTTGCCACCGTGGAGGGGATGTACTGTCAGAGGAAGACAGGGGAATCTTCGCAGAGGAACATGGCAGATCAGTGGATTATCGACTGTGACAGCAGGCGACGGCTGCCGTGATTGGGGTGCGGGGCCATGAGCAGGGGGCACAGGCGGCCTGCGGGTGACGGGCCCAGGGCTCGCCAAGGGGACACGCGTCTCAGTGAGGGCTCACAGGAGGGCGGGGAACCAGGCAAGCGGGTTTTATACCTTTCACTGGCCACACTGCCTGTTCATCCTTCCTTACGGGTTTCAACCAAGACGTCTGGGGAATTCTGGAACTTTGGATATCACTGGTACACAGTGGGAGCTTGGCAGTTCTGGCTGAATTTATAAAAGCAGCATTTTGGAGAAGGAAACAATGGGGAGAAATGAAGCAGAGGCTCCTCTTCAAAACGTGCAAAAACGCCCAAGGAAATTAAGGAGCCTTCCAAATCACAGGAAGACACTGAGGAACAGTCACTCAGGACACGCGAGAGCCTCGTTCACAGGGCAAATGTGGCCGGGCCCCCCACAGCCCCCAGGCCTCCGCCAGGGCCTGGGAGCGGGGTTCGGGCACGGGTGGGCGGGGGTGCTGCCCCAGGTCACGCAAGCAGCTCTGACCAACCTGCAGCGCAGAAACCAACCCACTCCCAGGATGGAGCCACGGAGTGCGTGGCCTGGAAAAATAAACTGAGAAGTTCCCCATGGTAAAGCATTTCGTGGTTTTGTTTCGGATTATTTAAATAGAACAGTAAATCAGTTGTGATTATGCAGTTAACTACTTGAGTGTATTGACTTCTATAAAGTCAATACATTTAACGCTTTAAATCAGCTATAAGATATCTGTGTGCTCACTTGTGTCCAACTCTTTGTGACCCTTTGGACTATAGCCCGCCAGGCCCCTCTGTCCATGAGAAATTTCAGGCAAGACTACTGGAGTAGGCTTCCATTTCCCCTTTCAGGAGATTTTCGTGGCCCAGGAATCAAACCCACGCCTCCTGCGCTGCAGGAGGATTTTTTACCGACGGGGCATTAGGGGAAGCCCAATAAGATGTTTACTGTTAATATACTTAAAGAGTAAATGGCATATTTACTGTGGTCACAACTATTTAGATTAAAAAGAATTATGCTCTTTTTTTCTAGTGTCAGTTTTAATTTCTATTGTGTCCTTTTGTTATAATTTGTGATTTATAACTTTCGGTTTCTTTGAACTATAACATTAGGATGACAAAGAACTCAAAGTAGCACCTTTTCCTTCTGAACAAGGCACTTAATATACAAGAAGAAAAATAAGTGACTAGCTAGGTTCTCTGCACTCAGAACTGGAAACGGCCTCTAGAGATTATAGGCTAGTCACGGTCTTGCCAGGCCACCTAGAATCTGACCTAAGGCTGCACAATGTCCCGGGCTTCCTCTGACTGTGGGGGAGCAGGTCGGCGGGGAGGCAGGGCGGCCACTGCCCCTCGCCTGCGGGCAGGCGGAGTCCTCCCTGCGGCACGCTGTGGCACTCTCGCCCCGCGCACTCGCGCCGCACTGCCTTTCTAAGCTGACACGCACAGGATCAACAGCTTTGAAAGCTATCAAGGAGGTTTATAAATATTTATTTTTAAAATAAATATGTCTCTGTAAAAGCCAAGATTTTGCCTTTACTTGTAAAACAGCAACTATAAAGCAGAGAACTGGTTTATAGATTTTGTTTCGTGTATTGTTAATGAGAACAGAAGTTACCATGGATTGTAGTCTCTTCTTTACTTATTTGAGAAAAAATAAATCACCATGATAATTGGTTGCAGCAAAGAAACTCTTTCCTCTAAAACATTCAGAGCACTCTTCACCACAGAGTTTCACAGCTCTCTTTGGCCACTCACAATAAAAAAAATCTGAACTTTTCAAGAGTGACTTTAAAGATATAAACAAACATGTTGCTTATTTTGAGCCAATGTTACAACAAGCCACTACTTTAGCCAATAAATCTTGCAAAAATCACTGGAAAAAAGTACTTTTCACATCAACTTTTTACTTAAACACAAACATTTACTTATGTTAAATAACAGCACAGAAGTTGAAACGTTATATAAATTAATGCCTAATAAACTACTACCAAATAGGATATCCTACACATGTGATGTATTTTAAAAAATTAGTGCCTGAAGATTCCATAAAAAAGAAAACTACAGACCAATGTAGTGGTCTGATGAACATAGATGTAAAAATTCTCAACAGAATAGTAGCAATTCAATTAACAATACATTAAAAGGATCATACGCCATGATTAGGTGGGATTTACCCCAGGAATGCAAGGATTTTTCAGTATCTACAAATCAATTAACATGATACCCACATTAACAAACTGAAGAATAAAAACCATATGGTGATCTTAATAGATACAGAAAAAGTTATTGATAAAATTTCAACATTTATGATAAAAAGTCTCCAAGAAGTGTGCACCGTGGGAACCTCCATCAACATAATGAAAGTCATGTATGGCAAACTCATGGCCAGCAGCACACTCAGTGGCCCATGGCTGAGAGCACTTCCTCTGAGATCAGGAACCAGGCAAGGGGGTCCGGTCTCGCCACTCTCATTCTGCCTGATTTTGGAAGCTGCAGATTCTCTTGCTGCTGCTAGCCACAGCAATAAGAGAAAAAAAAGGAATCCAAATGGAAAAAGAAGAAGTAGGACTGTCACTGTTTGCAGATGATATGATATTGTACAAGGAAAATCCTAAAGACACTACCAGAAAACTACGAGCTCGTCAATGAATCTGGTTAAGCTGCAGGCAGAGTTATGTTGTATTTCTATACACTAACAAGGAATGATCAAAACCAGAGGTTATGGGAACAATCACACTTGCCATCACATCAAAAAGAATAAAATACTAAGGAATAAACCTCCTTCAGGAGGCAGAAGACTGTAAGACACTGATGAAAGAAGTCAAACATGACAGAAACAGATGGAAAGATACACCAATGCTTGTATTGTAAGAATCAATCTTTTCCAAATGACCGTACTACCCAATGCAATCTATAGATTCAAGGCAATCCCAACCAAATTACCAATGGCATTTGTCACAGAACTATAACCCCAAATTTTACAATTTGTTATGGAAACAAAACCCCTCAAACACCCAAAGCAATCTTGAGAAAGAAAATGGAGCTGGAGGAATCAGGTTCCTTAAATTCCGACCATACTACAAAGCTGCAATAAGCAAAACAGCATGGTACTGGCACAAAAACAAATACATATCAATGGGATAGGACAGAAAGTCCAGCTGTTGCTGCTAAGTAGCTTCAGTCATGTCCGACTCTGTGCGACCCCATAGACGGGGTCGCACAGAGCCCACCAGGCTCCCCCGTCCCTGGGATTCTCCAGGCAAGAACACTGGCGTGGGTTGCCATTTCCTTCTCCAATGCATGAAAGTGAAAAGTGAAAGTGAAGTCGCTCAGTCGTGTCCGACTCCTAGCAACCCCATGGACTGCAGCCTACCAGGCTCCTCTGATCATGGGGTTTTCCAGGCAAGAGTACTGGAGTGGGGTGCCACTGCCTTCTCCAAGAAAGTCCAGAGATAAACCCATATACCTAGGTCAATTAATCTATGACAAAGGAGACAAGAATAGACAATAGAGAAAAGACAGTCTCTTCAATAAGTGGTGCTTGGACAACTAGACTACCTGTAAAAATAAGGGAAATTAGGACATTCGCAATGAACAAAAATAAACTCAAAATGGATTGAAGACCTAAATGTAAGACTGGATACTATAAAACTCCTAGAGGAGAACATAGATAGAACACTCTTTGATGTAAACTACAGCAATATGTTTTTGGATCCATCTCCTAGAGTAATGGAAAGAAGAAGAGAAATAAACAAATGGAACCTAATTAAACTTAAAAGCTTTTGCATACCAAAGGGAACCACAAACAAAATAAATGACAATCTACAGAATGAAAGAAAATACTTGCAAACAATGCAATCCGTAACGAATTAATCTCCAAAATATACAAACAGCTCACAGAGCTCAACATCAAAAGACTATACAACTCAATCAACAAGTGGGCAGACCTAAATAGGTGTTTTTCCAAAGAAGGCATCTAGAGAGCCAAGAGGCACATGAAAAGATGCTCAGCACTGCAAAATGTCAGAGAAATGGGTATCAAAACTACAAGGAGGTATCACCTGACACTGGTCAGAACAGCCATCATCAACAAGTCTATAGATAATAAACTCTGGAGAGAGTATGGAGAAAAAGGAACTCTTCCACACTGTTGCTGGGAATGTAAATTGGTATAGCCACTATAGAAAACAGCAGGAAGGTTCCTTAAAAAACTAAAAATAGAGCTAAAACTAAAAATAGAGTGTGATTCAGCAATCCCACTCCTGGGCATACATTCGGAGAAAGCTGTAATCTGAAAGGAAACATGTACTCCAATGTCCACAGCACTACTCTGTATAAGAATCGAGACATGGAAACAACCTAGACGTGTTCAAAGATGAATGGATAAAGAAGGTGCAGAACACATATACTACAGAATAACACTCAGCCATAAAAAGACGGAAATATGCCCCTCACAGCACCATGGATGGACCTACAGATGATCACACTATGTGAGGAAAGACACAGAAAGACAAACACGATATTGCTTATATGTGGAATCTAAAACTTATACAAATGAACTTCCAAAGCAGAGACTCACAGACAAAGAAAACAAACCCATGGTTGCCAAAGGGGAAAGGGAAGAGAAGTTGTTCAGTTCAGTTGCTCAGTCGTGTCCAACTATTTGTGACCCCATGGACTGCAGCATGCCAGGCCTCCTGTCCATCACAAACTCCCGGAGGTTGCTCAAACTCATGTCGATCAATCGGTGATGCCATCCAACCATCTCATCCTCGGTCGTCCCCTTCTCCTCCTGCCCCCAATCCCTCCCAGCATCAGAGTCTTTTCCAATGAGTCAACTCTTCGCATGAGGTGGCCAAAGTACTGGAGTTTCAGCTTTAGCATCATTCCTTACAAAGAAAATTGAGTGCAGCACTTTCACAGCATCATCTTTCAGGATTTGAAACAGCTCAACTGGAATTCCATCACCTCCACTAGCTTTGTTCGTAGTGATGCTTTCTAAGGCCCACTTGACTTCACATTCCAAGATGTCTGGCTCTAGATTAGTGATCACATCATCATGATTATCTGGGTCGTGAAGATCTTTTTTGTACAGTTCTTCTGTGTATTCTTGCCACCTCTTCTTTATATCTTCTGCTTCTGTTAGGTCCATATCATTTCTGTCATTTATTGAGCCCATCTTTGCATGAAATGTTCCCGTGCTGTCTCTAGTTTTCTTGAGGAGATCTCCAGTCTTTCTCATTCTGTTGTTTTCCTCTATTTCTTTGCATTGATCACTGAGGAAGGCTTTCTTATCTCTCCTTGCTATTCTTTGGAACTTTGCATTCAGATTCTTATCTTTCCTTTTCTCCTTTGCTTTTCGCTTCTCTTCTATTCACAGCTGTTTGTAAGGCTTCCCCAGACAGCTATTTTGCTTTTTTGGATTTCTTTTCCATGCAGATGGTCTTGATCCCTGTTTCCTATACAATGTCATGAATCTCAGTCCATAGTTCATCGGGCACTCTATCAGATCTAGTCCCTTAAATCTATTTCTCACTTCCACTGTAAAATCATAAGGGATTTTATTTAGGTCATACCTGAATGGTGTAGTGGTTTTCCCTACCGTCTTCAATTTAAATCTAAATTTGGCAATAAGGAGTTTATGATCTGGGCCACGGTCAGCTCCCGGTCTTGTTTTTGCTGACTGTATAAAGCTTCTCCATCTTTGGCTGCAAAGAATATAATCAATCTGATTTCGGTGTTGACCATCTCGTGATGTCCATGTGTAGAGTCTTCTCTTGTGTTGTTGGAAGAGGGTATTTGCTATGACCAGTGCGTTCTCTTGGCAAAACTCAATTAGCCTTTGCCCTGCTTCATTCCATATTCCAAGACCAAATTTGCCTGTTACTCCAGGTGTTTCTTGACTTCCTACTTTTGCATTCCAGTCCCCTATAATGAAAAGGACATCTTTTTGGGGTGTTAGTTCTAAAAGGTGTTATAGATCTTCATAGAACCATTCAACTTCAGCTTCTTCACCATTACTGGTTGCGGCATAGACTTGGATTACTGTGATATTGAATGGTTTGCCTTGCAAACGATCAGAGATCATTCTGTTGGTTTTGAGATTGCATCCAAGTACTGCATTTCAGACTCTTTTGTTGACCGTGATGGCTACTCCATTTCTTCTAAGGGATTCCTGCCCGCAGTAGTAGATATAATGGTCATCTGAGTTAAATTCACCCATTCCAGTCCATTTTAGTTCGCTGATTCCTAGAATGTCGACGTTCACCCTTGTCATCTCTTGTTTGACCACTTCCAATTTGCCTTGATTCATGGACCTGACATTCCAGGTTCCTATGCAGTATTGCTCTTTACAGCATCGGATCTTGCTTCTATCACCAGTCACATGCACANAAATGTCGACATTCACTCTTGCCATCTCCTGTTTGACCACTTCCAATTTGCCTTGATTCATGGACCTGACATTCCAGGTTCCTATGCAATACTGCTCTTTACAGCATCAGACTTTGCGTCTATCACCAGTCACATCCACAACTGGGTATTGTTTTTGCTTTGGCTCCATCCCTTCATTCTTTCTGGAGTTATTTCTCCATTGATCTCCAGTGGTATATTGGGCACCTACTGACCTGGGGAGTTTCTCTTTCAGTATCCTATCATTTTGCCTTTTCAGTCTAGAGGTTTGAATAAATGAGTGTGTTTTCCTGGAGGTCTGAATAAATGAACGTGTTTTACCGAGGGGTGAGGAGCTCCTTTAAAAAGAGTTTTTGGCACCTCTGCCTAAGAGCAAGAGTCGTTTATGATAAGATGTCTTAACCATCAGGCAGAGCCATCTGGAATCCAGCATCTTTCTGGAGCTTCAAACTGCGACCTCGTGCAGCCTCACGGGCCCATCCGTGTCTCAGGCACGGCCCTGGGCAGTTTGCTGGTCTTCTGGTTCCACTACCAGTCCAAGCTCCTTCCTCCTTTGGAGTCTGTGTTTGCTGTTCCCTTTCTCGGAGGCTCCTTTCCCATCTCTTTGGCTGGCTAGTTCCTTCCCCTCCAACAGTTCTCACCTGAAATGGTGCCTCCTGAGAGAGAGCCTTTAGACCAACCCATGGAGGTCTTCATCAAGATCAGATTCTTCCCCCCTTCTCACTTGAAGGATGACATCCTATCTGCACCTTTTCTAACACAGAACGAACTGAGTACTTTCTCCTTGCTTATTACGGTAAGGGCCATTTTTTGGTCCACCTTTAACATCATCAGCAGCTAAACAGAGCCAGTGCAGGGTAATGCACAGTAAACATCTGCTGAGTAACAAACTCAAAACACTTTATAGAACGAATCCAAAATTAAAGGCCCTAGGAAACCCTTAATAAGTTTTGAGGAACACATAATTCTGCTTTATGAAATGTCTGAACATAATAAATAACAAACTTCAAATACTGGTTCAATAAAGATATTTTGATTACTCTTTTACAGATTTTTGAAAACCACTATTTAATCAGAAGTAAAACTTGAGGTTTTTAAGGTTAGTCTATCTCAGAAAGTCTATATTTCTGATTGAATGTGAAAACATAACTGAGGAAATCACCAATACCTAAATATTAACTACAATAAACATTCAGCTGGTTAAAATCTAGTGATAAAAAGAACAATATAGAGTCATGTATAGACACAAAGAAAAAAACACCTGCTTTTGGTCACTAAGAGAGAAAACACACAGAAATATGACTCTTCAAGAAAGACAGATTTCAGGGAACCGCTTCAGCTCTTAGAGGGGGAAAAGGATGACAAAACCAGAAGTAACTCATTCTTTCTATAACAAAATCACACAAAAAGTATCCTAGGAAATCTGAACAGAACCTTTGACAAGAACATCAGGAAAAGTAGATAAATGGACAGTGTGCACTCTCCAAGAGTCAGCGTGTGTGGTTTTAGGTCCTTCCCCGTTCATAGAAGAAGACAGTATAATGGCTTTGCCAGAGTGAAGCATCTTCTATCATCACCACCAGACTTGAATCACTTATCATTTCAATTCTGATATATGACATTTTAGTAAAATGACATTTGACATTAAAAAAAAAGTTGCATGTACAGTGAGGGTTTTGGAATTAAAAACATAAAAATCTGTTACTGGCATAAAATCTGAGTATTTGGATTTTATAATTTAAAAAAGCAAAGTCTAACCATAAATCCAAACAAAAGCCAAATCAGAACTGGCCGAGCACAAGAACACTGTACACTGAGTTTTATAGACGTTTTTGTGTACAGGAATGACTACAGAATTAAGTCGCCTCATTTCTAGCAGTTTTCTCCCAGAAACATGAACAGTCACTGCGAAAAGAGATGCTTGCAAACTGACCGGAAATAATTCTTGGACAATATTCTAGTCTTCAAACGGTGGCTGTCAAGTTCTTACTGAATAATCTACAGTGTTAATCAATGTACTGTATTTCATTTGTAATAAGTCTTTGTGATAAGGTTAGCACTCAAGACGCAGCACAAATAAGAGAGGACCGAAAAATGAAAATCACTTTGCTTCTGTTTCCATATTAGAATTTCATTTGCTGAAGGGTAAAAGCAGATTTGCAAAATTCACAGTTAACTTAAAACAATAGTTTTAAACCTTTTATTCTGAGCCCTTACTGCCTTCAGGAAGGAAAGAACATCTGGTTATTTAAGGAACACAATATGTTCACATTCTCTATGACTTTTGTTTCTAATTGGGTTTTTAAATTTTTTTTTGGAATTTGAACAACTAGTTAGAACAATGTTTTTTAATCCCTTCATATTTTTCAGACTGCCCTCCTTCCATCCCCCTACTTCATTTAGTGGATTGCTTTTGGAAATCTGCTCAGTGGTTCTAACATAACAAAAGACAGGAAACCAAGCATCAGAGTGTGGTCTGAAGAGCAAGTATAGAAACCACACGGGGGAGCAGAGGAGAGGGCGCTACAGACAGTGATACCCAGGCTCTTCACACACTCACCAACGCTGCACGCAGTTCCCGGGCACTTACAAACACGCCCGCTTCACTTACTACGGGTGCAGATAAATACCTACTACTATATATAAAAGACGGAGAAGGCGATGGCACCCCACTCCAGCACTCTTGCCTGGAAAATCCCACGGACGGAGGAGCCTGGTGGGCTGCAGTCCACGGGGTCGCTAAGAGTCGGACACGACTGAGCGACTTCACTTTCACTTTTCAGTTTCCTGCACTGGAGAAGGAAATGGCAACCCACTCCAGGGTTCTTGCCTGGAGAGTCCCAGGGACGGGGGAGCCTGGTGGGCTGCCGTCTATGGGGTCGCACAGAGGCGGACACGACTGAAGCGACTTAGCAGCAGCAGCAGCAGCAGCATATATAAAAGAATCTATACGAGAAGTATCAGTAACTAAGACTCTACCATTTTTAAAACTAATACAAGGTACATCTCTCAGGCGGGAAGGAGGCTGCAAGAGCTGGGTTCTGCCCCTCGATCTGCTGCTGACGAGGGCGCGGCCCTGCGTCCACCCTAGCTCCGCTCCCAGCCTCAGCGTGCTCGCGCGCAGGAGGCGGCGGTGCGGCAGGCTCTCTTGGCTCTTTGCAGTTCTGGAATTCGCACAGTCTAAGTGAAGTAGACTGACTGGATTCTTTGTTGTGTCTGCTTTGTTCCATGGTATCTGAGGGTAGTAACAGGTTTTCAAATAGTTCTGTCTGATAGCAAACTGAGGAACTAGATGTCCTTTAACTTCAAACTCTAGGGTCTCTTCACTGTCTTGATAAAGATGGCAGCTGACAAATACACCACTGACCACGGTTTCTGTGGAATGTGGATATGGTGAAGGGAGGTGAAAACAGGTCAGGTGAGTGAGATCCACCCAGATTAGAGTCAGCATTCAATTTACCACTGTTTTCTTAAGACCAACCACTGCAGGACACGAGGCTAAAGCTATCAAATGAGAGGATCATGAGAAGAGATAACTGATAAAAGATATAAGCAAATCGCTAACCTATGATTCAGCGATTAAGCAAATCGCTAAACTCAGGTGCTGAGGGCGCTCAAAGGGAAAGCACCTGCTTATGCGAGCCTGGAACAGCTTCCTGGGGAAGGGAGAGCAGATGCTCGGACTCTCAGGAGGGGGTGAGCAGAAGCAGGGCCTGGAACCGCTCTGGCTGGTTTGCACGCTTGCAGGCAGCTTGGCCTGGGGAAAGCCACATGGCCTTAATCCCTCTGCACTGAAAAAGCAAGGAGAGATAACCCGCTCTGTCCGACTCGGAGCTTGCAGTGAGGACCAAACCAAGCATGGCAAAGTGCTTGGAGACATGAAGGAGAATGAGCCTGTGGTAACAGTCTCCAGGCCCATCATCTCAGCCTGCTAGGATGAGACGCAGTTTCCCAGCAATGCCTACATCTGATGGAAAACAAGTAACAGCCCAGTGTCCTGAGCCCTACTACAGTCTGTCCTCAACTGAGCAGCCTCCACTGGACGAAGTGCTCCTCTGAAGGCTGACGAGGAGCCAGGGCGGCCTGGAGCTGCATGTTTATTCCTGTCTTACTGTGTCTGTCAGCAGCGCTAAGCACAACTGCCTCGTGAAGCTGGGACACGGGGAGCAAACTCCCGCGCTTCAAACCTCTTCTTTCCACTAGTTTACAGAGCTCTGCCTGTGTGGATACACTCACTCTGATTTCAGTGTTTCATTGCTGCTAATACACAGGAAACATTTAAAGCACTCTGATGTCTGGATTTTCAGAGGATGGGGTGGGGTACTAGCAACAACTTTTCTTCCTCTCTTTATTCCATCCCAGGAGATCAGTCCTGGGTGTTCACTGGAAGAACTCATGCTGAAGCTGAAACTCCAATACTCTGGCCACTTCATGCGAAGAGTTGACTCATTGGTAAAGACCCTGATACTGGGAGGGATTGGGGGCAGGAGGAGAAGGGGATGACAGAGGATGAGATGGCATCACTGACTCGATGCACATGAGTTTGGGTAAACTCTGAGAGTTGGTGATGGACAGGGAGGCCTGCTGCTGCTGTTAAGTCGCTCCAGTCGTGTCCGACTCTGTGCGAGACAGCAGCCCACCAGGCTCCCCTGTCCCTTGGATTCTCCAGGCAAGAACACTGGAGTGGGTTGCCATTTCCTTCTCCAATGCATGAAACTGAAAAGTGAAAGTGAAGATGCTCAGTCGTGTCTGACTCTTAGGGACCCCATGGACTGCAGCCCACGAGGCTCCTCTGTCCATGGGATTTTCCAGGCAAGAGTACTGGAGTGGGTTGCCATTGCCTTCTCTGACAGGGAGGCCTGGTGTGCTGCAATTCATGGGGTCACAAGGAGTCGGACACGACTGAAGTGAACTGACCTGAACTGAAGTGTCCATGGCCTCCTCTATGAGTTCATAATTGACATGAACTACATATCTGCTTGGGGAGTTTTAGAATATATATGTAAACTTTTTTTTTTTTCACTTGTGTCTTTGATCTTATTATATCATTAGAAGTCAGTTCTTTATGGTCAAAGGCTGGTCTGCTTGGGTGGCTTATCAGAGGCAAAGTAATTCAACGTAAGAGAAGACGGAGACTCAGGACACGTGGATCTCACCAGATGACAGGATGTTTGGTAGGACAGTCACGACTTGAACCAGTGTCCGGATTCCTAGCTCAGGCTCCTGGCTAGACCCAGGACCCGCACTGTGACAGAGCTCCAATCGGCACTAGTGCTGAGGATGTCAGTTATCATTTGACACGTACTGATAAAGGCAGCGGGTCAGCATTGCATACACTTAGCTAAACTCCCGCCTCGCTGACCTGGCCATCTGAAACCGCCTTAAAATGCTGCGGCTGTCTTTATTTTCCCTTATAGATGTCACCACGCCATGACCTTGTTCTCAAAAGCTTTTTCAACATGACTCCTGTCTTCTGCCCAGCTTCTCATGTCTCAGAAATACCAGATTAAGGTCCTAACTTTTGGACACTTACCTTGATTGTTTTTACTGGGTAAGACCCTGAATGTAAAAGTGAGGAATACTGTTTTTCAGATACCTTTTTATGCTATTTTTTTTTTTCCTTTTAAACCTTACAGAAGAGTTTAATGCTTGTAGAACTGGTTTCATTATTCTCTCTCTCTCCCTCTCTCTCTCTATATGTGTGCACACGCACACACGCACACACACACACACACACGCACACTGCCTCCTCTCTTTAGAGCAGTCATTTATTTGTTTGGCTGCTCCGGGCCTAGCTGCAGATCTAGGTCCCTGAGTAGGGATTGAACGTGAACACCCTGCACCGGACTGCAGCCTTATCCACTGGGCCACAAGAGGAAGTCCCTCTACGACCTTCTTGAGATCAAAAGCATTCTAAAACCACAGATTCTGCTAATAACATTGATGAATTGAGTATCAGAATTCTGCAACTATAAGTGTAAATGGTATAGGAAGGACAACCATATTTAGCTAGGAAAAAACAAGATGGATGGTTTACATAACAGATTCATTTCTCCTTTCAATTAAACCAAACAAATCACACAAATGGATAATTCAAATGGCTATTTTAGCAATTTTTGTCCCACTCTGTATGACTCTAGTAATTACCAGTGCTGAGCAGGCAGAGCTTACCATAAGTCTGTAGATCAAAACTCAGATACCTCACTGACCAGCAACTTCATTCTTTACTCCTTTTATAGATATGCCACTAATCTTGGCTATTTCATATTAAAACTATATACTTCTACAGCCTACATACACATAAAAGATATGGGACTTTATGTTTTTCATAGTCTGAATCCTAAAAAACCTTACCAGAAAAAAGATACGCTACCTTATGTATCAGAGAAATGATGGATTATGTTTCTGATACATAATGAAATTCTGTGCAGGAGAAATGATATAAAAATTGTGCATTTCTGAGAAAATGGATATAGGCACAAGAAAAACAAAAATTTAAAACCAAGCAAAAAATATATATAAGATACGCTCAAAGGTTGAAGTCAACAACTGAGGCAAGGACAGAAATCTCTCGGAATCAGGTTCACGTTGGACTTCGAGGTCCACATCGATCAGACAGAGCCCTGGCAGTGGGCCTGCAGACAGACGGACTCAGAGCCGGTGGCACCGCGGCCAGCACTGCAGAGGGCCCTGCCAGAGAGCCAAGGGCGGGGTTACCACCCGCCGCCCGGCCCCCGCGGCCTCCTGTCCCTCGCTTCCTCTCTCAGGCTCCATCCAGCATTTCTGTTTGGCTCTGAAGCATCAAGGATTCACAGTTGTTTTTTTTAAGATCACTTTATGTTCTTATTGTCAAGAAATATAACATTAGTTGTAAAAGAACCCACTTTTTCTCTGGAGTATAAAGAAAATTTTGGTGACTTAAGTTCAAATACAGAAGTCAGTATTAAATGCTCTTTAGATCTTTCATTAGGTTACTCTTAACCCACAAAATAAATATACATTCATAATATGAAATAACTTAGTATTTCATTACATTATAAACTCTTAGAAAATGGGTGTTTTTTTTAGAGCACTAATGTCTTGGTCTTCACACGGTCCTCAAGGCTCTACCTGGGCCAGTTTTGGCCCCCGTGCGGGAAGCTGATGGTCACCAAGTACGGTTCCCAGCAGACGCGGGTGCTCAGCCACGTCCTGGGCTCCCAAGGGAGCAGGCGGACAGGAGGCCCTTCTGAGTGACAACAGAGCGTGCTCCCACCTCTCAGCCGGTGTCCTCTGTTTGCCCGCTGAGCTGCTAGCCCATCAGGCATGGGAGTTTTGGCCTGCGACTCTTAGGCAAATTCTTTCAGTAGGTGACTCATCTGCCATTGGGCAAATTTTACATTATGAATCCTTAGAGTCACGAGGAGACGCCAATTTTTCATCCCACTTAACACTGTGCACGTCCCACTTGGGAAGCTTACCTTCGGGTCACGAAGGAACAGAGCCTTAAGAATCAGTGAGTGAACGTCTCCGATGAGTGGGTAATGCATCAGAAGGCCAAGACAGGTCTGGTAGTTACTGGAGATCACTAAATAGAAGGGAAAAAGTAATTGAGAGGCAATCCTGTTTCAAGTATCTGGACCAGCAAGAGAAACAAAATAACAACTTAGGTTCAAAGAAGCTAAATCAGCAACTCAGCTGATCTGGATAAATGGAAGCTGGGAGAAGGGATCGTTGCCCGATGGCCTCCGAGGCCGCACACTGGGCCGCGCACACGATCCAGCGCACGGGCCCCAGCCTCAGGGCGGCGCTGGACCCAAGGAGCCGAGATGTGTGTGTGCGTCTGCAACATAAACGAGGAGCACGCAGGCTTGCTGCCATTTATATGGCTGTATTTAAGTGTCTCTACTTCGCTGCTTGGAAATGAGGAGCAAAAATCTTATGAATGGGAAAGGACTAGTTTAAAATTCCCATAAAATATTATTTACCATGATTATTATATTTTGCAACTTATATATATTCCATTTATTTTCTGTATATATAAATATTACACAGTTCAAAATTAAAGAGAATATAATTTCTTCAAATTATTTTTCTAAAGGTAATGAGGGATTTAGCAAAGATATCTATGCAGCATTTTCTTGGAGGAAAAGTGTCAAAATCATCATGGAGAAGCCTATGTTCCTTAGACCGACATTTAGGCTTTTTCCCCCAGTCAACCTAACGATGGCCGCAAGCATTAGGCAGCCTCTCCCGGGCGGTCCGCGTAAACCACTCCGTTCCCTGGCCACCCATCTGCCACTGCTGTCGCCTCTGCGCCCGCTGGCGACGCTGGTTTTGGGAGCCAGGCTGACGGCTCCGCAGCAGGACTGTGAACAAACTTTACAGCTGCAGCTNAACCTAACGATGGCCGCAAGCATTAAGCAGCCTCTTCCGGGCGGTCTGTGTAAACCACTCCGCTCCCCGGCCACCCATCTGCCACTGCTGTCGCCTCTGCGCCCGCTGGCGACGCTGGTTTTGGGAGCCAGGCTGACGGCTCCGCAGCAGGACTGTGAACAAACTTTACAGCTGCAGCTTCCTGTGGTTGCATCTGAATCCTTTTTATTAATCAGAATGGTTAGTTGAAAAATATTCCACAGGAAAACAACTGTAATTCACCAGAAACAAGTCACAGAACGATGTTTTATGATCAGAAATACCCTTGGTTCCTAGACTCCCTTTTTTCCTTCTTCTGTGGGAAACATCATTCCTTTCGACAGCTTCCCACCCCTCCCCCGTTCCATGAGCATTATGGAGAAAGGAGACAGGACTGGGCAAAATGAATAATTATAATCTATGGGAGGAACCACTTTATCATCTTCATCTCCACTGCTGATCTGACAGCTTGTAATTTCATACATCTGCTTTCATTTGTAAAGTACTCACTTATCCTACCCTTTCTATATCTGTTCAGACCCTTCTTTCCTTAGTTGTTCATTTTATCATATTCATACTCAGTTACCTGTTGTCTTTTTTACTGTAGAATTAAAAAACCTAGGATATTTAGAATAGTATAGCATTTTCACATACAGCTTTTTTTTGTGATCAAACAAATAAAACTTGGATAATTCGTTTTATAACTCATATAAAGTTATTTTCTCAAATGCTATAATGATTATATATTAGTCACTGACCCTAGAAGAATTCTTGTGTATTTTGTGAGACAGGAAGGAGAGTTTAGTGGAAATGGTTCTGGGCTCGGGATTCAAAGATGGGGCTCTCCTCCTGGGACTTCTGGTAACACTGCCTGGAGAGTAAATGACATAATCTAAACGACTGATTTATAGCAGCTGCTCAAAACTTGCTGGGAGCAACCTCTCTGAGCTCAAGTTTAGTCATTCAGAAAACAACTTTCTGATTTAAAAGAAATTTACCTGCCTACCTCACTCATTGCAACAGTCATCTGCTGAGTACCTCATCCATGGCTGCCCTATGCTGGGAGGGGAAGCAGAGAGGAGCACAGCGCCATCCTCCCCCTGAAGAAAGGGAAGGCACCGCAGGGCCGGCGCCTAACAGGGGCTGTGCCGGCCGCCACCTCCAAGGCAGGGGTGGCCTGCTGCCGCTTTCTTCATTAGGCTCTATCCCGAAAACCTCGCCTGCACGTGATCCCCACGGCAGTCTAACGACAAGGGTACAGTTACTATCTCTGTCTACAGATGAGGGGACTGATCCTTGGAGACAGTTACCTGTTGTCTTTTTTACTGTAGAATTAAAAAACCTAGGATATTTAGAATAGCATAGCATTTTCACATACAGCTTTTTTTTGTGATCAAACAAATAAAACTTGGATAATTCGTTTTATAACTCATATAAAGTTATTTTCTCAAATGCTATAATGATTATATATTAGTCACTGACCCTAGAAGAATTCTTGTGTATTTTGTGAGACAGGAAGGAGAGTTTAGTGGAAATGGTTCTGGGCTCGGGATTCAAAGATGGGGCTCTCCTCCTGGGACTTCTGGTAACACTGCCTGGAGAGTAAATGACATAATCTAAACGACTGATTTATAGCAGCTGCTCAAAACTTGCTGGGAGCAACCTCTCTGAGCTCAAGTTTAGTCATTCAGAAAACAACTTTCTGATTTAAAAGAAATTTACCTGCCTACCTCACTCATTGCAACAGTCATCTGCTGAGTACCTCATCCATGGCTGCCCTATGCTGGGAGGGGAAGCAGAGAGGAGCACAGCGCCATCCTCCCCCTGAAGAAAGGGAAGGCACCGCAGGGCCGGCGCCTAACAGGGGCTGTGCCGGCCGCCACCTCCAAGGCAGGGGTGGCCTGCTGCCGCTTTCTTCATTAGGCTCTATCCCGAAAACCTCGCCTGCACGTGATCCCCACGGCAGTCTAACGACAAGGGTACAGTTACTATCTCTGTCTACAGATGAGGGGACTGATCCTTGGAGAGGTTAAATCGCCTGTCTGGATCACACGGTGATTTGGTGCTGAACCGAGATTTGCAATTCACAAGTCTAGTGGAAGAGTCAGGGTTTTATTTTGAAAGGCCATTGTTTTGAAAATCAAATGACACAACAGATGCAAATAATCACTGAAGACAGAAAAGTCACCTAACATTAGTACTCTCGTGTGCTGTGCGGTGCTGGGCTTAGTCGCTCAGTCACGTCCAACTCTGCGACCCTGTGGTCTGTAGCCCACCAGGCTCCTCTCTTCACGGGATTCTCCAGGCAAGAACACTAGAGTGGGTAGCCTTTCCCTTCTCTAGGGGATCTTTCCAACCCAGGGCTCGAGCCCAGGTCTCCCGCATTGCAGGCAGATTCTTTACTGTCTGAGCCACCAGGGAAGCCCAAGAATACTGGAGTGGGTAGTCTATCCTTTTTCCATGGGATCTTCCCAACCCAGGAATCAAATTGGGGTCTCCTGCATTGCAGGCAGATTCTTTACCAGCTGAGCGACCAGGGAAGCCCACAGTAAGTGTAAATAGCTTGGAAGATCAGCATAATCCAGTCTGTAAAGCATCCTGACACAGGCACTTGTTTGGAGGAACCAGGGCAACGGTACTATGTTACTACAACTTGAGAAAACTTTTGAAACTATGAGAAGTTATACAATACGTTTTACAAATACAAATGCATTTTATATAATAAGGGTGCTAAATAATGTACTAACATTCTTCTTGCATAACAAATGAGGGCCCTAAGGCTCTTCCTCCCATTCCTCCCATCCATCCACCCACCCGTCCATCACTGAAGGAAACCAACGCTTCCTCAGCAGTTACTAACTCCCGGCCCGGGCAGCAGCACTGGGGACGTGGTGGAGAGAGAGTCTGGGCTCTGAAAGGTGGCAGAACATGCTCCCCTGCAGTATGGCTGTAGGTGGTTCAGGACGCGCCACCCCCCAGCAGCCCACTCTGGTATACTGATTATTTTGAGCTGTAGGCACTTGGAATCAGCAAGTCCAGGGAGAAGGTTTCTCTGAACTCCTCTTACCGTTAACTCCCATAAATGCTCGAAAAGGAACTCAGCCGTCACAAGTCCCTCCAGACAAACTTTGTCATGAAGATACCTTCCACTTATTCTTCTCAGGGTCCATTCATCTGTCCTAAAATTCATTTACTCTCCCCTAAGAGGGCTACACTCCCCTCTCCTGTCCCTATTAAGTTGGTATTTAATCCTGAAATCCAAAGCCATCTCTTTGAGGGTCGCTCATTATCCCCTGGGTATCTCCCGTATACATGTGAGCTATATGCGTTATTCAACTTTCTTGTCTATCTGTTAACTTTTGTTAAAAGAATTCCAGAGTAAAATCCAAATGGGCAGAGGTAAGTTTCCCCTCCCTCTTGCCCCCTGCTTTCAGATAAAGACATCTCCAATTTACTAATGAAAACTTGTATTTCCAGAGCGTTTTTCGTTTGTAATTATGGGCCAGAACTGTTGAATAACTGAGGCCAATTTAGCATATGTAAAAGAGAAAAATGCAAGCTTTTAACATGAATAGTAGAAATCTGATAGGATGAAAATTTAGTTTTGATCTTTATAGTAAACTTTTCCTGAATCTGAAAAACTCATCCTCCACACTGTTCCTTCTCCAGCGTTAATTCAGCCAGAGCAAGACAATGACACAAGCCAAAGAATGGAAAAGAAAAAAAGATTAAGCTTGGCTATGTACCTGCGATCGCAGCCAAGGACGCATGTGCTTTACTGAGATGATCACACGCTTTTTATTATTCAATTCATGAATGTGGTATATATTGCATGGATTGATTTGCAGATACTGGAAATTTCTTGTATCCCTGGGATAAATCCCTTTTGATCATGGGGCACGGTCCTTCTGACGCACTGTTAGATTGGTCTGCCAGGGCTCTGCTGGACACTCTCGCCTCTGTGTTCATCAGTGATACTGGCTTGTAGTTTTTTGGTGGGATCTTCCTCTGGTTCTGGTGTCAAGGTGAGGGTGGTCTCATAGAGTGAGCATTGCCTCTTCTGCAGATTTTTGAAACAGTTTCAGAAGGGCAGGTGCTAACGCTTCTCTAAATGTTTGCCTATGCACACAAGGATGCACATGCTTTAAGGAAAAAAGGCCGAAGCTGCACACTGAAGAGCTTCCCTACGGAACACTAAGACAAAGGCGAGTGGTATCCAGGAAAACCCAGGGAATCTGAAATTGGATGATCCAGATGAGCTCTGCATCAGAACGGTGGCTGGTCATTTACCGTGTGAATCTAGGCAAGCAGCGCAACTTCACTAAACCTGTATCCCTCTCCTTTATAAGCAGCGCTTACCCTACCGCAGGGCTTCCAACAGGATGGCAGGGGTGTGAGGCCGTGCGCTTCCCCACCTGGCTTGTCTATGGCGAAACAAACGGGACTTCCTTCACCCTGGTGGCTCAGCTGGTGAAGAAGCGCCTGCAGTGCAGGAGACCCCGGTTCAATTCCTGGGTTGGGAAGGTCCCTTGGAAAAGGGATAGGCTACCCGCTCCAGTATTCCTGGGCTTCCCTTGTGGCTCAGCTGGTAAAGAATCTGCCTGCAATGTGAGAGACCTGGGTTTGAACCTTGGCTTGGGAAGATGCCCTAGAGAAGGGAAAGGCTACCCACTCCAGTATCCTGGTGTGGAGAATTCCATAGACTGTATAGTCAGTCCATGGGGTCTCAAAAAGTCAGACACAACTGAGCAACTTTCACTTTTACTTTTCACCTGAAGCAGAACTGAGTTGACTGCCTCTACCTTTAAATGGCCTACAACTATTCTGGAATGGTTCTGTGGGAGCTGGTTTAAATAGTTCCTCCGTAGTAACAAACAAAAAAATAATGGGGACCTTTAACTTACATATAAGTCGAAGTTAACTGTACTTATAACTGAAAAATTTTGAAGTGAAAGATATTTGAATTATTTAATTTCATATTTAGATATACCTTCCCAAGGTAACAAGATAGGTTAAGAACTACTATATCTAAATTTTTTAAAGTCATAAGCACAAATAATGTGCCTGGCAACTTGCCATGTGCAACTACACCCCAGCCCTGAAACTAAATCCTCCACCCATACCCACATTACTCATCTCACCCTCATGAAGTTATATCAAAGTTTTTGGTTAGAACAATTTTTTGCTTTCATTTTTATAGTATAATTACCCTTCTTTCTTCTATAGCCGCTTTTCTTTCCTGTAGTTTATAACTGCCTGCCTTTACATGTGCTTTGTTATGTATATATCTGTGTGCTTAGTCACTCAGTCTGTCTAGTCAAACTATGGTTTTTCCAGTGGTCATGTATGGATGTGAGAGTTGAACTATAAAGAAAACTGAGCGCTGAAGAATTGATGCTTTTGAACTGCGGTGTTGGAGAAGACTCTTGAGAGTCCCTGGGACTGCAAGGAGATCCAACCAGTCCATCCTAAAGGAGATCAGTCCTGGGTGTTCACTGGAAGGACTGATGCTGAAGCTGAAACTCCAATACTTTGGCCACCTGATGTGAAGAGCTGACTCACTGGAAAAGACCCTGATGCTGGGAAAGATTGAAGGCAGGAGGAGAAGGGGACAACAGAGGATGAGATGGTTGGATGGCATCACCGACTCAATGGACATGGGTTTGAGTAAACTCCAGGAGTTGGTGATGGACAGGGAGGCCTGGCGTGCTGCAGTCCATGGGGTCGCAAAGACTTGGACATGACTGAGCCACTGAACTGAACTGAGTCAGTCATGTCCGACACTTTGGGATCCTATGGACTGCAGCCAGGCTCCTCTGTCCGTGGCACTGGAGTGGGTTGCCATGCCCTTCTCCAGGGCATCTTCCAGGCCCCGGGATCAAACCCTGGTCTCCCGCACCACAGGCGGATTCTTTACCGTCTGAGCCACCAGGGAAGCCCTGGCTGCTGGATAAACGCTGGTTAGCAGAACGTACGTGAGGCCTCTCCATCCTTGTGGACACAGAATCAGGTAGCCGCCATGTCTGAGGCGGACAGTCATCATACACTAGGGAGTCTGTCGGGTGTGCTAGTCAACAAGTTGGAAAGTTTGGAGGCTTCTGTCCTCACAAGCTCACTGTGATGTGCCGGGGTCCAGCCCCGGTGGATTCAGGGTAATTTGAAGGGGAGACGGATAGGCGAGGAAAAAACTTATTTAACTAATTAGAAATATAAGATTAGATTAGGAAGAAATAGTGTAGTAGGAAAATTTAGTGGAGAAAAGAGGCTGAATAACTTGATTTATGTGGAAAGCCAATAAAATCTCAGAACAAGAGATTTGCACCATCTGCGTTGGGCCACTGGCGCCCGTTTGAGTATCGGAGAGTGTCCTGCCTCGGGCTGTCTCTCTTACAGATCTTAGAAGCCAGGGCAAGTAAGTAGACATGGCAAGCCTCTACACCCCAGATGGGAATTCAGCCTGAAATTACAGTAAAGAGGAGACACGGGGGAAACCAGTCCTTCCAATGACTGGCCCGGCCTCTATTGTCTAGAAAGGCCTTTTATACCTTTTTGATTGTACATAGAGATCAATGGGTAATACAAAATTATGCAGTGTTAGCAGCCCAGACTCTTATCAAGACCAGGCTTTCTCTCTGCATACCTAATTGTATACACAAGTCTTAGGTGATTTACATCATCTTCCGGCCAAAAAGGGCCAATAACATTTTACAGCCCTTTTTCTGATAAGGTTTTGTCAACCAGAAGGCTTATTAGTAGTGCTGATCTTCCCAAAGTCTGGTGCCACTCTCAGAAAGCACTAAATAAAGTTACATTCTTACATAGCAAAGATACAGCAATTTATAACAAGTAAAAGGAGTACAGTGATTTATAACAAAAGAAAAGTAATTAACTCAAAAGTCTAGTGTTGTTAACATCAAAACTACTATATATCTTTTCCCATATCCTGATTACATAGATTAATATCCTCCCAGTTGCCTAAAAGATAAAGAATATGGAGGCCTGGCAGCAGTCATTGAGTCAACAGTGAAAACCCGTCACCAATATGATTTTTAGCTCTTTAGAAAAGGCTCTGTACCTTAAGATGCTTTAAGCTTTGTGCCTCTCGCAGTTGGGGGGCTGTAAGCAATTCACAAGCTGTGAAAAGTCCAGGGGAACCTGTTAGGCAAACTAGAGTTATCAGAGGGGGTTTGAACTGAAACATCCCTTTCAAATGCAGAAGACTAAAGCCCTGAGTTAACTTTTTCCAGAGTGTGTCAGAAGAGTGGAAAAGCAGAGTACAATAAGGCAGGCAGATTCTTATTATGGGGGCACATGCTCAGGAAATTCCAGGGGGAAACGCTGAGGCTTGACTTGCCTTGCCCATCAGGCCTCTCCACACGACCTTGTCATGGGTGGGATTCCTCACGCTGGCTCCCAGCAGTGATGGAAACGACAGAAGCTTCTAGAATGAAAGAGGCTGCAGTCTGGCAGCTTGTGAGCTAAATCTAGCTGGAGAACTGTTTAACTTGCAGTATTTAAAAATTTTTTGATCAGTTCCTGGTATTTAAAAATGAGAATGCTACTCAGGAAAATGTGGATTTCCTAAAAGTCTTAGGAGCTGGTAACCCTGGTCAGCATTCCCGCGTGGCAACCAGCAGCTGCAGCCGCGTGGGCATGCCCTTCGCAGGCGCTCGGCCCTTCACCTTGCTAGGGCTCTCACTGCTCCCAGCGCTCGGACGTCACTTGGGACCGACTGTGCACTGCCGTGCACACAGTTAAGACGAGCTCAGTGCCGCCAGTCACAGACACCTCCCCTGTCCTGTCAGTCCGGCCTCTCTGCTGAGGAGACTGCGCGCGAGGCCCCGGGTCTGCCCCTCTGAGGATGCCCTTCGCCTCTTGCCTGTGGGGTGTTCCTGCTCCCCGAGCCCTGAGCCACCTCTTTCTTGTTTCACGCCCTCAGGTGGCTGGAGCACATCCCTCCAAAAGCTCTATGCTCCCGAGATGAATTTAGATTGGGACTTTAGTTAACAGTCTGGTTAGGTAGAATTCTCTAGGATGGGAATATTCTTCCCTCAGAATATTGGTACCACTGCTTTAAGAATGTCTCGGTTTCCAACTGGAAAACCTCAAACCATTTCAATTCCTAATCCCTTCTGAGATCTGTGTTCTCTTCTCCTCCCCAACATTTTGCTCTGTAAACTGATGATTAATACCTTGGTTTGCATCTGTTTTCATATGTAATGGGCCCATTCAATCTAGAAACTCATGTTCTTTTTGTTCAACTAGAAATTTCTCTTTGTATCTTTGATGATTTTCTCCCTTCTACTCTTCATTCTGAGTTTGTCATTCCTTTTTTTTTTTTTTTAAGAAATCACCTTAGCTAGATGTTGGATCTCCTGGCCTGGTCCTCTTAATTTTCTTTATTTTCTGTTTCACGTGCTTCTTTCTGAGACACTTTTCCACTTTTATATTCCAGACACCTATTTTTATGATGTTTTAATTTTTAGTTAGTTTTTCCTTTGAATTATGTATTTCCTAGATCTCTGAGAAGTGTTCTCCCCACTGCAAAGGCTCTGTGGCCTCCAAATTGGTTTTTTCCTGGCTGTGGTTTTTAGATCTCTGCTTTCATTTTGATGCGCTCCTCAAATGCGTGGTGTTTGGGGCTCCCTGCTCCCCTGTAGGAGTGGGAAAGTATAAAGGTGCCTTGAAGCCAGCTGTGTGTGTGTGCGTCGGTGGGTCTGTGAATGCTGAGGGTTGACCAGGGTCACTCTGGCCATCCCTGAGCCTCTTCTCTTGTGTTAACTAGATTCCTTCAGAGAATATTCTCCCAAACTCTTCCTAGAGGGAGTCAAACTGGCTTCAACGTCCTGAGAAAGGAGGCCAGTGGTTCAAGGTCACTGAAGTTTCCCGGGGCCCTGGCTCAGACCCCCTTCACTACACTGTCCACAGAGGGCAAATCCCAAAGGCTGGAGATCTGCCTGTCTGCTTCTTCGACTTTCAACCAGTTCTCATTTTTCAGTCTTAACTCTTTCCCTCCTCCTGCCAACTTCCAGAAGTACCTAGCACGGCCAATTTCCACACTTTTGGAAATTTTACGGGTTATTTCCTGGCTTTCTCCATGATCAATTTTGAATTTCACTTTCCTGGACATGCTAAGTCAGTTATCACTCACCCATCTGTTTCCCTGCTTCCAAAACCACCATAATTTTCTTCCTAATTCTCTGCATCCTATGGGTTTATGCTATTTCAATAGGGTCTCAGGAGCAAAGAAGGCAAATGCAGGATCTTAATATAACATCTCATGTCTGATATTCTTGTCATTTTAATGACACTTCTACTGAGCACCTGGGCAAGCGAACTGAAGGAGAAGAAGAATCTAGGTGGGGAGGCACCTGCATGGAGAAATGGGGAACTAAGCAGCTGGGAGGCAGAGGTCACCATCTTTCTCTCCCTCTGTGCCAGAGAGCACAGTCCCCGTCACCCTGCAGGACTGTGTACATTCTCCTTTGGTAGCAACACGGACATGGAAGCTTGAGCAGTTCTGGGTAAGAGTCCAGCGATGCATGCAATTCTGCTGGCTTTGCCCATAAAAGGTGCCCTAGAATTCCTGAATCCATCGTCACATTGTTTTCTAGGGCAAGAGAAAACTGTGGAACAGGAGTAAGTACGTGGAAGGTATTAGTTTCATTGAAGGCCAGAATGGGGTTCAGTTCAGTCGCTCAGTCGTGTCCAACTCTTTGCGACCCTGTGAATCACAGCAC
>SJYT01041127.1:1052161-1082612 GCA_006410635.1 Cephalophus harveyi
CCACTAGGCTCCCTGTCCCTGGGATTCTCCAGGCAAGAACACTGGAGTGGGTTGCCATTTCCTTCTCCAATGCGTGCACACATGCTAAGTCGCTTCAGTCGTGTCCGACTCTGTGCAACCCCACGGACAGCAGCTCAGCAGGCTCCCCTGTCCACGGGGCTCTCCAGGCAAGAGTACTGGAGTGGGCTGCCATTTCCCTCTCCAGTGATGAGAGCAGGGCTGTTTTAAACTATCATAGGAATAATGATTCATGACTACATTTCCTTATTCCTCACCTTTACATCTGCAGGTAATCTTAATCCACATAATTCAGCCAACAATCCACAAGGCACTTTTTATAGCACATAAGAAAGTAAAAATGATTAAAATATTTGGAAACAGTCTATCTATAATAATTCTACTATGCATCTTTGATAAAGCAAAAGTTTTCTTTGAAGAACAGCCATCTGACATCATTTCAAAGGTTAAATTTTAAAATCTCTGCAGGTGACATTCATATTGCTTTTTTTTTTCCAATGTGAAATTTTACTTTTACTTAATAAAATCAGGGTAGGGTCTGAGATAAGGAAATGGTGATGTGAGGACCAGCCTGCCTAAACACGGAGGTTAGGCTCCATCTCTGAGGCCTCAAAAAGAACATGCTGGTTCTAAGATTTATCTAGAATTTAAGTGGTTGTATTATACTTCTCTAACTTTCATAGTGAATGAAAGCTTTGTTCAAGGTGAATAAAGAAACTTAAAAGAATACTTTTGTTAAAAATTAAATATGAGATGCTGATGTGAAATGAGTACAAAGAGCATTAAGCAAGAGCGCTGAGATCTAACCCCGCAGGCCGAGTGTGACTGTTTTCAACCCCTTGACTGTCAAGGGCCCGGATTAACTTGCTAGGGCCGCTTAACTAAGTACTGGACGGTACAGAACGGTAGAAACGTACTAACAGTGCCTGAGTCGGGAAGTCCAAATCACGGTGGGCAGGGCCCTGGTCCCTCTCACATCCGCGGGGAGGAACCTCCCTGCCTCTTGCGGCCTCCCGTGCTGGCAGGGTGCGCTCCTTCTGAGGGCTCCTGGGACAGTCTCTGCTGGGCCTTTCTTGCAGCCTCCGGTAGCAGCTGGAAACCCTTGCCTGGCCTTGGCGTGCATCACTTCACTCTGCCCTGCCTTCACGGCATCCCTCTCCCGGGCACGCTCACACAGTCTCCTCTTGGTGCGGCTCTGTGTCCAGACCATCACCTTCTTCCCAGGACAGCAGTGCTCCTGCGTCAGTCCCGCCCGCTCCAGTGGGACCGCATCTTAACCCACCCCATCTGCAACCATCCGTCTCCAAGCAAGGTCACCCTCTGGAGCGCTAGGGGTCAGGACAGCTAGCACATCTCTGCGGGGATAACATTCAGTCCTTAGCAGGCCTCATTACCTGAGCTTGTAAAGTCAGGGCCGGGACTAGACGCAGTGCATCTTCACTGGTGTGTGTGTGTGTGTGTGTGTGAGTGTGTGTGAAGCACCCGCCTAACTGATATTCTGCACAGCATCAGGCGGTCACAGGCGCTCCCCAGCCCCCTGACCCCAGGAGGCAGCGCCGTCACTGAAGGTCTTTTAGTTTCTCCAAGAGCGACACCGAGCTACACACACCGCGCCTACAGCTGCCAAAGACACGTGAGACGCCCAGAGCCTCGCACGGTGCTGCTCCCTTCCGAGGTTCCGGTGAGTGAGCTTGGGAATGGCTGGGTGCAGAGGAGCAGCCGCAGGCCGGGCGCCCGGGGCGAGGCTGCACGAGTCAGATCCCACCAGAGGGAAGGAAACCCGCAGCCGGCGTTCCCTCTGAGTGCTTGGTGGCCGTGACTCGGCCTGCCCGGGTTCGGACCCTCCCGGGAGGCAGGGCCTCCCCGCAGCACCGTGCCTCTCCCCGCGCTGGCCCCTCCGGCTCCCCGTCTCCCTCGGGCTGCTCTTCTGAAGGACGATGCCTCTCCCTTTGGGCCTCGCCCTCCTGGCCACGGCCGCTCCCGCAACCTCCGGAGGATGGCCAGGGTGCGGGGCTCCAAACCACTGCTTCCCCCAGTCTGTGAGAGACCCGCATCCTCCGGAGGTCACGCCACGTCTCCACTTGCAGCTTGCCCCTTCCTCACTGTCACGGATACACCACACGGCCGGCAAACGGCAGGCACTCAATAAATCCTGGTTGGCTGGCTGAGGCGCTGAATACAGGAGCGATGCTCTTCTGCACTGATCTGAGAGCTCCTCGCCAGGCGCACCGTGCTGCTGCTACACCGCTTCCTACCCTGGTTCTCTACAAAGTGTCCCTGAAGGCCCAAACCAGAATCGCAGCCTCCTCCCAATCCACCGATCCCAGCATCTCCTCCGCGACTTCCTGCCCTTCACAGACTGACTGCGGGTCACACCCCGACCTGCTCCATGCCCTCCTGTCTGCCCGCCCGCTGTGGTGCTTTAGCTCTGTACGCCTCGGCAGCCCTCCAGGGCTCTGAGGTCCGTCCTGTGGTGGGTTTAGCCCCGAGGTCCGCCCTCTGGTGGGTTTAGCATTGATGGTTCTACATCCCGGCAGCCCTCTGAGGCTCTGAGATCCTAGTGGTCTTTCCCGCCCGCCTCCCTCCCTCCCTCCTAACCCGCTCCCTGACAGCGCACTCAGCACCCCCACCCACCTGCCTCCCTGCCGCCGGGCGTGCGCCTAGCATGGGGCCTGGGCCGCTGCTCGCCCCTGCAGATCCTGCCCCTCAAGCATCGCGGGTGCCAGTGCCCAGGGTGCCCCCACAGGCTCCCTGACAGTTCCGGGGGCTGGCGCGAGTTCCTGGGCAGCTGCCCCCCACCTCCCTGTCCCAGCCCTGCCCGCCCTGCTCACACAGACAGCCGGTTTCATCCTTTATCAGGCTCTGAGTGACCCTGCCAGCCACTGTCTCCAGAAACTGGCACCTCCTTCCACGGGACTCCTGATACCACGCCACTGCCTCCAGGCCCTTCTTTCTTCCATTATTTCCCCAAAAATATGTGTCAGGAGGATGACTATGCCCTGGGTCCAGTTCTATACGCTGGGATACGGAGGCCCACCAAGACAGAAAAAACCCCGTTGCTCACTGCGGAGTGGAGGAGGCGGTGTTCAGAGCCAGTGATAAACAAGGAAACTTTCAATAACATAAATCCTCCTCACGGAACAGGACTGAAATACTAGCGCTGATCTCTGAAGGAAAAGCTCGACTGGCTTGAGAAGCACCCCCTCTGCGAGCTCTCCACACCTCTGGGAGCTGGGACCGTCTCCCTCTACAGAAAGTGAAAGTGAAGTCACTCAGTCGTGTCTGACCCTCAGCGACCCAATGGACTGCAGCCTTCCAGGCTCCTCCACCCATGGGGTTTTCCAGGCAAGAGCACTGGAGTGGGGTGCCACTGCCTTCTCCATCAAACCTCCCTGCCCTCCACTGCCCTCTAACTGTAACCATCTTCTTCCCTTCCCTGTGGACTTTTTTAAAGATGACTGCATGTGCCATCCGGACACTCTTCTCCATTTAGCGACTTTTAGCTGAAAATGGAATGTGTACAGGAGACAAAAGGAATGTAGAAGAGGCTTACTGCCGTTCTGAGCCGTCCAGTTACTCACCAACCTACCAGGATCCAGCTTCCGCTCGCCCAGTCCACGGAACCCACTTTGGCAAAGGTCTCCAATGACTGCTCCTCTGTCCACACAGGCGGACTTTCCCGGCCTTACCTGACTGTGCCTCTGCGCTCCTGACCCGGTGCCTCCCTGACTCTATAGAACAGCTTTGAGATGTTACAACACAAGCTCTTCCTTTCCTGGTACCTCTTAAGTACTGATGTGGAACACCTTTACCCATTTTCCTCTTTCTGTGAGCATCCACCTCAGGTAAACTGACCATGTGACTCCTATGATCTTAACGGGGTGCCTTTGAGGGTGAAAGAAGGCAGCGTTAATGATTACTGCTCTCAACAGTGAGTGTACAGAGCCAAGACTGTTCCAGACAGACTGCGAATATATGCTCCCTCTATTCCCCTGGGAGATCACATCCACTGCTGTGGTTATGACAAACACAATTTGCAAAAATAAACCTGTAGCCTTGATACTGACAGTGAACTTTATTCTCCAATCCTCAGATATTGATTTCCTAAGTGAACGCATGCTAAGTTGCTTCAGTCATGTCTGATTCTTTGCAACTCCATGGACTGTAGCCCGGCAGGCTCCTCTGCCCATAATTTCCCAGGCAAGAATACTGGAGTCCGTTGCCACTGCCTTCTCCAGAGGATCTTCCCGACCTGATGGAGGGATCGAACCCATGCCTTTTATGTCTCCTGCATTTGTAGGCAGGTTCTTTACCACTAGCTCCACCTAGGAAGCCCTGATTTCTCACAGATCTCTCAAATTCAGCATAGCCGAAACAGTCATATCCATTCCGAAAGCCTGCTAATCCTCATCTTTCCTTTCCAGGTCAGGCGGAAGGCCCGGCCGCTCGGCTCTCCCAGCTGGGGCTCACTGCGCACTTTCTGTTCTCCCTCACCGGTTTGGTGCCCCCGGACCACGGTCATAACCTTTCATCGGATTCCCGTGCTCCAGTCCTGTCTGTCTCTAGCCTGCTCCACCCTGCAGCCAGAGGACCCTGAGACCGCCCGCACCGCTGCGCCGACCCTCTCGGTGCCTCCCCGTCACCTCCAGCGCGAGGGTTCCCATCAGGATTCCTTCTTGACTCCCTCACGCTCACAACCTGTGCGTCACTCTCAGGAACCCAGGCAGCTTGTGAAAACACACACACGCCCCCCATGAAGCTGTGTCTCCCAAGCTTCTCCGTTCACGCTGCCGACCCCTCATCTCATTCACCTGCGTCTACAGCATTTTCTCGGGTCACACGCCTGCCCAGAGGGGAGCCTGGCGCCTCTCCTGAACTCTCCTGCTGCCTTCATACCTCCACCGCAGGACCAGAAACATCAGTCTTCAACTAGCCATGTTCGCGTAGACTTTGCCCTACTAGCTCCTACCATTACTAGGCCTACTAATTAATGCTTCCTACTAGTTGGAAAACTTCCTAAGGACAGGGGCAGTGCCCCTTAAATACTTCACAAATACTCATCCTATTTTTAGGAAATCTCACCCATTGTTATGGATTTAAACAAGCAAATTAAAATAACTAGGACTTTATATTTAAATAAACAACTTCATTATCCCTACTTTTTTTCACTTGTGTCTATGTGCTCTATAAGGTCTTAAAAATGGACAAGGGCTTCAGCTGTCTCAAATTGCCAAGTTTTCTGAAATTAATTTTTAAGAGCAGATCTTAGGATAGGAAACATGTGATTAAAAATATGGTTGTGATTTACAAGAGTTAAGGAAAGAGTAAATATTTAGTTAAGACTACAGAAAATCAGAATAGATTCCAGTAGTTGTTCGGCTTGAAAATTTTTTGAAAATATTATCCAGAAGTAATTTTTTAAATAAAGGAGGCTTCTCATTTTTCACGTAGTCCGTTCAGTCACTCAGTCGTTCATGTCCGACTCTTTGTGATCCCATGGACTACAGAACGCCAGGCCTCCCTGTCCATCATCAACTCCTGGAGCTTTCTCAAACTCATGCCCATTGAGTCGGTGATGCCATCCAACCATCTCATCCTCTGTCACCCCTTCTCCTCCTGCCTTCAGTCTTTCCCAGCATCAGGGTCTTTTCCAATGAGTCAGTTCTTTGCATCAGGTGGCCAAAGTACTGGAGTTTCAGTTTCGGCATCAAGTCCTTCCAATAAATATTCGGGACTGATTTTCTTGTTTTTCATTACTTACACTTCATAAAAATCATACTATTTTTCAGTGGGAGATTAGCATTAAATACCCTAAAATCTATCCAAACATTCTCCTCTACTCCCAGGTGATTTCCTCTTATGATTTCCATGTTCTTACTCGGAAAGAAAGAATTTTCTACTTTGTATGTCAAAACCCAAACTATTTGACCTTCAAGGCACAGAGTAAAATTACAAGTTTTGGATAAAATGTGGTGCTCCTGTCATTTATTCATTCGAGTAATTTGGGAGGAATTTTAAAAGCATAATCTAGAATTTAAAGAATATTATTAGTTTTACCAGAGGGATAACAGCAGCATCTGGCACGACTGAAATCCAATGAATAAACAGAGAACCACACAGTAATCTAACAGTCAAGATTATGAACGGCTCCAAGTAGTTTTATGTTCTTCTGACGAAGTCCCACTCTCACAGTAGTTTTTTATCTCCGACTTCATCCTTGCTTTGTGCAAACATTCCTAATTACATTTTGGCTTACAAATCTGGTTTTATGAACTCTTCCCTTTGAAAAGGAAAACAATTTGAGGTATTCTGAAATTTAAAACATGCTCTGCTTTTCTCTTCAAGCTGAGGATTATCGGACTATTCCAAAGGGGCAGGCCAAGGTTTTCCAGCTAGGCAAGCACCCAAAGGTAGATCCTATGAGACAGGAATACATCTGCCACTGGGCACTCCATTGAGAAATACATCTGGTCAAAATTTAACTAAGAAGTTACAGTATCTTTAAATGCAATATTTATTTTTTATTGGCAAGTTGTTGATACTATAAAAACAGCTCTTATCTTCTGATAAATATTCTTGAATATTCCCTACCTGTCAGAAGGTGGAGCTCTAAACATATCTGAAACACTGGCTTTTTCTATGCATGCTTCACAAATGTGTGTAATGATGAGATCAAAGCAGGAGGAAAGTCTTTAGAAAAATGGTTCTGAAGAATATTCCAATTCTCTCAGGATAATATTACCCACATCTGATACATACATATTAACTCACAAAAATATATTTAGTATGTTCCTCTGAAACTTCCAATATACTGCCTATGATAAAAATGTAGGCATGGTAACTCAAAATAAAAGATAAAGTACATTTAAGAGACACAGTTTACAAACTCAGGACCGCCGAACTGCATGCTGGCACAGCCATTAGCACTTACAAGCATCTCGGATGTAGAGCAACATGGCCACGAAGACGTAGTCAACCAAAGTCAGGGTGAGGCCGTCTGCAAACAGGGCGTCCCAGACCACCAGGAGGTCCTGCAGCGGGAACTCTCGGCCGAACAGCAGCCGCACCCACCGTCTGCGGGAAACAAAAGCCGAATTCAGGAGACAGTACTGTTGAGAGCAATATAAAGAGGAATCTTCTCCTGTAGCTGTGAAAAAATCATAATTTTTAACTGATCACACCGAGCAAATATTATATATGAAATTATAATAAAGTCCAAGTTTTAGGCTTTCAAATGCATTTTGTAATTTTATAATAAGGCCACACTCATTAAACTTTGCTCCTATAGGTATACAACACAAGTACAATATTTGAAAAGGGTAGAAATGTTTCGTATGCATTAGAAATCATAAGTCTCAAAAAGGCAAGGAGAAAAAATGAATGTAGTCTGATAATTACCTCATTTGTAAGGTTATGAATTAAATAATAATGTTCCAAAATTTTGTATCACTACTGACCTTTTTTGTTAACTAGACTTTTGCAAATGGTCATATGACAAATTACTGTAGTCAAACAGAAAACTGCATTCTGACATGTCACTCCTATGTAAAAATATTCATTTTAAAATTAAATGTGAAAAAAAGATATGTTTTTTGTCAAGCGTAGACAGTTATCTCAAATGAAACGTATAATGATACTTGATTTTTAACTTCAGAATAACTTATCAAGGAGGTTATCTTTCTAGGGGCATTATTTCAAAACACAGTCACTTCTATGGCCAGGAGAATGGACACGATGCTACAGAGCACATATTAGAAGCTAACGAGAATATTGAGCAAGGTTTCTCTGTAATTACACATCACAAATAGCAACACTTCAGACTTTGAGGAAATGCTATTGATTTGATATCTAATTCTTATAAGAAAATTAAAACAATCACTTGATATATTTTTATCCATTTACTTCTAATTTTATATACATGGCTATAATTCCTTTACTCAAGCCTTTCTCTAGGAACTTAAGCTAGAAATTTATGTGATTCTATCACACAACAAAGACTCAAAAATTCTAAATTTCTAGTACCAAGAAATAGCACAGAATAGGGGAAATTCTTTAAAGATTAGTTCAGAGGAAGTACCTCTTTGCAAAATTCAAAACCAAATATAACCATCTGTGAGGTTAAAGTGAGGCCAAAAAAAAAAAAAAAAAAAAAAATCAGATACTACTTTTTTCAGGGAGTATTACATTTAAGCAGGAATCAAAAAGCTGTGACAAAATAGTGTATAATAACACAGATGCATCAGTTTATTAAGAGCCATATGATCAAATACTTGAATTCCTTTATTCATATTACCAAATTAATCAACAGAAAAATTAAATTATATTTTCAACTACATCTTAAATTATGTTACTCAATTTTTCAGGAAGGAAATTTAATGCCTAAGTGACATCAGCATTTAAAAAATATTACAGAATTGCTTACAATTTTTATCTACCTTTTAACTCATACCCCACTGTTAATATGAAAGGTTGCTAACACAAAATGCATATGTATATTTTGTCTAGTATGCCTATATTTATGTGGCTTAGAATAAAACATTATTTCTACACACACTTCTAATTCTTTTAAATTACAAATGCTAATATTTACTATTTTAAGAAGTACCAAAATATCCCTAAATTACACAGGTTGCTCTTCTTAATTAAAAACAATTAATTGCTTTTCCAAGAGTGTTGGTGGAACCAATGGGCAAAGAATGGACAAAGCAAAAAACACCATATGGTGGACCTGTTGAAAGGACCTTTAAACTGTAACTGTATCGGCAAAACTAAGTGATTAAAATCACTTAGAACATGGCCATTCACTTATCCAACTGACACAACTGAAGAAAAATCCATCAGTGAAAAAAACCGATGAGGACCTAACGTGTAACATGGTGACCACAGCTGGCAACAGGGTGTTGTGTAATTGAAATTTGCTAAGAGAGAAAGAACTTAAATGTTCTCACCTAAAATAATAATAATAAAGATAAACAGGTGAGGTGGTGGCTGTGTTAATTCCCTTTCACAACATGCACCTATATCAATGGAGAAGGAAATGGCAATCCACTCCAGTATTCTTGTCTGGAGAATCCCATGGACAGAGAAGCCTAATAGGTTACAGTCCATGGGGTCGCAAAGAGTCGGACACGACTGAGCGACTTCACCTCACCTATATCAAATCACAATGATGTATGCTACATACCTACAACTGTATTTGTCAATTATATCTCAATACAACTGGAAAATAGAAGTAAATAAATAAACTTGAGAATTATCTTGGTTTGATGGATAGGTAAATTTTGGCACTTTGAAAATTACATATTCTGACATTAAAGTGATTCGCTCCTGGTTTCAAATCCGGATGCCAGCATGAAACTCACCAACAACGTAACCCTAGGCCCTGAACCTGCCCGCTTCCCGCCTGGAGCTGACTTCCCTGCTTCCCTTATTTGAATAAGCCCATGGTAACTCCCGCTGCAGTTTCCCCAGAGACACTGCTTCTGTGAGGCCTTATGTGGAGGGACATTTTTTTTCTGTGTGTTTTTCCTGTTATCTCCTACTGAAAGTAAAATGCCTTTTGAAAAAAAGGTGATGTATCATATTACAAAAAACATCATTTGTCAAAAAAAAAAGAACCAATAAAGGTTAATACATGCCACAAAAATGCAATGCTATCTTTCCCCCTCTAAGTTAAAGTTCAAATTCCTCTCATTTTCTCAGGGACAATCACATCTTTGGTTTCATCACGGATAATGCAGAGAAGACAAAGGAGCCTACTTTTCAGAAATAATATATAGTTTTACTATTTTTATGACAAAATGCTCAGTTACTGCCCAAACCTCCTGTCTTGCAACGTGCCTGCCGTTCCGGGTTGCACCAGCCTAGCTTTGGAACCCACTCCGCTGCGACACACGGGGGCAGCCGCCACCGCAGGGCGGGTCGGTGGGGGGCTCAGACACCCAGCAATCGACAGTGAATAAAACGCACCTTCAGGACCACAGCGCGCAAGCCCTCAGTGCTTCTCCATTCAGTGTGGAAGCTGTGACGTGCCGCTTCATAAACGCTTCACATTGCTTTATTTTTTAGGTTTCACCTTGCCAAGTTCCCTGGTAAATAATTCCAGGGCAAGGACCATATTCGGTGCATGTGTGTGTACGAGAGAGACACTGACAGACAGACACACACACAGAGCCAGAGAGATCTTCTTCGTAAGAGAGCATTTTGCTCAGTGTTTTACATGTTCACCAAGATCTTTGTTAAACTCACTGTAATGCCACCTGTCACGCTACCTAGAAGCAAAGACGTAGCTAAATTGGAAATACAGGCGTTGATCTTGTTAGTGGCAGCATAAAAATAATTCAGGAAGTGGGGGAAACCCGGAAACACAGAGGGAAAGAATTAATTAGATGCCTAGCATGTTTATCAGGTTGGCCAAAAAATTTGTTCGGTTTTTCTGTACAATGTTATAAAAAATCCAAAGGAACATTTTGACCAAGCCACTTCGCAGGTGATGCAACAGTAAAGACTCTGCCTGCCAACGTAGGAGACACAGCTTCGATCCCTGGGTGGGAAGATTTCCTGGAGTAGGAAACGGCAACCTGCTCCGGTATTCTCACCTGAAAAATTCCAAGGACAGAGGAATCTGGCAGGCTACAGTCCATGGGATCACAAAGAGTTGGACATGACTGAGCAACTAAGCACAATATGTAAGACTCTTAGTGGGTTGCACATGTAAGGATATTAAATTAAAGCAAAATATAGTTTCCTCTATTTAATATGCACTTATAGGGAAATTAAGGCCAAATTCTCAAAATATTTAAGAAGTCCTGGTATGACTAATGGAATGCTTTGGGAGCAACAATGATCTTATCAATAATCACTTTTACCCCAACTAGATTTAGCTCATACATATATTCACCACACAAAACTTCCTGTGCTATTTTGGGCTTTCTTCATTGAGCTTAAAAGCCAAGAAAAAAAAATCTTTATGGAATGAGTTACAAGCAGAAAGTATTTCAGTGTGCTTTTGTATTCTTAGAAAGGAAAATGTACTCTAAGAAATGAGGTCTTGTAAAGGAAGTCACTCCTAAAATTAACATGCTTTCATTGCAGTTAAAAATATTTAGTGAGAGTTTAAGTTACACTTAAGGGTAGCATTAAACCTTCTTTTAACTTCAGTTTAATTGCTTGATACTATTAATCTCGAGTTATGTACATTACACCTACAGATTGCAATGCTCGTAACCATGTACGTTTTATCACTTGTGTTAATACAATAATTCATATTTTACCAGACTTACTTAGTAATTAAAATCTGCACAAACCAAAAAGACCATCTGATGTATTAAATTTAATAATAAACCACCCAAAGACAGGACAGTCTCTATGTCTGTACTCATGCAACACTACTCTCATTTTTAAATTTCAGTGTAATTAAGCAGCTATTCCCTTGGGATCAGTAACTCCTGATGGTGTTATTGCTTAGTGAATGACCCATGGAAACACCAAGAAAAATACACTTTTTACTGATCAGCTTATGAAAATGACCAGTTTGACTGAGGTTTAAAAAAACAGCCTTGCTCCAACATGGCTGTGGTGGGTTATGTATGCAGAAAGCAATCAGTATACTAAATCTTCATTTTTTTTACCTTCTGAGATATGGGTACAGCCACCTCAGAGGAACAAGTGAAATGGAAAAGGTATATTCAACTTAATGTAGCAAACATTATTAGGGCATCTTAAGTAACCTGTGATCATGAAATGATAGCCCTGGATAAGAATATAAGAACACAAAAGCACAGTTAGAGTTCTGCTTAATGATAGTAATCTTCTTTTGTTTTCGTTCACCTGGGCTTTTCAAAGGTAACAGTTTTTAAATGACTAGTGGAGAAGGAGCACAGAATCCAAATTTGGTGTTTGCATCAGAGAAAAGCAAAAGCGAGCAGAAGGCCGGGTCTCCGCGCCTGCCGCCCCCCGACTGCACTTGGGCTCTTCCTCTACCGAGCTCCTCTGCACTCAGCTCCTCTGAACTGATTTACCTCGCGGTTTCCTTTATGTCAGCTCTGTGAAAGCAGTCTTAAAACCAGAATAAAATACTGAAGTTATTATAACTAGGGTCACAAGGCATTTTCATCTAACTTCGCTGGAGAACAAAGGTGCAAAAGATGGAAGACAAAATAAATAATTTTTCTCGTTTCCCATTTATTCTAACAGCTCTGCAGAATAAATTATTAGAAGATGCTTAGCCTGTTTGCTACTTTTTTTTTTAACCTAGTCAAATATATCAATTTAGTCTTCTTAAAAATATTTGAGATCTGCATACATTACAGAAACATGTTAATACTTCATGTCCATCAAACTCTACTATAGAAACACAAGAAACTGTAACTTCAAATTAATTTTTATCTTTAAAGAACTCAAATCTACTTTCTAAGCACTCTTTATAATACACGGCTGAACCAGCTTGAATTTGGCTTTCTGGAAAAACAGGCTAAACTTAACTTAATCTCCACAGAATGAGTACGGGAACTGTTCAAAGTGTATTTCTGACTTTGGGGAAAATTCCCCGTTCCTTTCAGAGGGCAGCACACAGCCCTTTATTAAGGAAGGTTTCTGTTTCCAAAAATAAGCTCCTAATAATTATCACCATTTCTACTGCAATTTATTCTCTTGGCAAGGGTTTGAAGCTGTTTTGTCAAAACAACTGCAATACACCCTTGGCAAAAATAGCCTGCCTGGGAAGCAGAGCCTTGCGCGTCCATGGCTTTCCAGGGGGACAAGATGCTCTGAGCGCGTGGGGCACAGAATGACCACCGCACGTCTCCAGGCATGCACACGTCCCTCTTTCAGAGGCAGACCTGCCATTTGGATTACAAGCGTGGTGTTTCACCGTCTGCAGGACTTTAGGATGTACGATTTACCAGCAAGTTCAGATAAATCTACTGAAGGACGGTCATGGTCCAATACTGCTTTAGTTCTGAGATGAGACTGCGCTCTCACTACTGCACACTGCGCCCAGGGTGCCGCTGGGACCCCCGCTCTGCCGCGAGTGGACCCAGGGGTCAAGGCTGCGGAGATCAACCTCCCTGCCCGATCGGTCACTGCACGCCGACAGTGGCTCGCGGGCCGCGCTGACCTGCAAGTTCCAGCACCAAGAACTGACGGGCGGCTGGTGGGCGCCCTGGAGTAACTAACTTTAGGCTCGGTGAGAACTAGCTTTTGTTTCTACTACAAACAAATTTTACTTCTAGGAAGTCTATCAGCAGGCTTTGTTCTGTCACTTTATCTGTGGGAAAGGGAGCTATGAGCGAGTCAGTGTTCTAAAGAGCATACCTAGGCTTCCTGAAGATAATTGCTCCTGTCCTTCCTAATATGAAACTCATTAAAAAACAACACTTAAGCGACTTAATTTTTCTGAAACTGCCACAGACTATTTCATATAGCAATGGAATCAGCCTCACTGAGTAAGTTTCCAATTTTTCATGAGTTTTAACCCTAAGCTAGGAAACATCAGGGTCCATGGGACTCGGGAAGGAAGCTGGACCGCACACCTGCAGGCCGCTCACACGTCACGAAGAAAGTCACACTGAGCCCTTCCTCAGAGGCAGCAGCGGCGGCGGATCCATACGACGGCCTGCCGCTGCCAGGGAGCTGCGAACACCTTCTGGAGGGTGGTTTTCTTGGACCCTCTCTTCCTTCTCCCACACTCCTGCCCCACAAGGGGCACCAACCGTGCCTGGCCCCTCAGAGGTTAGGACAAGGGCAAGACTCAGGCCTGATGTTTGCAGACTCTATATCTATTAGGTTGTGCAGTCACACTGACCAGAGATAAAGTTCAGTTCACTTCAGTTCAGATCAGTGGCTCAGTCGTGTCCGACTCTTTGCGACCCCATGAATTGCAGCACACCAGGCCTCCCTGTCCATCACCATCTCCAGATCTTCGTTTTCTGAATGTTGAGCTTTAAGCCAACTTTTTCGCTCTCCTCTTTCACTTTCATCAAGAGGCTTTTTAGCTCCTCTTCACTTTCTGCCATAAGGGTGGTGTCATCTGCATATCTGAGGTTATTGATATTTCTCCCGGCAATCTTGATTCCACCTTGTGTTTCTTCCAGCCCAGCATTTCTCATGATGTACTCTGCATAGAAGTTAAATAAGCAGGGTGACAATATACAGCCTTGACATACTCCTTTTCCTATTTAGAACCAGTCTGTTGTTCCATGTCCAGTTAACTGTTGGTTCCTGACCTGCATACAGATTTCTCAAGAGGCAGATCAGGTGGTCTGGTATTCCCATCTCTCAGAATTTTCTACAGTTTATTGTGATCCACACAGTCAAAGGCCTTGGCATAGTCCATAAAGCAGAAATTGATGTTTTTCTGGAACTCTCTTGCTTTTTCCATGATCCAGCAGATGTTGGCAATTTGATCTCTTGTTCTTCTGCCTTTTCTAAAACCAGCTTGAACATCAGGGAGTTCACGGTTCACGTATTGCTGAAGCCTGGCTTGGAAAATTTTGAGCATTACTTTACTAGCGTGTGAGATGAGTGCAATTGTGAGGTAGTTTGAGCATTCTTTGGCATTGCCTTTCTTTGGGATTGGAATGAAAACTGACCTTTTCCAGTCCTGTGGCCACTGCTGAGTTTTCCAAATTTGCTGAAAGGCACCAATAAAAAATCCCAGCTAAAAGGTTAGCTATGACAGTTTGGTTTGGTTTCCCTTCTCTTTTTCTTCCCTTGTGATCTTGTCCAGCAGATCACAAGCTCCACGGGGTTATGTGGTTTTGGACTGAGTATAGGAGTCAATAAATGTTTATTAAAGTAATACGAATAGGGACTTCTTTGGTGGTCCACTGGTTAAGAATCCCCCTTTCAAAGCAGGGGACACAGGTTTGACCCCTGGGTGGGGATCTGAGACCCTAGAAGCTGCGGGGCAACTGAACCTGGGTGGCACAGGCAGGGAGCCGGAGCGCTGCAATGCTGAGCGCCTCAGAGCCTGGGCTTCACCTGAGAACCCCAAGCACACAACCAGAGAAAGCCTGATGCTGCGAGGAAGACCCCATGCAGCCAAAAGCAAAAATAAAAACAAAACCAGAATTAACATGAACCGCCCTTTCCCAGGCCCACTCTTATGAACCAGGGATCTCCCGGATCTTGCGCTTGCATCAGTGACCGCTCACAGGTTCCCCAGCTGCTCGTCAGACATTCCCCTGTGCCGCTCTCATCTCTGGAGGGATCCCTGGGAATACACACTAGTAGTGAGCGATCACACCCGGGGAGGAATCGACCATGGCCGCCTAGGCCCGCTGGGACGCTCTCCCTTCAGTTCCTGAACGCCGGCCCCCCGCCGGGCTGCGCCTTGGATGCACCACAGCTGTGGCCTGACGTCTGCGAGGACTCTGCCTGCGAAAGTGTGATCCCAGGACCGGATGCATCACTGGGGAGCTTTCCGGAAGGATGAAGACTCCTAGACGCCCAACACAGTGCTGCTGGATCACACTCTTCGTTTTGACAAGACTTCAGGGGATCTCTGTGTATACTAAGTTTTGGGAGCCACAGATGAGGGGACAATTCTTGGTCTCCAATTCATTTTGCTGCCAGCTGTCAGCGCTCCTAAACCCAGCATGCATTCCTGTGAAACATCATGCTAGGAGGAGAGAAAAGACTTAACCTACTGGTTGGCTCTTCTAATTAGAGTAATGGTCTCAAGCTTTAGTGTGCATCAGAAAAGCCTGGGGGGCTGAGTAAAACACACTGTTAGAACCCATGCTAAAAGTCTCAGATTCTGATTCTGAGACTTAGATGCGTCCTGATCATTTGCATGAACCAGCTAGTTTCCTGGAGCTGATGATGCGGCTGATCGCAGATCACAGTATGAGAATCACTAGTGAGGTTCTGGTTTCTGCTCCCATTCCCTCTTGGTCTGGGGTGGGGGTCTCCCAGTCAGTTAACCCAGCAGGTGTGGTCACTGGGCCCGTGCCCACTAACCATCTAACGGCCGGGGCAGGAAGCACGCATCAGCCTAACCTCTCGTCACATTCCATTGTTATTAACATCCGCACCTCTGCCCTCAGAGAAAACGACTATATACACACGATTCAATAAAAAGGGAGACACAGACAATAGAGAGAGGGAGAAGGCCTCCTGAAGGTTGGGAGAAACTGGGCCATTATGATTTTTTTAAATTCCACGTATACGAACAAAGCTAGTGGAGGTGATGGAATGCCAGTTGAGCTAGTTCAAATCCTGAAAGATGATGCTGTGAAAGTGCTGTACTCAACATGTCAGCAAATGTGGAAAACTCAGCAGTGGCCACACAACTGAAAAAGGTCAGTTTTCATTCCAATCCCAAAGAAAGGCAATGCCAAAGAATGCTCCAACTACCGCACAATTGCACTCATCTCACATGCTAGTAAAGTAATGCTCAAAATTCTCCAAGCCAGGCTTCAGGAATACGTGAACCGTGAACTTCCAGATGTTCAAGCTGGTATTAGAAAAGGCAGAGGAACCAGATATTCAATTGCCAACATCCGCTGGATCATGGAAAAAGCAAGAGAGTTCCAGAAAAACATCATTTCTGCTTTATTGACTATGCCAAAGCCTCTGACTGTGTGTATCACAATAAACTGTGGAAAATTCTGAAAGAGATGGGAATACCAGGCCACATGACCTGCCTCTTGAGAAACCTGTAGGTAGGTCAGGGAGGAACAGCTAGAACTGGACATGGAACAACAGATTGGTTCCAAATAGGAAAAGGAGTACGTCAAGGCTGTATATTGTCACCCTGCTTATTTAACTTATATGCAGAGTACATCATGAGAAACGCTGGGCTGGAAGAAGCACAAACTGGAATCAAGATTGCCGGGAGAAATATCAATAACCTCAGATATGCAGATGACACCACCTTTTTGCAAGAAAGTGAAGAACTAAAGAGCCTCTTGATGAAAGTGAAAGAGGAGAGCGAAAAAGTTGGCTTAAAGCTCAACATTCAGAAAACTAAGATCATGGCATCCAGTCCCATAATTTCACGGCAAATAGATGTGAAACAGTGGAAACAGTGGCTGACTTAATTTTTTGGGGCTCCAAAATCACTGCAGATGGTGACTGCAGCCATGAAATTAAAAGATGCTTACTCCTTGCAACGCAAGTTATGACCAACCTAGGCAGCATATTAAAAAGCAGAGACATTACTTTGTCAACAAAGGTCCATCTAGTCAAGGCTATGGTTTCTCCAGTGGTCATGTATGGATGTCAGAGTTGGAGTATAAAGAAAGCTGAGTGTCAAAGAATTGATACTTTTGAACTGTGATGTTGGAATGGACTCTTGAGACTCCCTTGGACTGCAAGGAGATCCAACCAGTCCATCCTAAATGAAATCAGTCCTGAATATTCACTGGAAGGACTGATGCTGAAGTTGAAACTCTGATACTTTGGCCACCTGATGGGAAGAGCTGACTTACTGGAAAAGACCCTGATGCTGGGAATGATTGAGGGCAGCAGTAGAAGGGGATGACAGAGGATGAGATGGTTGGATGGTGTCACTGACTCAATGACATGAGATTGGGTAAATTCCGGGAGTTGGTGGACAGGGAGGCCTGTCACGCTGCAGGTCATGGGGTCGTAAAGAGTCGGACGTGACTGAGCGACTGAACTGAACTGAAACCACAAGATGAAGAAAGGCCAAAACAAGACATAAGCATCGTGAATTTCAGAAGTTAACGTTTACAGGCCACAGTTTTTAAAATATAAATTCACTATGACGGTTACACACAATCTCAGTCTAAGCGTGGGGCCCTCTGTGTCCAGTCCTGATCTGACGGCTCTCCCGAGGGCTCTCGTCAGCTCTAAGGAGGTGAGAGAGCTGGGGGGTGGCAGGACCCGGTGACTATCTCAGTGCAGAGACGCAGCCATGGTGTGTGCTGGGGGGTGTCCAGGGCACGCAGAGGGCAGAGCACCCCAGTGCTCCCAGGACCTGGCAGGCACTCTCCTCCGCCCCATGCAGAAGCCCTGCAACTCCGGGCGCCTGGCTGAGTGGTCATCCATTTGCTGTTTTCTGTGCTACCTGTAATCCATTCTTACCCTAAGGTTCTGTGTTCAGAGAGATCTGTCTCTAAAATAAAACATGACTTTAGAATGTCCTACCTGGAAAAATAAAGTGCTAAACTCTATAAGGTGTGCTCCCCAACGGTACTATTACCATCCATGATGTCCCGGTGGAAGAGAGTTCAGGATAAGGGAGTTTCCCTGGAACTTCTCAAATCTCCATGCACAGTTGAAGCAAAGGACCACCACCCGAAAGAGGGCAAGCAGACGCTAGCTATTCAAAGCTTGCGAGAGCAAGGGAACCAGCTTGCTTTCAGCAAAGGACCAGAAGCAGTCAGGGCAGTGAGAAAGCTTCACAGTGAAACAAAGAGAAGGCTTCAAGTCTGCTGGACTGGAAGCTGGGAGGATAGCGGTGGGCTGACAAGAGGGAGAGAGTCCTTTGTGACTGATCTGGGGAGCACGTGAGCTTTCTCTAGTTGGTCCTGAGTTGGAAGCAGGCAAAAATATAGGAGCTGGCAGTCCATGACCAAATCCTGACTGTTTCAGGCTTATTTCGCTGAAAAGGTGGTGGCGTGGCTTCTCACACAGGTCAGCAATCTCTGGTTCTAGACTGCCTGGCTATTTCCCACTTACACATTCAGTCTTTGTATACAAACGCCCAGCTGTTGGGCCTATGCCCGTGTCCAGTTTAGAACAGGGTACAGTTCCAGCTTCACAACAACCTTGTTTCCAAAGCCAGACAAGATAGAGAGGCAACAGGTGCATTGTTTGCCTCTTTACAAAATTTTATGAAAAGCATGAAACAGTGAAACAAATTCAATCCCCTATGTGATCAGAGAGGAGCTGTGGAGGCCTCTGAGGCTTTAATCAAGTTTATGAACCCTCTCCTCTAAAATATACCTACATCCACATACATACTCACGGGCAAGCCATTTCAGGAGTTCAGCTGATCCATGGACCTTAAATTAAGAAGTCATGCTCTATATTATCACTATTTTACTTTAGAGGCTTGTATTGCAATGGAAAGCTATACTCTACTGAAAGAAATACATAGCTTCTTTGTGCCTGTTTTAAAGTAACTCCTTGCATTTTGAAGGAATAGCATAGCTTCTTTCCTGAAAAGGGTCCCTGAATTAAGTGCCTGCTACTGAGGGGCTAATCTTTGTGGCTCAGCCGGTGAAACAGCCTGTAACGTCAGCCCCATATTGGAAAAATGTCCACGGCTTGGCAGCACCTATCTCGGCTAAGCTGGGGGCGGAAGGGCTGGGGAGGACGCCGTGGCCACCCTGCACTGCCTTTCTCTGCGGGCTCACCCCAGCCCTGAGCAGGCCACAGGCAAGGCGACTACGGCAAACACCGAGAGCCTTCACTGACACGTGCTTCCCGAAGAGCGTCAACTGCCCAGCAGGGGCTGTGCTGGGCCCTGGACTCAGGGACGTGCTGACAGCTTTCAACCACTGACATCCAAGGCAAACCCTGAATCCAGAGTCCTGCAGCCTGGGTCTCCCACTGCCGCTCTGCTTCACTTGCCCCTCCCCACTGAGTGTCCCCATCACCCAGGGCGTGTTCAGGGAATCCCAACTAATGGCAACATTAGCACAATATAATTAGGAAGGTAAAAACAATTCAAAACACCACTGAATACATTTCAAAGCCAAGTATTAATTGCTTTTGGATTATCCACCATTTGGGATTACATGTGCCCTGGTTTCCACTCATTAGTGCAGGTGAACGCGGAGAGGCATATGTCTGAACAGGGCCCAGATGCGTTTGAGGGGGCAGGGCAGACAGAGGGATTCAGCAAGGGAGGAGGGCAGTCACACTCCCCCATCCAACCCAACTGTCCCGTGACTCCCCGACCAGGGGAAGCAAAACGGGAACAGAAGAGGGCAGGGTGGGTGGCTCCGCTTGACCCTAGCTCTCTCCTGACAGCTGAAGCTCAGCGTCTAAACAACTTCACAGTCAACTGTGTGCCTGTGCTTACGTCTTTAAGAAGAGGAATATACACTAAGCAAAAAAGTGTTTTCTCATGTATAGAAGATGTCATAATTTGTAATGATTGCAGATGACACCACCCTTACGGCAGAAAGTGAAGAGGAACTCAAAAGCCTCTTGATGAAAGTGAAAGAGGAGAGCGAAAAAGTTGGCTTAAAGCTCAACATTCAGAAAACAAAGATCATGGCATCCGGTCCCATCGCTTCATGGGAAATAAATGGGGAAACAGTGGAAACAGTGTCAGACTTTATTTTTTTGGGCTCCAAAATCACTGCAGAATGGACAGGGAGGCCTGGCGTGCTGTGATTCATGGGGTTGCAAAGAGTCGGACACGACTGAGCGACTGAAGTGAACTGAAGACAAATATCATGCTTTATACGACTTCTTGATTTCTAGACGTATTATCGAATACATGATCTAAAAATGAGCCTTGAACTCTCTAAGAGTAATATTTCTTCGAGCAGCCTCTGGAATTCATTTAATACATGTGGAAATGAATCACCTGTGGAGAAACTGCATGTTTCAGAGACAGGGGGCTACTGTGCTCCCCCTGCAGTAGAGAGTGACGGGCCTGAGCGGGCAGGGAGGCGGCCACTTGTTACAGACGCCGCGGCAGAGGCTCGCGCACACCCCAATCAGAAACAGACAGACGGGGTCTTCAGCTCCGAGCACAGAGTTCCCTCTGCTTTTTCATATTCCTCTTGAATTCTCCTCTGTAAGTCCAAAAAGACATCTAACCCAGATTTATATTTTAAAAATACCTCTGCACATCTGTGTCCAAGTCACAGGTTTCAGAATGCATGGTAACTACTTTTGCGATCATCCGTGTGGTCATCGAGTTTTTCAGAACTGAAGAAACGGAGCTTTCTGAAGGACTTATTTTGATAAATCATGATCAGCAATTTCATGAGTACTCCAGTTACAATACAGTGGTAATTACAGCTACAGGACCCTGCAAGATTTAGAGTGCTTCCTTTCAAGGAAACTCATTAAGGAAACTATAAAGAACTAAGAACTTACAAAGAAAAATTAATTGCCACTTTTGGTCAGCCGATTTTAGAAAGACTTATGAGGTCTAGGATTGTATATCGGCTCACGGAGAGAACAGAAACTCAGTGAAGTCTAGCTTACTGAGGGCATCATGGTACATAATATGTTCATAAATTAATCTGCTCGTAAAGCAACTCAAATATGAAGCACAAAAACATCCCATAAAATACTTCAAATTTATTTTCATCAACAGCACTCGTTTCCTTTCCACATCAGTTAGCAGCTACTGTGGCTGAGAGCTAGTCTGTGAAGCTACGAATCTCCAGTCTCCAAGGCGGAAATGCCACTCTGACCACAATTCCTCTATGTCCTGTACAGAGAAAGCTATGTGGGTTATTATTTTGCTTATTTTGAGTGGCTTGTTTGCAAGGTGAAAAGTAATTTTAACGTGTATGAGACATACAGTGAGAAGTAATTTCCCTCTGAATCCACCCTTCCAAAGGTAATTCTTTTGTGTGTTTCCATAATACAGAGGCATTTTTAGGCACCTAGACATCTTTTAAAAACAGACGTGGGGAGATACTATATCATGCATTTTAAAATTCAACAACATGCCTGCTAAAATGGAAAATCGATTCTAAATCAGCATTTACAGAAATACCTGTCTTGTGACCGCACAGTACTCCACTGAGCACGTGTCATGGCCCAACCCGCTCTTTAATCGGGGTGCAGTCAGACTCCGCCCTTCGCAGCTGCTCCTGACACTGCCTTCATCACTGCACTGGTCGCGCGGTACCGGTCTCTGTGCTCATATCTTGGAAAGAAGCAAACTGCTTGCTTCACGTTGTTGTTGTCGAGTTGCTCGGTTTTGTCCGACCCTTTGCAGCCCAATGGACTGCAGCACGCCGGGCCTCCCCGTCCCTCACCATCACCTACAGTTTGTCCAAGTTCATCTCAATGGCATCACTGATGCCATCCAGCCAGCTCATCCTCTGACACTCTCTTCTCCTTCTGCCCTCAGTCTTTCCTAGCACCAGGGACTTTTCCAACTAGTCAGCTGTTCACATCAGGTAACCAAAATACTGGCTCTTCAGCTTCCTTCCAATGGGTATTCAATGATTTCCGTTAAGATTGATTGGTTTGATCTCCTTGCTGTCCAAAGGGCTCTCACGCATTTTCTCCAGCACCACAGTTAGAAGCCATCAATTCTTTGGCACTCTGCCTTCTTTACGGTCCAGGTCTCACAACCGTATGTGACCACTGGGAAGACCGTAGCCTTGACTATGTGGGCACACCTGTGGAGAAACTGCATGTTTCAGAGACAGGGGGCTACTGTGCTCCCCCTGCAGTAGAGAGTGACGGGCCTGAGCGGGCAGGGAGGCGGCCACTTGTTACAGACGCCGCGGCAGAGGCTCGCGCACACCCCAATCAGAAACAGACAGACGGGGTCTTCAGCTCCGAGCACAGAGTTCCCTCTGCTTTTTCATATTCCTCTTGAATTCTCCTCTGTAAGTCCAAAAAGACATCTAACTGAGATTTATATTTTAAAAATACCTCTGCACATCTGTGTCCAAGTCACAGGTTTCAGAATGCATGGTAACTACTTTTGCGATCATCCGTGTGGTCATCGAGTTTTTCAGAACTGAAGAAACGGAGCTTTCTGAAGGACTTATTTTGATAAATCATGATCAGCAATTTCATGAGTACTCCAGTTACAATACAGTGGTAATTACAGCTACAGGACCCTGCAAGATTTAGAGTGCTTCCTTTCAAGGAAACTCATTAAGGAAACTATAAAGAACTAAGAACTTACAAAGAAAAATTAATTGCCACTTTTGGTCAGCCGATTTTAGAAAGACTTATGAGGTCTAGGATTGTATATCGGCTCACGGAGAGAACAGAAACTCAGTGAAGTCTAGCTTACTGAGGGCATCATGGTACATAATATGTTCATAAATTAATCTGCTCGTAAAGCAACTCAAATATGAAGCACAAAAACATCCCATAAAATACTTCAAATTTATTTTCATCAACAGCACTCGTTTCCTTTCCACATCAGTTAGCAGCTACTGTGGCTGAGAGCTAGTCTGTGAAGCTACGAATCTCCAGTCTCCAAGGCGGAAATGCCACTCTGACCACAATTCCTCTATGTCCTGTACAGAGAAAGCTATGTGGGTTATTATTTTGCTTATTTTGAGTGGCTTGTTTGCAAGGTGAAAAGTAATTTTAACGTGTATGAGACATACAGTGAGAAGTAATTTCCCTCTGAATCCACCCTTCCAAAGGTAATTCTTTTGTGTGTTTCCATAATACAGAGGCATTTTTAGGCACCTAGACATCTTTTAAAAACAGACGTGGGGAGATACTATATCATGCATTTTAAAATTCAACAACATGCCTGCTAAAATGGAAAATCGATTCTAAATCAGCATTTACAGAAATACCTGTCTTGTGACCGCACAGTACTCCACTGAGCACATGTGTCATGGCCCAACCCGCTCTTTAATCGGGGTGCAGTCAGACTCCGCCCTTCGCAGCTGCTCCTGACACTGCCTTCATCACTGCACTGATCGCGCGGTACCGGTCTCTGTGCTCATATCTTGGAAAGAAGCAAACTGCTTGCTTCACGTTGTTGTTGTCGAGTTGCTCGGTTTTGTCCGACCCTTTGCAGCCCAATGGACTGCAGCACGCCGGGCCTCCCCGTCCCTCACCATCACCTACAGTTTGTCCAAGTTCATCTCAATGGCATCACTGATGCCATCCAGCCAGCTCATCCTCTGACACTCTCTTCTCCTTCTGCCCTCAGTCTTTCCTAGCACCAGGGACTTTTCCAACTAGTCAGCTGTTCACATCAGGTAACCAAAATACTGGCTCTTCAGCTTCCTTCCAATGGGTATTCAATGATTTCCGTTAAGATTGATTGGTTTGATCTCCTTGCTGTCCAAAGGGCTCTCACGCATTTTCTCCAGCACCACAGTTAGAAGCCATCAATTCTTTGGCACTCTGCCTTCTTTACGGTCCAGGTCTCACAACCGTATGTGACCACTGGGAAGACCGTAGCCTTGACTATGTGGGCTTTTGTCAGCTGAGTAATGTCTCTGCTTTTCAACACACTGTCTAGGTCTGTCATTGCTTTCCTGCCGAGAAGCAGTCTTCTTCTGATTTCATGGCTGCAGTCACTGTTCACAGTGACTTTTGGAGCCCAAGAAGAGGAAATCTGCCACTACTTCCACCTTCTCCCCTCCCATCTGCCATGAGGTAATGGGCCAGATGCCACGATCTTAGTTTTCTGAATGTTGAGTCTTAAGCCGGCTCTTTCACTGTCCTCCTTACCCGCATCAAGAGGCTCTTTAGCTCCTCTTGGCTTCTGCCATTAGAGTGGCGTCATCTGCATATCTGTGGTTGTTGCTGTTCCTCCCGCCTATCTTGGCTCCAGCTTGTAACTCATCCAGCCTGGCATTTCTACTGATGCGCTCAGTGTATAGGTAACATAAACAGGCCGACAGCAGACAGCCCTGTCACACTTCTTTCTCAATCCTGAACCAATCAGTTGTTCATGCAGGGTTCTGACTGTTGCTTCTTGATATGCATACAGGTTTCTCAGGAGACAGGTAAGATGGTCTGATGTTCCCATCTCTTAAGAGCTTTCCACAGTTGGTTATAATCCAAATAGTCAAAGGTTTTAGCATAGTTAATAAAACAGACAGAGATGTTTTTATGAAATTCTCTTGCTTTCTCTATGATTAAGCAAATGGTGGCAGTTTGATCTCTGGTTCCTCTGCTTTTTCTAAACCCAGCTTTGACATCTGGAAGCTCTTGGTTCACATAACACTAAAGACCAGCATGCAAGATTTTAAGCATGACTTTGCTAGCATGGGAGATGAGTGCAACTATCCGATGGTTTGAACATTCTTTAGTACTACCCTTCTTGGGAACTGGGATGAGGATTGACCTTTTCCAGTCCTGTGGCCACTGCTGGGACTTCCAGATTTGTTAACATATTGAGTGCAACACTTTGATAGCATCCGCCTTTACAGTAGCTCTACTTCACTTTGCTAACAAAGGTCCGTCTAGTCAGGGCCATGGTTTTTCCCGTGGTCAGGTATGGGTGTGAGAGTTGGACTATAAAGAAAGCTGAGCACAGAAGAATTGATGCTTTTGAACTGTGGTGTTGGAGAAGACTCTTGAGAGTCCTTTGACTGCAAGGAGATCCAACCAGTCCATCCTAAAGGAGATCAGTCCTGGGTGTTCATTGGAAGGACTGGTGTTAAAGCTGAAACTCCAATACTTTGGCCACCTGAAGAGCTGAATCACTGGAAAAGACCTTGATGCTGGGAGGGATTGGGGGCAGGGGGAGAAGGGGACGACCGAGGATGAGATGGTTGGATGGCATCACCGACTCAATGGACATGGGTTTGGGTGAACTCCAGGAGTTGGTGATGGACAGGGAGGCCTGGTGTGCTGTGATTCATGGGGTCGCAAAGAGTTGTACACGACTGAGCGACTGAACTGAACTGAACAACTCCTCTTCCCTCTCCCCTTTGGTAACCATAGGTTTGTTTTCTATGTCTTTCCCAAGAGAGGTCAAATTCTAGGCTATAAAACAGGTCTCAATAAATTTAAGAAGACTGAAATCAGATCAAGCATTCTATCTGACTGCAATGCTGTGAGACTAGAAATCTACTAAAAGGAAAAAAACCTACAAACCTGTGGAAGCTAAATAGTGTGCTACTAAATAACCAGTGGGTCACTGAAGAAATTAAAGTGGAGATTAAAAAAAAAAAAGAAACATGAGGTTACAAAAATCTAAGGAACACAACAAAAGAAGTTCTAAGACAGTTTATAGTTAATACTACCTTACTTCAGGAAAGAAGAAAAATCTCAAATAACCTAACCATACATCTATAACTAACTAAGTCACTTCAGTCGTGTCCGACTCTGTGCGACCCCACAGACGGCAGCCCATTGGGCTCCCCCATCCCTGGGATTCTCCAGGCAAGAACACTGGAGTGGGTTGCCATTTCCTTCTCCAATGCATGAAAGTGAAAAGTGAAAGTGAAGTCGCTCAGTCGTGTCTGACTCAGCGACCCCATGGACTGTAGCCTACCAGGCTCCTTCGTCCATGGGAGTTTCCAGGCAAGAGGACTGGAGTGGGGTGCCATTGCCTTCTCCAACCATACATCTATAGGAACTAGAAAAACAACAACACCCCAAATTTAGTATTAGAAAAGTCATAGAGACTTAAAAAAACCTAAAAAACATCAATTAAGAGCTCATTCTTTGAAAAGATAAACAAAACTGATATCCCTTAGGTCAAATTCATCAAGAAAAGAAAGAGAAAAATAAAATAAATAAAATCAGAAATATAAAAAGAGAAGTGAGAATTGATATCATAGAAATAGAAAGCATAAGAGATTAATATGACATTGCACATGCTCCACGCTAAGCTGCTTCAGTTGTGTCTGATTCTTTGTGATCCTATAGACTGCAGCCTACCAGGCTCATCTGTTCATGAGATTCTCCAGGCAAGAGTGCTGGAGAGGGTTGCCATGCCCTCCTCCAGGGGATCTTCCCCACCCAGGGATTGAGCCTGCGTCGTTTACATCTGCACTGGCAGGCAGGTTCTTTACCACTAGCACCAGCTGGAAACCCTAATATGACACTGTGTTTATGTTAAGTCTCTCAGTCATGTCCTACTCTTTGTGACCTCATGGACTACAGCCCACCAGACTCCTCTGTATATGGAAATCCCCAGGCAAGAATACTGGAGTGGGTTGCCATTCCCTTCTCCACAGGATCGCCCCAACCCAGGGATTGAACACAGGTCTCCTGTGTTGCAGGCAGATTCTTTACCATCTGAGTCACCAGGGAAGCCCCTCTAATATGATATCATGTGCCAATCAAATGGACAACCTAGAAAAAATGAACGTATTCCTAGAAATATACAATATCCTGATGAATCAGGAAGAAATAGAAACTATAACATACCAATTTTCAGAAATGAAAATGAATCAGGAATAGTAATTTAAAAACCTCCCAATAAACAAAAGTCCAGGACCAGATGGCATCACAGGTGAGGTGTACCAAATATTTCAGCATGAGTTAATGCTTATCCATCTCAAACTATTTCAAAAAGTTGAAGAGCAACAACACTTCAGAACTCATTCTACAAGGTTAGTATTACCCTGATACTGAGACCACAGAACTATGCCACACAATAAGACAATTAAAGGCCAACATCATTGATGAGGACTTTGAACAAGTCCTCAAAAAAATATTAGCAAACCAAATGCAAGAGTACACGAAATGGATTATATACTATGATCAAAATGGATTTCTCCAAAGGATGCAAGGATAGTTCAATATCCACAAATCAGTCAATGTGATACATCATATTAACAAACAAGAATAAAAATCATGATCATCTCAATAGATGCAGGAAAAGGTTTTGACAAAATTCAAATCCATTTATGACATAAATTCTCAGTAAGACGGGTATAGAGGGAATCTACTTCAATATAATAAAGGCCATGTATGACAAACCTAGAGCTAACATCATATGAAACAGTAAAAACTTAAAGCATTTTCTCTAAGGTAAGGAACAAGACAAGGATAGCAATTCCCACTACTTTTATTCAACACACTATTTTTAAGTCCTAGCCACAGCAATCAGAAGGCTTTTTCCTTTTGGAAAGGAAGAAGTAAAGCTACCACTGTTTATAGATGACATGATATTATATATAGAAAATCCTAAAAATGCCACCAAAAGGCTATTAGAATAAATACAGTAAAGTTGCAGAAAAAAATTAATATTCAGAAATCTATTCTGTGTCTATACACCAATATGAACTCTCAGAAAGAGAAATGAAGAAAACAATCTAATTTAGAATTGAATCAATAATACATTGATGAAAGAGATTGAAGACAACATAAACAGATGGAAAGATACACTGTGTTCATAGACTGGAAGAATTAATATTGTTAAAATGAACTCGCAACCCAAGGCAATCTACAGGTTCAATGTAATCCCTATCAAGACTAATCATCTTTCTTTACAGAACTAGAACAAAATTTCCAAAATTTCCAAAATTTGTATGGAAACATAGAAGACACCAAATAGCAGGAAAAAAAAAGTTGACCAAAAAAAAAAAAAAAGGCAAACCTGGAGGGGTCCTCGATTTCAAACTACTCTGCAAAGCTATAGTACTCAAAGCAGCACAGCAACAGCACAAACGCAGACGCAGAGCCCCACGGAGAGGAGAGCCCAGGAGTGAAGCTAACCTCACAGGGGCACTTACTGTACGACCGAGGCGGTGACACACACCAGAGAAAGGACAGCCTCAATAAACGGTGCCAGGAAAACTGAGCAGCNAGCAACAGCACAAACGCAGACGCAGAGCCCCACGGAGTGGAGAGCCCAGGAGTGAAGCTAACCTCACAGGGGCACTTACTGTACGACCGAGGCGGTGACACACACCAGAGAAAGGACAGCCTCAATAAACGGTGCCAGGAAAACTGAGCAGCTGTATCCAAAAGAATCAAACTGGACGACTCACACCACATGCAAAAGCAAACTCAAAGTGGATTAAGGGCGTAAAGGCAACAATACAAGGCAGCACCCTACCTGGCAGAAGTCTGGGCAGCACATGTTTAGATCCGTCTCTTCAGGCAAGGGAGACAAAAGCAAAAACAAACAAATGGGACTATACTAAACTAAACAGCTTTTGCACCATGAAGAAAACTATTTAATAAAACAAAGAAAGTCACCTACTGAATGGAAGAAGATTATTTGCAAATGATATATATCTTGGTAAAGGGTTAATATCTAAAAATGGCAAAGGACTCATCAAACTCAATACCAAAAAAACAAACCACCTGATTAAAAAATGAGCAGAGAACCTGAACAGACATATTTTTCCAAAAAAGACATTCAGATGGCTGACAGGCACATGAAAAGATGTTCAAGACCACTAATCATCAGGAAAACGCAAATCAAAATCACAATGAGATATCACTTCACATCTGTCAGAATGGCTATTATTAAAAAAAGAAAAAAAAGCAAATGACAAGCATTGGCAAAGATGTGAAGAAAAGGGCATCCCTGTGTGTTCTTGGTGGGGGTGAAACTTCATGCAGCCACAATGGAAAGCAGTGAGGAGGTTCCTCAAATAAAGCGGAACTAGCATATGATCCAAACATTCGTCTTCTAGGTATTTATCTGAAGAAAATGAAAACATTAATTCAAACTGATCTCTGCACCCCAATGTTCACAGCAGTATTATCTACAATAGTCAAGATACGAAAGCAGCAGATAAACGGGCAAAGATTCGGTATATATGTACACAACGGAGTATTACTCAGTCATAAATAATGAAATACTGCCTTTCGTGTCAACAGAGACAGACCCAGAGGTATTATGCTAAGGGAAATAAGCCAGATAAAGCAAGACAAATAACACAGGCTCTAACTTATATATGGAATCCAAAAAGCAAAACAAATGCACAATCAAAACAGAGAGTCACAGACACAGGAAACAAACAAATCGTTACCAGGGGGAGAGGCCAGCCGACGAGCGAGACAGGTGAAAGAAACTGAGAGGCACGGCCCTTCAGTTATACGACACAGTCAGGGGATGCGCTGCACGGCAGGGGGGATCTGATCAGTGGAAGCAGACCCTCACCGCCTGGCGACAGACGGCGGCCAGCCTGTCGTGCCGGCCCTTGTGTGGCGCATGGAAGCACGGACTCACTCATCAAGCGCTGCGCACTCACACTGGGTCCTAGTCAACTGCAGTTCAAAAACAAACTCACTGAAAAAGATACCGGATTTGTGGTTCCCAAAGCCGGGGCTGAGGGAGGGAGAATTGGATGAAAGCAGTCAGAAGTACAAACTTTCAGCTAAAACATAAATACGCAGTAGGGATGTGAAGTACAACAATTAACATCACTAAAATGAATGTTAAGGGTTCTCATCACAAGGAAAAGTACTTTTCTTTTAGTTTGTATCTATGAGATGGTGCGTGTCCACTAAACTTGCATCACACTAATTATAGATTAAGGTATGTAAGTGAAATCATTACACCATACACCTTAAAGTTATACAGTGCCAAAATGCAAATAAATCTCAATAAAACTGGAAGTTAAAAAAAAGTAGAGAACCCAATATATGTCAGTCAGTTCAGTCACTCAGTTGTGTCCGACTCTTTGCGACCACATGAATCGCAGCATGCCAGGCCTCCCTGTCCATCACCAACTCCTGGAGTTCACTCAAACTCACGTCCATCGAGTTGGTGATGCCATCCAGCCATCTCATCCTCGGTCGTCCCCTTCTCCTCCTGCCCCCAATCCCTCCCAGCATCAGAGTCTTTTCCAATGAGTCAACTCTTCGCATGAGGTGGACAAAGTACTGGAGTTTCAGCTTTAGCATCATT
>SJYT01041127.1:1082620-1110489 GCA_006410635.1 Cephalophus harveyi
TGGAATGAAAACTGACCTTTTCCAGTCCTGTGGCTACTGCTGAGTTTTCCAAATTTGCTGGCATATTGAGTGCAGCACTTTCACAGCATCATCTTTCAGGATTTGAAACATCTCAACTGGAATTCCATCACCTCCACTAGCTTTGTTCGTAGTGATGCTTTCTAAGGCCCACTTGACTTCACATTCCAGAATGTCTGGCTCTAGGTGAGTGATCACACTCTCGTGATTATCTTGGTTGTAAAGATCTTTTTTGTACAGTTCTTCTGTGTATTCTTGCCACCTCTTCTTAATATCTTCTGCTTCTGTTAGGTCTGTACCATTTCTGTCGTTTATCGAGCCCAACTTTGCATGAAATGTTCCCTTGGTATCTCTAACTTTCTTGAAGAGATCTCTAGTCTTTCCCATTCTGTTGTTTTCCTCTATTTCTTTGCACTGATCGCTGAGGAAGGCTTTCTTATCTCTCCTTGTTATTCTTTGGAACTGCATTCAGATGCTTATCTCTTTCCTTTTCTTCTTTGCTTTTGGCTTCTCTTCTTTTCACAGCTATTTGTAAGGCCTCCCCAGACAGCCATTTGCTATTCTGCAGTATATGTCAACTTCTGCTATAAATGGTGATCTTATGGCAGTAATTCAGACAGACAAAAACCTCTCTCTTGATGGGTCTTATCTGGTAGTGGAAAATTACTTCTAGTGCAAAATGACTATGATTTCAGTATCTTCCTCTTTAAAAACGATGTCTTGCTTTATTGCTGGCATTTAGCTCTGCGGTGCGGCCATGTGCCGCCTGAGCTCCCCGACCAGGGGCTGAACCTGTGCCTCCTGCGCTGGGCGCGAGGGCTGCTAACCACTGGGCTGCCGGGGAAGTCCCTGCAGTGGCTTGTTAACCGACGTCCCTGCTTCTGCCCTCGTCTTCCTGCAGTGCATTCTCATCTCCGACTCTAAGGTGATCCTTTCAAAAAGGACGTCAGATAATGCCATGCCTCTGCTCAAATTTCTCTTGCAGCCAATCAACTGAGAGTAAAGGCCTACAAAATCACCAGCACTTAAACCCCCATTTCTTCTTGGTCAAGCTAGAGATCCACTCCATTCCTATAACCATTCGTCTGTTTCCTAAGGGTCCTTTCCAGGTTAGGTATCTCCCCTATGATTCTCACCTGGCTCACTGGACCCGCTCTCTCAGTTGCCCAAGCACAGACCAGAATCCTGTCCTCATCCCACCTGACACCCTCCTCCCCAGCCACAGATCCCACTTGATAACACAAGTGGGACCTGGACCCCTGTGATAACACACATCTGGCCAGCTCTTCCCCGCAAGTCTAATGCTCCTCCCCTCTTCACAGACACTCTCTACACTGCTGAGCCTTCATCAAGTTTCTAAAGACTCTGCACAGAGAACTTTTTAAAAAATAAAATGCAATCTAGTCATTCTCAAGTATTTATTAAAAACACCATCTATACCAGGCCCTATTCCAGGTGCTGGGGACACGCAATGAAGAAGGTAGGTTCTTGCCTTCCTCGTGCTTACGCTGCAGTGGGAATGCAAACTAACAAACGTATAATAAATCCTGAGTGCTATTAAGAAAAACAAAGTGCATGAGGGGATCAGGAACCACAGATGAAGTGAGGGGCCAAATCACGGGGGCATCTTCGGGCGGTTGAGTGTTAATAGTAAAGAGGCAAGAACAAGTGTGAAAGCGCCATGGTAGTAATGAACCCAACTTTTCTAAAGGTGTGTTTGAAGAAGAGGATGGAGAGGTGAAGAGGGGGCCACAGAGGATCACATGGGCTACGGCAGGGAAGGACTCTGGACACTGTTCCCACTGATGGTGCTTGAGACTGAATGTCCACATCCTTGCAAAATACGTACAATCAACCCTAACAGCCAATGTGACGGTGTTAGGAGGTGATGGCTCTGCCAAGAGAGCTGTCTTCACAAATGGGTAAGTGTCCTCATAAAGAGATCTTACAGCTCGCTCACCCCTTCTGCCCTGTGAGGACACAGTGGAAGACAGACATCTGTGAGCCAGGGAGGGGGACTTCACCAAACACTGGACTGGTCAGTGCTGTGACCTCAGCCTTCTAGATTCCAGATCTAGGAGAAGCCAACCCTGTGGCCTGCACGCTGCCCAGCCTACAGCACTGTTAGGGTGGCCTGAATGGACAGAGAGAGATCGAACGCTCTCGGAGGCTTCTGAGTAGGAAACTTAAACTTCACATCACTCTTGCTGCTGTGCAGAGGAGAGGTTGTAGAGAGACGGGGGTGAAAACAAGGAAAGCAGTTAGGAGGCATTAGCAATAGTCTGGGCGAAAGATGACCGAAGACCTCGACTACAGTGAGTTGGCCTGATGGAGTTTGCAAACAAGTGGGGAGATCCTGAATAAATTTTAAGAGCCACTGTGATTTGCTGATGGATGCGGGATGAGAGGGAAAGAAAGAAATGCAAATGATTCATTCCCAGGCGTTAGGGGAGCAAGTGGGTGCGTGTCGGTGACACTTTTATTTATAGACTGGAGAAGACAGAAAGCAGGCAAGTTTCACGAGAAAGGTAGGAATGTAGCTTTGGACACGGCTTTCACGAGTCCTGTAGCTTTGCAAATGATGGGTAGGCAGTTAGATATGTCAGTTTAGATCTCAAAAGAGAAGCAGAGACTAGCGATATCGCTTTGGGAGTCATGAACTTAGAAAAGACATTTAAAGCCACAGGACTTGTGAAAACACCCAGGGAGACAGAGAAAAGAAGAGGCCTCAGGACTGGGCACTGCAACACTTCAACATTCAGCAGCTGGGACATTTAGCAGCTGGGAAGAGGAAAATGAGCTAATAAAGGAGAGCAAGAAGAAATAGCCAGTAAAAGTAGGAGAAAAGCCAGAATGAGGTATTTTGGAAATCCAGTAAAGAGAGTATCTCAAGGAGGAGGTAGAAACCAGTGGTTTCAAAGACGAGAAGCTGAATAGGAAAAGGATGAAAGCTGACCACTGTACACAGCAACATTGGGAAAGGTGTGGTCCAAGGAATGAGTGGCAGGTTTAAGAGTGTGAAGCTGAAGAAGCCAGCGGTGCGGCCCCTCTGCCCTCCGTATGAGGAGCTCACCTGCCTGGGGTAACAAACAGGAAACAGCTGGAGAGGGGTTTATGCTCAAGCCTGGGCGGTCTAAGTTTCTTTCTTATCCCTTCAGATGAAAGAGATGACAGCATCAGTTCAGTTCAGTCCCTCAGTCCTGTCCGACTCTTTGCGACCACATGAACTGCAGCACACCAGGCCTCCCTGTCCAACACCAATTGCCAGAGTCCACCCAAACCTATGCCCATCGAGTTGGTGATGCCATCCAGCCACCTCATCCTCTGCCATCCCGTTCTCCTCCTGCCCTCAATCTTTCCCAGCATCAGGGTCTTTTCCAGTAAGTCAGCTCTTCGCATCAGGTGGCCAAAGTATTAGTGTTTCAGCTTCAACATCAGTCCTTCCAATGAACACCCAGGACTGATTTCCTTTAGGATGGACTGGCTGGATCTCCTTGCAGTCCAAGGGACTCTCGAGAGTCTTCTCCAACACCACAGTTCAGAAGCATCAATTCTTCAGTGCTCAGGTTTCTTTATAGTCCAACTCTCACATCCATACATGACCGCTGGAAAAACCACAGCCTTGACTAGATGGACCTTTGTTGCCCAAGTAATGTCTCTGCTTTTTAATATGCTGTCTAGATTGGTCATAACTTTCCTTCCAAGGAGTATGTATCTTTTAATTTCATGGCTGCAATCACCATCTGAGGTGATTTTGGAGCCCAGAAAAATAAAGTCAGCTACTGTTTCCCCATCTATTTGCCATGAAGTGATGGGACCGGATGCCATGATCTTCGTTTTCTGAATGTTGAGCTTTAAGCCAACTTTTTCTCTCTCCTCTTTCACTTTCATCAAGAGGCTCTTTAGTTCCTCTTCACTTTCTGCCATAAGGGTGGTGTCATCTGCATATCTGAGGTTATGACAGCATAGTTAGATGCTAATAACAACAGGCAGCAGAGGGGGACTTACGCAGCAGGAGTGAATGGACGGAAGCGCAGGGACAAATCCCCCACGTGGGAGACAGCAGGGCCAGAGCCTGGGTACAGAGGGCAGGCAGGCTTGGGGGGCAGCAGGGAGAGGAGAGACCGACTCCGCTGGGACAATGTGGGGACTGGAGCCGGCAAGCTCCTTCCGGGTTCCCAGGGAGATAAATGGCAAAGGGTGGGGACGTGGGGAGGCAGGGGCAGATGTTCAAGACAACAGGAACGGCAGGAGGGCTGCTCCGCGGGGCTGAGGCCTCACCCGAAGCGAGAAGGCGAGGTGAGGACGGCTGCTTCTGCGCAGCACGCTTCAGTTGCTCCCTCACACGCCCCAGTGGGGTCTGGGTTATGCTAGTGACAGAGAGGCAGGAAGGAACAAGGGTGCTGCAGGCAGACGCATGGGAGTAACTGAAATGAGGAGCAGAGGAACCGGGGACACGGGTGGAATCCGAGACAACAACGGGAAAGCAGAGGGGTGAAGGAACGGGGAACCAGGCTGGATGGGAGATGGGAGAGTGGAGGAGCGGAGACAAGGCGCCGAGTGCACGTCTGAGCTGCAGGCCCTTCCGACGGTGCAGTTACTGGAAACAAGAGATGACGGACATGACCCTGAGCAGGCAGCTGTGGGTGAGGAGGCCAAAGAACCGAACAGAAACAGGTAAGACCTGCCCCATAAAGAGGGACTTTCTGAGCCACTGGGAAGTTAGAGGGGCTATTTTCTATTCATCGTCCAAAGCAGCTTTAGAAATTCCGATCGACGCTAATTCTTCGCATCTGTATAGACTTTGGTGATTAATACAAACTACCATTTATTGAAGACACTTGTTCTGGATACCTCATGGAACTCATTTTCTTTTAAACCTACATCCATCCTCGAGAGGGGTAATCATTACGCCTTCATTTAACAAATGAAGCACGTACAGAGCTATGAAAATGGTGGGATCAGGAGTAAACTCTAGAACTGCCTACACATAAAACTGAAGACTTTATTTCTTAATTTGCACCTTTAAGAAAAGCCTAATTCTTAAATATAATTTCATTTACAACAGTAAATACACCTTTCTTTTCTAAGGATAAGGGGATCTGGCCTTTGATTTAAAGATCTACTAAATCCAAACACTGAGACCTTGGTAAGTCAGCTTTTGATATAAATCTCTACATAAAGGTTTTCATTTTTTATACAGAACTGTACCAAAAGCGTTCAGGACAAGGGTTTTTCCTTTGTACCAAAGGGTTTTTCCTTTGAACAATTTGAGCTCTTCTGAGCTTGATATTGAAATGGATAATTAGAGCTGGCAATTTTTTTTATTTCTTCCAAAGTGATCTGACTTTGTGTATTTAAAGCAAATGTTTCATTCAATCTTAGAGGAAAAGTCTTCAGATAAAAAAAAGCACAGATAAGCCAGTCAGCTTAGGAATAATACAAAAACCTTTATAAAATCAATTACCCATGTACTCTTTTAATCAAAATAAGATGACAGAGATTTGAATGTGGCCTAAGCCTTGAAATCTGAGTATATATACCCAAAGATAAGAAAAGTAATTATTTCTTAAAAGATCATTTTGAAAATGGTAAATCAGTCAATTGTAATGGGTTGTATTACTAAACATACATTGACAAGTTATGGCCTTATCTAACACGAGGCTCTTAGTAAGTTTTTTTCTGTCAAAAAATGAAAGGTAAGAATCAAATATGGCTGCTATTTGAGATACAAGTTAACTGTGGACAGGGGTTGTGAGGGTGGAAGGTCACGATATGTGTATTTCATAGGTAGCATCTTTGAGTTGCTGCTTCCATGATGCTAAAAACTTCCGCCCTGACCCCCTCTCCGTCTCTCTCTGGGGGCCGGGAGCCCTGCAGTGAGTGACTGTACACTGTGGTGCGAAGGCCCCATCTAGGACTCTACCTGGACCAAGAAAAACAGGAGACCACTCCCTGATAATCACTGCTCTACTTTTTTTACCAGCAAAAAGTATTAATGCCCACTTGAACATTTAACTATTTTAAATGATGTAGACAAAAAATGAATAGGCATGGGTCCTGCCTGGTACAGTAAAGAATCTAAACAATGATCTTTCAGAGGTCTACAAAAGCCAGTTTGAATTTTAAAGAATATCAAATTATGCAGGATGGATTTTAGCTATTATGTTGGAGAATTTAAGTGATAATTTTCCCCCCAAAGAGTTGAGGTGTTATCTAGACAGAAGAAAGCCAATGCCTATTCACACTTACTGGAAATCGTCTTTTGGCACAATAATCTATCTTCTCAGAAGAGTTTTACAAGCTGCTAGGAAAAGGTCCAAGTAAGTGTTGCAACAAAATAAGGCCCATGCTGGCTTCTTCTCTTACAGTCGATGCCCTTACCCCTATGCTAGTGAACAGTGTAATATCTACAGATACAGGTCAGTTTCCAACTTCAAAGAACGTCAACAGCATAGAGCCACAATTTTTCAAAGCTCACAATGTGGCAGGCATGGGGCTAATGGCACACACCCATTAACATGTTTAATCCCTTTAACAGCCAAATGATTTATTATTATTCTCATTTTACACTTCAGAAAACTATGGTTTGATGAATTTAAATAACTTGCCAGAGTTACTTAAGACATGGAGAGGGGAGACTCAAGCCTCAGGCATGTGGGTTTAGCTTTGTAATGATATGGGCAGTAAGTCAAGTCCAGAAAACAGAGGAGAGAGTGTAGAAACAGGACAGCCACATGTTTTCACTGTTATGGAAGCTACACTATGTTACTCAACCTATGAGAACTGCATTGGTTGCAAGTAAAGCTAAACAGTGTCTTCAATACAAGATTTATTTTAGTCTCTGGAGAGAGAAGGCTGAAGTATGTGTTTGCTGGCTTTGGGTCTACTACAGCTTCAAGCTGTCCGTGCCAAGGGCGCTGAAATTCTCTTTGGCGGTCACTCATGGGTGCAAAATGGCTGCTGTATGTACAGCCATCACATAGGAAAGAAAGAGAAAGTGACACAAGGATGAGGCCTATGTCAAGAAAGCAAATCTTTGAAATTAATTCCTCTCAGCTGGAGGTTAGCTATAATTGGTCAGAACTGTGTCACACTGTACACCTGAAGGCAGATGCAGTATCATCCCTAAAGCAAAAATATCCAACAAACTCTAAGATTCACTTTAACAAGGAAGGAAAGGCAAATGGATATCAGGTGGATAAAAAGCACTGTCTGCAACGTTCAATAATTGAGTTTCACATCAAATGAAGTATGTCTCACTTAATTTTGCAAGAGAGAAAACATACTTATTTAAGTTTTAAAGCACAGAGAAGGTGACTGGCCACCAAGAATCTATTTTGGCTTCATTCCTTCCTAAAGGAACTTAGTTTAGTTCATCTGTGCATGTCTTCCCAACTTTATTCAGAATAAAGCTGACAGCACCCTTGCTCTGGTGGTCAGTGGTTCTCAAACACAGGATGCACCAAAATTAGACAGAAAGTCTAAGACAAACAGATGGCCGCACTGCACCCCTAGAGTTTCTGATCCAGTGGGTCCAAGGTGGAGCCTAAGCATCTTCCTTTCTAACAAGTTCCCAGGCAATGTTGACAATGGTGGTCCAGAGGCCACAGTTTAGGAACAACCGCTCTGAAGGCAGACTCCAATCAGTCTAGGAAACAGTATATGGTGAAGAATCTGCCTGCAATGCAAAAGACCTGGGTTCGATCCCTGGGATGGGAAGATCCCTTGGAGAAGAAATGGCTACCCACCCCAGTATTCTTGCCTGGAGAAATCCATGGACAGAGGAGCCTGACGGGGCACAGTCCATGAGTTGGACACAACTGAGTGACTAATACTCTCACTCCTTTTCAAACAATATATGATATTCTCCTTGGACACTGTTCTCAGCTTGGGGAAGGCACAGATCTAATCTGGAACATTTGGACTGAAAAGAATTATTGTTTTGTATTTGATGGAAGATTCATTCTGTCTCTCCTGCTAGGTTAGAACAAGGAAGGCTGTAGCTCATTTGTGATTACAAGAGAATGGACATTAAGAAACTGACAATGAGGTTAAACAGAGAAAATACTTGAGTTCTCAACTGAGCCCTAGAGTTGAGGTGCCTCTGGACTTCAGCTGTATGAAATAATCAAGTTCCTTAATGTTAGAGCCAGTCTGAGGTAGAAGGTTTACTGTTAGCTTGCTGCCACGTGCATCCTGATCCAAACAAAGGATAAACTTGAAGCTTGAACGAAGGACACAATGACACCTTATTTAAAGTGAGACATGATAAATAACATCTACATGTAACTCAAGCTTCATTTTAGAACATTAACACACTAAACCATTCAACACTGGCTTAGTATTTTTGTGGTTGGTTGTTGTTCAGTCACTCAGTTGTGTCCAACTCTTTGCAACCCCACGGACTGCAGCACACCAGGCTCCTCCATCCTCCACTATCTCCCAGAGTTTGCTCAAATTCACGTCCATTGAATCAGCGTTGCTATCTAACCATCTAATCCTCTGCTGCCCCCTTCTTTTGCCTTCAATCTTTCCTAGCATCAGGGCTTTACAAAGAGTCAGCTCTTCACATCAAGTGACCAAAGTATTGAAGCTTCACCATCAGTCCTTCCATGAATATTCACAGTTGATTTCCTTTAGGACTGACTGGTTTGATCTCCTCGCTGTTCAAGGGACTCTCAAGAATCTTCTCCAACACCACAGTTCAAAAGCATCCATTCTTCAGCACTCAGCCCTCTTTATGGTCCAACTCTCACATCCGTACATGACCAGTGGAAAAACCACAGCTGTGACCGCTATCAGCAAAGTGACGTCTCTGCTTTCTAATGTGCTGTCTAGGTTTGTCATAGCTTTCCTTCCAAGGAGCGAGCGTCTTTTAATTTCATGGCCGCAGTCACTGTTCACAGTGATTTTGGAGCCCAAGAAAATAAAATCCATCCCCTTCTGTTTGTCACAAAGTGATGGAACCGGATGCCATGATCTTAGTCTTTTGAATGTTGAGTTGTAAGCCAGCTTTTCCAGTCTCCTCATTCATCCTCATCAAGAGGCTCTTTAAGTTCCCCTTCACTTTCTGCCGTTACAGCAGGATCACCTGCACATCTGAGGTTTTCAGCATTTCTCCCAGCAATCTTGATTCTATCTTGTGCTTCATCCAGCCCAGCGTTTCTCATGATGTACTCTGCAAAGAAGTAAGCACTGGCACACTCTTCTCCCAATTTTCAACCCATCAGTTGTTCCGTGTAAGGTTCTAACTGTTGCTTCTTAACCAACATACAGGTTTCTCAAGAGACAGGTAAGGTGATTTGGTATTCTCATCTCTTAAAGAATTTTCCAGAGTTTGTTGTGATCCACACAGTCAAAGGCTTTAGTGTAGTCAATGAAGCAAAAGTAGATGGTTTTCTGGAATTCCTTTGCTTTCCTCTATGATCCAACTAATGGTTGGCGATTGGATCTCTGGTTCCTCTGCCTTCTGCCTTTAATATTTTAATCTATACCAAAATTTTTATGATAAATCTTAGTATCAACATGAACAGTTCATTTTTCCTTGTCAATCCTCTATCTAATGACTAGGAAAAAGACAAAGTAGGAGAAAGAAGTAAAAGATCTAAATCATTGTATACACAAAGTGAGTATATAATCATTAATTGAATTGACTGAAAGAAAAAAAACTCAGATTTTTTGCTCTTAATGCAGTCTCTACTCTGCGCCTCTCATGCCATCCAGAGAGAGGGAAAGGAAGAAAAAAAACAGAGAAGAGGCATTTAAATAAAAGAAATGGGGTAGCGCACTGATTTTAAGCTTTGTGGAGTTCAGAGGTCACTGATGCAAAGATTTTTGGCCCCAGTAACCCTAAGGTTATACTGAAATAGTGTTTCTAATTAGTTACTTTCATTTTGAGATTTGGGGGGGTACTTTTTAACCAAAGAAATATCCAAGAATATCTCAAACTTAAAAAAAAAAAATGTAGTAAGACTTCTTTCTAGTTAAGGAATGCAACAGGACAGAAAAGGGCAAGGAAGAGAAAAACTGAGATGGCCCAGGATTCAAAGGCACGACTTCTGGGTCCAAAACCAGAGAAGCCCCATAACAACAGACAGCTACAACAGTCACCTCCCTTCATCGGCTTGTCTAGACGCTTCATCACCAAGGAGCTGGTTATCATCAGTCTTGTGTCTCTCCTGTCCAGTCACTTCCCCACAAAGCAAAGCAGCCCGAGAAGCTCTTTTAATGAGGGCTGTGCCACCGACAAATGAATTCTTGCTCCACTATTAAGATGAAGGAATGGAATTAGCTTATAAATGACTGAAGTGAGTATATTTCAATATTAGCAACATGAAAATATAAGCTTCAATTGTGATATTAAAGATGATAATATTTACTTCATCCATAATTGAAAGACATGCTCAAAATAATCCATTTTGGGAGCACTATTACATACTATTTGCCTGAAACAAATTATGCAAATACTTACATCTTGTAATTTATTCAATTGCTTTCTAATTCCTCATTTTCTTAACTAAATTAGCTAAAACGGGAAATATATGACCAAAAAATGAATGTCCATCATCCAAATTAGTGTACAATGCATTCATCTTTCAAACTGTAAGATCCAAGCCGGGCAGAGCACTGTTCCCGCCTTAAAGGAACACTGCCTACTTAAACGGACGCACGGGGGGCTGGGGGTCTCGCTTAGACGCGTGTGCTTCTACAGACGCTCACGCAAAATGCCCCGACGGCCAGCAGCTAGGTCACTAACTGACGGGGGTCTTTCTGAGGGAAAGACGGCTCTGCACGACGCGGCGCTGTCTGTGCGGGAGTGGCTGTGCGAGGCGTCTCTGCAGAGTGTGCGGTGCAGACAAGCAAGGCCTATGCTGTTGCTAATTATTCCAATTATCATGGCACACTATGAAAACTTGATTAATAACACTGAAGATATTGTTGTGGCAATTAGCCATATGGTTGTGGGACTTTATTCTGTCACGATTTAGCCATTAGCATCTACTTATGTTTGTCAGAACAGTGCATCCGTGACAAGCTGAAGTTCCGCTCACCTTGCCGAGTCCCCTGTGAGCAACACTGGAGAACTGTTTATTCCTAGGAGCCTCTTGCCTGAGTAAATTTTTCATGTGGCATCCGGTCTGACTGGGGACAAATGTCAAATAGCTTATGTGACGACCCATCAAGCTAAGCTTTCTCTGAAAAGCCACTTAGTGACTGGTGTGTCAAAACAAACCACTTGAAGAGAAGAATCTGACCATTAGTAAGTGGTCATCTATGCCGCTTTTTGTATTTCCATGGTTAGTAGACACTGATTTTCACACATTGGCATCAGGTCCCTTCCGATGTCCTGTGTAACGAGGACAGCAAAAAGGGGCTACCTGTGCTCACACACAGGCCATATCGCAGAAAACTGCCCACCTATAATATCCTGCATGACACCTGCCGTGAATTTACCTAAGAGAGTTGAGGAGACAATCCTTTTAATCATGGATGAGGAGATCACCTTAGGGAAAAAAAAGCAAAGATGTTGGCCACTGCTTAACGTTAGAGAGGAAACGGGTGAGGGCCTTGCAGCTGAGGCTAACAGAATCAATTTTAAAGGAAAGAAAGTTTATAAATTTAAAATGGAACTAATGTTAATATGAGAACACTATCCATTTACTTACTATTTAAAAAATCAAGTTCTGAAATAGTTGCTAGCAACAGCAAATGTGCTGGTTGTTCCAGAAACTAGTGGGACAGTAAACAGCTCCCACCATGCGCTTCCTGACGGGCCCTGGGGGCAGCCCAGGACTCCCAGACGGAAGCTGGAGCCATGGCACCTGCGGCGAGGGGCGGGAAAAGAACCTTCTACTTCCACAGCACGTGAGCGTCCCTCCACCCAGGGGCTGGATCATGACCGCAGGGGACCAGGCAGCGACCTGGCTCTTGCCTGCAAACCTTCAGTTTGAGAAATTCACGATGAGCAATGATTAGAAAGTCTACACTCCTGGACATGAAAACCACATCGGGGCAAACGGGCCTTTCAGGCAACGGAGGGTCTGAGACCCCCAAACAGCAGACCTGTGTTTAACAGAGGCGGTCAGCACAGCAGGGAGCCGCAGTGCTGGGCCTCTAGGTAAGCAAAGTCCAGGCTCCCTGGCCACGGCGCTAACACCTGACAGATGCAAGCAGATGGGGACGGCGGACGTCCAGCAAAGGAAAAGTACAGGCCACGCTGTCACCGTAACGGGAGCATGAGCAGCTCCTGTTTCAGGTCAGGAAGCCGAGGATGAGGCATCCATCTGCCCAGAACTCGGGGGTGTTCTCCTTTGGAAGCTCCACACTCACGCCGAAGAGCTGAAAAGGCAACGGGAACATGCCACTCCAATGGAGGCGGAGCCAGCGACAGACAGAACCAGTTTCTCTGCCAGGGATCTAAGCAATTTCATACAACAAAAATACTCATGAAGTGCAGGTGTGCGTCTAACAGCGTTTCTCCTTGCAGTCAGCCAGAGTGCCAGGACCCGTCCCCTGCTGCTTCTGTGCTAATCAGTCACCACGGATCACCTCCTTACAGATCGACTCCTGGGCTACAAGCACATGACTCTTCAACTTACACGTCTCTGAAAATGTCACATTAATGTGTACAGAATTCCCTTGGTTTTGCACAGTGAATATATATTATCATTTTAGTTTTAGATAAGTGTGTAAAGATGTTCTATATTTTATCCAGTATAAAACTGTATATTCCCATAAACTTTCTTAAGTAAAAATGAAATACCGTGGTTAGCATTTGGGCGATTACTGTGGTGAGAGCTCTACATGTGCGCTGGTGTGCCCAGTCGCGTCTGACTCTGTGACCCCATGGATTGTATCCTGCCAGGCTTCTCTGTCCATGCAATTTTCCAGGCAAGGATATTGGAGTGCGTTGCCATTTCCTTCTCCAGGGGATCTTCCCGATCCAGGGATCAAACCCAGGTCTCCTGAATTGCAGGCAGATTCATTACCGTCTGAGCCACCAGGGAAGCCCTTATGGAACCCTTCATTCAACCCTGAATCTTTAAAGGAATTATGCCCATTCTGCAGATGAGAAACTGCAGCTTAGAGGCGCAGGCTGCTTTCCTAAGGTCACACAGAGCAAGGGGTGGAGCTGAGTTCATATTCTAAACCACTATCTTACAGTGCCTTCCAATAAGTGGTACATAAATGGAGACCTTTAAACCACCACATTCACATGAAGCCACGTGTCCGGGCAGATACTAAGAGAGAGTTACAGATAATTGTAAAAGGAACATTCAAGCTGAAAACCGCAGCGCGTGCACGCTCAGTCACTTCAGTCGTGTCCGACTGTTTGTGACCCCACGGACCACAGCCTGCCGGGCTCCCCTCTGTCCATCGGATTTTCCCCGTAAGAACACCGGAGTGGGTGGCCGTGCCGTCCTCCAGGGGATCTTCTCGAGCCAGGGATCGAGCCCATGCCTCCTGAACTGCAGGTGGGTTCAATACCAGAGGCCAGAAACTGCAGTAGGAAATCAAAAGGAGATCGTAATACGTTACTCTAAGAGATCAGAACAGGCAACTCAACGTGCTCCCCTGTCGCAGACGCATCATGGCGCCCGCTTCTCCCTCCCCCTCCTCTCTCTCCCTGTAACTGGGGGAGCAACAGCACCTCGCTCTCAAAGCTCCCTTCTCCAGCCTCCAATGCCGGAGGACTGAGGCTTATCCTTCCCTGACTCGCGGACAGCCTTCACTCTGCAACGCCACTGCCAGACGCCTTCTCTGCCTTGCCTGACGCGCCGTCCGTTTTCCAATCTGTCTCCTTGCTGCCACCCTATTTAGGTGCATTCTGCTCCAGAGGGATCTTTCTAGTACGCAAACCTGGTCAGCTCTGGCCTGATGAGCACCTTGCTGCCGATTCCTGCTGAGACTCAGCTTTGACTGCATGTTAGTCTTTCCTAACTGCAGGCTAAAAGCCATGCTGTCTTCACCAGCTCTACACACAACAGAAATGCTCCGCCTCTCCCAGATTTCCGAGGAACTTCTTCAAAACCTCGCTCTAACGTCTCTTCTTGCTCAGGCTGCCTCCTGGAGGTCATGAAGCCCAGATGACGATTCTTCCGAGCAACCAGCACATCTACCTTCCTCACTACACCAGTCGTTCAGATTCATGTGCCGTTTACTTATACATCTTTTTTTATGACGAATTCCTTGAACTGTATTTCTAGAGATAGCACCAACACCTAACAAGTGCTCAGTTAAAGGTAAATGGGTTTCCCTGTGGCTTACATGGTGGAGAATCTGCCTTCAATGCAGGAGACCTGGGTTCAATCCCTGGGTAGGGAAGATCTTCTGGAGGGCATGGCAACCCACTCCAGTATTCTTGCCTGGAGAATGCCATGGACAGAGGAACCTGGCGGGCTGCAGTCCATGGGGTAGCAAAGAGTTGGAGAGGATTGAGCCACTAATGCACTAAAAGTAAATGCTTGATCTGCGTTTAAAACAATTGGTTTTACATAATTTTGTATGTATCAACTAATGTCAATGATGTATTAAAATTATCTTACTACAAAAATAGAATGTATTTGTGTCAGAAAACCTAAAAAAGCATTAGGAAAAAAAGGAAACAAAAAGTTAACCATAATCTCATACCCAGAAATAACTGTGGATTATGGCTTTCCAAAGTTAATCTATGCACATTAAGATACAAACACATTTATTCCATGATAAAAATATGCTCACAATAGGTATATTATAATCTTGTTTTTAATATCAAAAGACAGGTGTCTCTAAAGGGTGATTTAAAGTGACTGCATAAGGGAACTAAAGTCAGTATTGTGTAATAAACTGTAGGGAACGGAATCTGAAAAAGAATGTATTTATAATCAAACTAATTTTTCTGTATACCTGAAACTAACACAACATTGTAAGTCAACCACACTTCAGTATGAACAATGAAATTAAGAGATTCAAGGACAAATTTTAGAAAAGGGAGTGGCTTACGCCTCCCATAGTGCACGCTTACCTGCTGAGCCCGCCTCTGGACTCAGGCATTTACAGTTATAGAAATTTTTAGCATCATAAATAATTATTGCTGAAAAATCTTTAAAGCAAAATCTCTGTGTATTATTAATTATTGCTTTTGAATAAATGCCCAGTAATGGAACTAGAGCGTAAAGTTTATGTACAATTTAATGCATTTTGAAACAAGCTATCAAATTAATGCATTCCATGAAACTTCCCCAACACAGGGTACATTATTTTGGTTTTACCTTGGCTAAAACAGTAGGCAAAAATGACACATCCCTGTTGCTTTAATTAGCATGGCCTTGATTACTGAGTTAAAATTTTAAAATACATCTATTAGTGAATACGTGCACATTCACACGCACACACATATCTAAGTGTCCACATCATTTGCTCACTTCTCTGCTCAGTTGTTACCCTCTCTCTGTAAGAAATTTTAATATATTAATGTCATGAATCCTCTATAATATAAATACTTTTCGTAGTTTATTTGTCCCTCAGTTGATGGTTTTTCTCCCATACATTTAACATTTTTATTTTCTAAAACCACGCAATCTTCTCTATGGTTTTCTTGCTTTGAAATCATATATCCAAGAATACTTAACATATTCAACTATTTTTTCTATTTTTTTCCACTTTCACTTTTTATTTTTAAACCTTTATGGAATTAACTTCAGCATATGAACTGGCTTCCCAGGTGGCACTAGTCGTAAAGAACCTGCCTGCCAATGCAGGAGATGAAAGAGACGCTGGTTCCATCCCTGGGTTGGGAGATCCCCTGGAGGAGGGCATGGCAACCCACTTCAGTATTCTTGCCTGGAGAATCCCATGGACAGAGGAGCCTGACGGGCTACAGTCTACAGGATATCAAAGAGTTGGATATGCCTAAAGCAACTTAGCACAGCACACATGGACTGGAGTAGGGACCTAATTTTTCTCAAAGATTATACTTTTATCTCAACACTATTTACTGAATAATTTATCTTCCATTAACGTGAAGTCACTTGAACATGTTAGTATATGTAAGCACCTGGAATATATTCACTATCTACTATAACATGCACTAATTTTTATATATACTTCAATCTATAAAACTTCTGGTCTATTTCATAGAACACTTAATTTCTGTCCTTAGAAAGCATCACTACGAACAAAGCTAGTGGAGTTGATGGAATTCCAGTGGAGCTATTTAAAATCCTGAAAGATGATGCTGTGAAAGTGCTGCACTCAATATGCCAGCAAATTTGGAAAACTCAGCAGTGGCCACAGGACTGGAAAAGTCAGTTTTCATTCCAATCCCAAAGAAAGGCAATGCCAAAGAATGCTCAAACTACCGCACAATTGCACTCATCTCACACATTAGTTCAGTAATGCTCAAAATTCTCCAAGCCAGGCTTCAGCAATACATGAACCGTGAACTTCCAGATGTTCCAGTTGGTTTTAGAAGAGGCAGAGGAACCAGAGATCACATTGCCAACATCCGCTGGATCATCAAAAAAGCAAGAGAGTTTCAGAAAAACATCTATTTCTGCTTTATTGACTATGCCAAAGCCTTTGACTGTGTGGATCACAATAAACTGGAAAATTCTGAAACAGATGGGAATACCAAACCACCTGACCTGCCTCTTGAGAAACCTATATGCAGGTCAGGAAGCAACAGTTAGAACTGGACATGGAACAACAGACTGGTTCCAAATAGGAAAAGGAGTATGTCAAGGCTGTATATTGTCACCCTGCTTATTTAACTTACATGCAGAGTACATCATGAGAAACGCTGGACTGGAGGAAGCACAAGCTGGAATCAAGATTGCCAGGAGAAATATCAATCACCTCAGATATGCAGATGACACCACCCTTATGGCAGAAAGTGAAGAGGAACTAAAGAGCCTCTTGATGAAAGTGAAAGAGGAGAGTGAAAAAGTTGGCTTAAAGCTCAACATTGAGAAAACTACAATATGGCATCTGGTCCCATCACTTCATGGGAAATAGATGGGCACTAGAGGAAATCAGTCCAGGTGTTCATTTGAAGGACTGATGTTGAAGCTGAAACTCCAATACTTTGGCCACCTCATGTGAAGGGTTGACTCATTGGAAAAGACCCTGATGCTGGGAAAGATTGAAGGCAGGAGAAGGGGATGACAGAGGATGAGACGGTTGGATGGCATCACCAACTCGACGGACGTGGGTCTGAGTGAACCCCGGGAGCGGGTGATGGACGGGGAGGCCGGGCGTGCTGCGGCTCACAGGCCATGCTATGTCATTACTTTACAGCATTCACAGACTCTAGAGCCTATCAGAAACACTCACGGGGATTATTGAAACAGATTCCTGGGCCCTTTTCACAGTTTCTGGCCGAGCAGGACTGAAGAACCTGCATTTATAATACTCTCCAACGATGCTGCTACAGCGCTGCTCCAGGGATTATGCTGCCGTTTCGTTGCTAAGCCATGCCTGACGCCTCGCAAGCTCATGGACTCTAGCCAGTCAGGCCCCTCTGTCCATGGGATCCTCCAGGCAAGAATCTTGGACTGGGTGGACCTTTCCCTCTCCAGGGGATGTTCCCAGCCCAGGGATTGAACCCACATCTCTCGTGTCTCCTGCACTGGCAGGCAGATTCTTTACCACTAGGGCCACCGGGGAATCCCCTCGAGGATTACGCTTTAGAGTAACGGTATATACTACCCTGAGCAGCATTCTGTGTATTCTTGTTCCGTTTAAAATAACTAATTACTGGTTTTCAAACATCTAGGCTTTTATTTGAGTGACCCTTCACATTTTCAATGTGAATTTTCAAGTCACATTTTCATCATATGGCGATGAAACTTTTAACCTAGTATAAAATACAATTTGAAAGATGCTTACAATGTTGTTTTGTCTGATTGATATCTAGTGATGATTAAAACTTTTGAGAAACTAGGGTTCCTAAAAATAAATGAGGGCAGGAAGATAATCAGTAAAGAGCTGAGAGATTCCTAAATGAAAATTATTGTTTTGTCCTTTCCAGTAAATTCTTTATATCTCAGCTGCAGAATAGCTCATTTCTGAAGTTCTTTTTGGCCTCATGAGTTAAGCACACCAGGAGGAGTCACTTTAACTCACATGCCTTTAGAAGTAATGATACATTTAAATGATTAAACAATCAGAAAAAAATGTCTATCTCTATAATGAAAGCAGTTAGCACACAGATCCATGGTTTATATGAGTATCACAAGTCATTTGTAAATAACATGTTCATTTTAGATATGTAAAGAGTTCTGTCATGCCCTATGAAATAAATTATATTTTATTGGTGCCCGGGTGTTTCATAACTTTTATTTATTTGCTGCAAGAGCGGAGAATTAAGATAGAGTAGTTTATTTCACCAAAAGACTGACAAATGGCTCATTAGACACTTATGGAGCGGAAGCTAATTGTCCAATCTTTTGTTGCTGTATTAATCGCCACTGCTTACCATGCTCATGCGGGTGGTCATCACCACAACTCCACAAACCACTTTCAAGACGAAAAACAAAATGAAAATAGAACTGAAAATACAATTTGGTTGGAGGAATGCATGGGGAGTAAAATGACAAAACATTCAAGTGATAGCCTTTTCCCACTGGGGCACCAATAACCATCAATACTGAAGCATCAGTCACCTCACCTCACCTAACAGATTGAGTCAGGGAGACTCAAAGTGCTGTGCTTTTGTTATTCAGATTAAGTATCATTTACATTATATACCTTTTTTATTTCGCCAGAGACATAAGGTCAGAACTGACTGAGTATGTACTACCTGCATGTAATGATTTCTCGTTTTTTACAATCATGTGCTAACGGTGCACAGTAATGGCCTGTGGATGGAGAGACAGATGGACCACCAGTCATTCACCACGCATTTGCATTAACAAATCATCATTTAATTGAAGCCCATCCAACAAGTTTATGCTACTTAAATAAAGTTCCTTTCAATAAAAGATGCCACAATGACACATGGCTATTCACTACGAGGGAATTTTTTTAAAAAATTATATTCCCTTTTTATGTCAGAGGCTTAGGTGTGCATGAGACAACCACTTATTAATTTTAATTCTGCTTGGAATACCCAACCTGACAAACAGCATTTCAATCCATTTCAGTTCAGGAAACTTTAGAGCAGGATCAGTCATTCCGTTTTAGACAGAAATAGTAGCACAAGTTTCTGCATTGCAGATTTCACCTCCCACCCCTCTTTCCCTCAAACATACTAAAGAACATGGATTATACAAAAGATGTACAGAAGGACATCTGCTACTATCAGGGAGGACTAATATTTTTAAAATATCATACTAAGCTTCTTGGATAAACATTTAGGAAATTACCCAACAGACTCAACATTTCTATGCTTCAGTAGCAAGCAGGGGCAAGCTGTGCAAAGGCTGGTCCTCAACATTAGTTTCACAAACACAGCTGCCATTGCTGCCACTTTTCAGATTATTCTCCTTACACCTACTATACCGCCTAGCTCTCTTCTTCAGCAGCAAAAGAGAGAAGTAACGCAGGAAATCTCCCCTAGCGCTTCCTCCCACCTACAGAACTTTAATTTCTCACCCTCTTAAAACACGGACAGTGAAACAGGTAAGGGCATTTTCTCCCAGACCCTTCTCAAATCTTTACAGAAAAGTAGTTTCCCTTTGCTCTTGCTAAAGGGAAGGGCACTCATTTAAAGTTAATTTCTATCCATCAATAACCTTGTATACACACGTCTACTTCACGTATGTGTACAGACCCAGTGTGAGAATGAAGGGCATCACGAGGGCGGGCTTCTGACAGCTTTCAGGCTGCCGACAATCGGTCCTTAAAAACATGCTTTATTTTCTCCAAGTAAAAATGATCATTTCCCCCTGTGTTTGTGTACATTAATGAAATGTAAAATGTTTTAAACAGCAATAGAAATCTCTCAAGTGTTAAAATAAACCTTTTAATTGTTTTCTAAATTGCGTTCTTTTAAAACAAGAGGACAAGACTAGAGAAAAATTAGGAAAAAACTGTAATCTACACTACACTAGGTGGCTTTCAGTTCCTTCTATAGTCGACTCTAGAGACAGGTGAAATTTCACCTCGGTATGGGATTCAAGCTAAATTATGGGATACAGAAATGTGTCATAAATCAACTTCAAATACTGAACAAAAGATAAATAATAGAAGATTCATATTCTGACACAAGGAACAGTCTCTAACTACAATACAAAGCGAAAAGCAAAAAAAAACCCTACTGTGCTCCTCTGGCAGGTTCTCCTTGCCCTTTTTATATGCTACCTCAGAACAGTAATTATGGATCTTGCAAGTTGACTTCTGCTTTCCAGAACTATGAGTTGTACGTAAAACATGCCTTTTCATCGAAACAATTACCATTAATCAAAACACGGAGAGCTAATACCACTCAAGTCCAACCTACCGCTGTGCCCAGCAATATATCAAACTGTCTGTTGTCAAACACACTAAACAAACTTAAACAGACTGTTTTCACTACAAATAACAGGGAAAAAATGCTTGCTAAGTAATTTTAAAATTCAAATTGCTATCTCAGTAATGCATTCTGTCACTGGATTTTAATTTTCAGTATTCAATCATAGTCCAACACAGACACATCACTATTTGGCTTTGGAAAAAGACAATTTAGTGGCACATAAATGAAGTTAACTGTAAAAGACTTGGTATTATGACAAATTTTGTCAACCTCTGATAATTCAGTATAGAAGTACATTAAACATTTAATACATTTTACTTTTTTAGGAGTTTGTAATGCTTCCCTTCCCAGCAAGAACTATTACCATAAAAAAGGTCTGACTGCTCTGTGAGAGTCAGAAACGATAAAACTATATTTCTATGCCAAATGTACAAGGACCACAACTCCATCCACTTGTTTTATATTGAACTTTGAAATCAGTCTTAGAAAAAATGATACATGAAATTCTCCATGAAAATGGAATCCACTTAGCTTCTGTTCACATAAGTATCAGACATTTATATCACCAACACATCTGAATACAAAGTTATCTGTATGCAAAAACCTCATTTATAAATGTGGATTAAAAGTAACTATTTTGAAAGACTTCTATTTTTCTAACAGCACTTTTGCCTTTTCCTATTTTCCTAATTCTTTTCTTTTGGTTATTAAACTAAAAGGGAGATACACAGCCAAAGAAGTAAAGGATATACATTTTGTTACTCAAGAGTCAGCTCCATTTACCAGCTCTTACTCCACCGAGATGTCCAAGCACTTTATAAAAGAAGGCAAAGAAAGGGATGGAACAGCGGAGTTTAACAAACAGATCAGGCCTTTATTACCAGCAAGCTCCATTATGGATTTCTGAGCTCTGTAAGCCAAGCTCCCACAAGTGTAATTAAATTTTTATTTATAATGGGTTTGCGACTGTTGACTTCATGGAGCTGAAGCCTGTTCCCCCAACCACACTCACATACCACCATGTGAAATGGCATTTCACGTTTACTGCTAGACGGGACATACTGGCGATGATCCTTTTCGTTTAAAGTATCAAAACTGAACATTAATAAAACATCTCCATAAAACAACAAAAAAGGACTCAGCAAGCAGGGGTTGAGACAGAACCCACGCACGTGAGCAGCGCTCTCTCTCATACGCTCGGATCCTTTTCATAGCTTTACCGAGTAAAAGACGCTACAGCTCCAGTGCAAGGAGGATCAGGATGCTACACGCAGGCTGCGTTTTTACTCCTGGTGACACCCACGATGAGAAATGTAACTCAGAAAAAGATCTGAAGCCCAAAGCAACATACACTTATTTGAGCAGTCTCTTCATTCACAAACCTTTGCTCCTGATAGAATTTATCACCTTTGTTTCATTGTTAATCCCTTCCCCTTCTCATTTAGGTATAAACCTCTGTATACTTTACACCTTCTTTTAAATGCTTAATACAAGTAACCACAGGAGAATCTCTTCTCCCCTTGAAAAACTGCAAATAAAGATGTCAGCTATTGAGTATATTTGTGGCATCTCCAGCAGCTGCTGTTAAATACCAGCTGGTCTAGCTGATTAAAATTACCTCCGAGTTGGTATTATAAAGATGCCTGGGCAGCGTTGCTGTATTAATGGATTATTGAGTGAGCGATGAAAACCTTGGCCAGCTGATGCGTTTTATTACAGATAGGCTTTATGATGTGTAATCACTGTAATTTTTACAACTGGAGGAAATATGAAAAAAAGGAGTAAAAAAAAAATCCCCATAGAAACTGATTTAACTAGATATTCCTACCATTCTCTTTCCTAGAAGGAATCAAAGTACATAATTACTGTGCATAAATTTCCAGGTATGGACCCCCCCACACAATTCGCCCACCCATCTATGTGGAGGTATCATCAGCAATACAGACAAGCAGAGGCGGCACACGGCAGACGCAGTCTGCGCACAATCTGTGTGAATAGATGTTTCCTACGTCGCTGTCTGCCAAACCACCCAATTGGCCACAATGGTATCACATGATCGAAAATAGTTTTGAACTGTTCACCAGCTGGGCTATAGCTGAAAATCCAAATCTGGCCAACTGGACTGTGGTTCGCAATCCAAGGGGCAGGATCATCTCACTCGGTTCACCATTTCCCTTTAGTTGCTGTCTCAGAAGCCAAGGTTTTTTATAGAACTCCACCGAACTGTCTCCCAGATCCTCTGACTTCCAGCTTACGTTCAGCAGAAGGCCGGAGGTTTGCAGGCTCCGCTGTTCTGATGGAGGCTCCGGGAGCCAGGCCCCGACGCTCTCTGCTGCCACAGGCCTTCAAACGCACTGTTCTGTTCCCGGCACCCTCAAGGCTCCTGGACGTTCCTAGCTGGCAGTAAGAGGGGCACGTCCCTCAGGTGGCTGGGGTCAATTGAAATGGCTCAAGTAGAAAACACAACTCAGAAAACTCAAGTGAGTCGTGGGCTTCCCTGGTAGCTCAGCTGGTAAAGAGTCCGCTGTAATGCAGGAGAGCCTGGTTCGATGCCTGAGTCGGGAAGATCCCCTGGAGAAGGGATAGGCTACCCATTCCCAGGGTTCCCTGGTGGCTGATGGTGAAGAATCCGGCCGCAACGTGGGAGATTTGGGTTTGATCCCTGGGTGGAGGAGATCCCCCTGGAGGAGAGCACGGCAATCCCCTCCTGGGAAATCGCATGGACAGAGGAGCCTGGGGGCTACAGTCAGACACGACTGAGCGACTGACACACTCACACAGGAAAGGACGGCCATCAGACGGGGCTCTCTTTCAGGCAAGCCAGTTTTACGGCAAAGTGATCCTTCAGAAGAAAGCGCCGTCATCAGGTAGCATAGTGAATGGTCCTGGCTTTGCTGTATGGCGCTTAACACCACTTCTCCACACACTCATAATAAAATACATAGAGTCTGCGTCACTAGGAAGTGAGGAAACAGACTCTTTTTAAAACAAAGACACCGAAATTTATACATAAAAGATTCAGTCAGAGCCATGCCAGGTTGTTTGAATACCTCCCAGAGAAACCAAGGAGCATGTTTTAAGGATGGGCTGAATTCATGAAAGTAACTAACACTTCTAATTAGAGCCAAGCGTGCTCTATGTACAACCCGAGAAACAACAGTAGGCAAAACCTTTTTCTGAAGATTTGGTTACATGGCCATGAATAGGGTTTCTAACATCACTCCTACACTGGTAATAACAACAATTACAAAGAGGGAATTCTAGAAATATTTTGAGTAGTAATGTTTTATTATAGTAAGTGTAAACTTGTTAAAGAAACCATGCTTCAGAAGGGCCATGAAAAATAGGTATGTTGATTTTTTAAAAAACTGATCATTATTGGTTAAAACAATTGATGTGGTTGTTTTTCATGGGAATGACCCCAGTCATCTGTGTTACTTCAAAGATGCACAACCTTAGTGTTGGACCTTTATCCTTCCTTTTGTCCACTCTCTCACTCAGAAGGCAACCCATCCCAGCCACTGGCTGGGGACTGCTGAGCCTCTGCTGAGACGTCAGGATGAAGGCACTCACTGATCCTAAACCAGCTATTTTGCAAATAATTTTTGATATAAAATTTTCCCATTGCTGATTAAAAATAAGCCCACGGCTACAAATTTTTTCTACTGGTTTTCATCTAGCCTTCTAGAGAAGTTGTTCCCTGTTCTAATTAGTAATCCTCCAAATAACCAAAATAAAGCATAATATTGGGTATCAGTAGATGCTTAATAATTTCAGAATGCAGGGCTTGGGAGGCAAACGTTAAACCCGTGGCTGCAGACGCAGTACCAGGAAATCAGTCAAACCTTGTTTCTCCAGAGATCCTTATGGTTTAAAGGGGGCGGGGTGAGAGCGGCAATGTCTCAGTGTCCCTGGTCAGAGAGAAACAGAGAGGTTGCCCAAGATGTAGAACGGGGCTGCAGGATGGCTACCGAACATTAGAAAGCTTCCTCCTGTGTTTCATTTGTCTCCCCTGCCCCTCCTCCTTGGCCTTCATGTCCTAACACCAGCAGAAGGCACGGCTCGGAGGTGGGGGTGCCCCTAGGGGCAGGCAGGAAGCGGGAGCAGGGAGGGGGGGCGAAGTGCAAGAGGCCGCGGAGCAGGAAGCACGGGTGGGCGGCCAGGAGCAAGCCTCCAGATGGACCCCGGGTGTGCAGAAAGGAGCTGCCCACTCCCCACGCCAGCAACACAATCTGTGGAAGAGTATGATTAGAAAACCGATCCCTCTCACCTCACACTGACTACTGTCTTGAAATCGCATTTTCCCAGGAAGAAGAGTGGGAGTGAAAACTCAAAGATAAGAAGAAAGTCACCTTAGGAACCAGTCTGCCTTGCTCTGCACTTTCATCATAAACAGCAAGAGGCAGGGCCCTCCTCCCATCTGAAGCCCATCAAGCTACAGAAAAGACAGCCCCCACGACAGGCTAAACCAGAGCAAAAGGCATCTGGGGTGTGGGGACTCATGACTCTGGAAAGAACCATTTCCCATTAATTTTCAATTTGAAGGAGTAATATTATTCATCATTTTTATTATTAGAGGTATGCAGTCTTAACTAGAATTTTATAATCCTTGCTAGGATTTATCATTATTTTTAAATTTAATGACACTTAGGAAGTGTTTTCCATGTGCCAGACACTGTTTTAAGTGCTCTGCAAACAGCAATGCCACATGGCAACCTTATAAAAGGAAGTACTTTTCATGTGACTTTAACTCAACTTTCGCAAACATTTAGTGCAACCCAGAACCTGTTATCGGGTTTGGCAACTGTAAGAGGATATAAACAAAAGATAAATGTAATTTTTCTCTCAATATTTACTTGAAATAAAACAAAACCCTTGTAATTGTAAGTTGGTGATACGAATGAACTGAGCTTACAGTTCACAGCAGCCACCGACATGGTGAGACCCCTCCCACCAAAACACATGAGCAGCACTGACCCCGCCCCACCCCGGGCTGCAGAGGCGCACCGTCACACTTGCGAGCGTTAGCTCTTTTGGAGAGTACCCACAGAGGTCACTGTCCACACTTCAGCTCCCCAGCTGGCACCAGCAGTACAGGATCTGCTTGCCAATGCAGGAGACACAAGATAACACCAGAAAAATCCCTGGGTTAGGAAGATTCCGCTGGAGGAGGAAATGGCAACCCACTCCAGTGTTCTTGCCTGGAGAATCCCATGGACAGAGGAGCCTGGCAGGCTACAGTCCATGGGGTCACAAAGAATCAGACACGACTGAACGCAAGCACACAACTGTTTAAATCCCACTGACTTAATTAAGGCAGACCCTTTCTTTAGCAGAAGCTGACCCTGCTCGGCACAGATGGGATTCCTCAGGCCGTGACTCAGCTTTTCCTCCCCAGTTCTAGTCATCTTGACATCATCTCTGTTGCCTTTTAATCAGGGTTTATGTCGATTTAATGATTACTGATTCAAAATAAAAATCTTTAAAAAATTATACCATATTTTCCCCAAAAAACTCCATGCAGCATAACATTTAATCTTAATAAGACTATTTAAATTTTTTTTCAAAGTCTGGACTTTTTTTTTTAACCCCACATACAATTTATAGTTCAAGCCATAATAAGGACGTTTTGGAGGTGGTAGGTTTGCTAAAATCATTCCATGAAATTATACAGAAATATCAAACAACTAACGAATGAAGTAAAATGAAAACAAAAGCATTGTTTTTATTAGAGAAGGCAAATTTTAGTGAAAGAAGATTTCAGAAACAAAATGTATATATAGAAGCTAAACTGAATTGTAAACAATATTTCTTTTCCTGTACTTAAATTCTGATACAAATCCAGTATTTAAAACTCCAAAATTAAGAATAAGAAAATTGAGGGGTAAAGAAAGCTATGATGAAGAATTAAAAGTAGCCAAAAGCAAAAGTAAGTAAAAAGCAATACGCCCCACGGACGCCTAACCCATGTTCTCCCTGTCATGCTGCGCCCAGCCGCTCATCCTGTCTGACTGGGTGACCCCGTGGACTGCAGCCTTCCAGGCTCCTCCGTCCATGGGATTTTCCAGGCAAGAGGACTGGAGTGGGGGGCCATCGCCTTCTCTGTCTTTACCGCTAGTGCCACCCTGAGTGAAAAAAAAGTGTTTCATAGAGATTTTAGTAGAAGAGTTCTTACTTTCCACCCTTTTAAACTGAGTGTAAAAAATGTTGAGTTTTCCTGGTTGAATCAGCAGCGTTTGTCAAACAGCATCTTATGAAATTTTGAGCCTGGAAGAGGTTGTCATCATTAAAGCAAGCTCATCATTTTCCTAACACTTAGGTCAGGGAAGAACTAAAGGTAGGAAGGCGGGATTCAACCTTGACATTGTGGGTCAGAGAAAATTTATTTAATGGTACAATGCTGTCCTTAAAACAATTTTATAAAAGTTGGAAAGATAATAGAATATCCACACAACATGTGTATTGGGTGATCTCAGATGTCTTAAAAGCTGGTCAAGAGACACTTCTCTAGAAAAGCTGACATTTACAGGCGTCTGTTTCAAGTACTAGTAGTTCCCATAAAAGATTTTACATATCTTAGGCCAAGACCCTAGAGGCCGAAAAATAAGGGTAGAAGCTTAAGGCTGGTCAGACACCTATTAAAGACACACACTGTAATCACTGATGTAAGTGATACAAATTAGGTTAATTACAGGCTATACTTAATAATGGGGTATGATGTCATACATGAATTACCATAGGGCAGTAGGAAAGAGCTCATTAGGGCAATTAGCTGTAGATATTCCATTTGCCTCTGGCTTACTTGGTTATGGAAGCAGTGAGAGAAGAGGAAAACAATCAGAGACCTATGAAATAAAGGCACCAAGGATGAGAGATGAGAGAGACAGAACATGAGAGGCTAATAAGGCAAGTACTTCACCCCCACTTAACCGTTACTTCCCAGGAAGTCCTGAAGATTTTGCCTTCATGCCTTAGAAGATAACAGGTCCAATTTGAGGACCAAAGTTACGTCCCTTCCAACCTAAGGGTATTCTACTGGCTCACAGACTCAAAGGTGATACTGGATTTACAGTCGTATCACTGCTGTTAAACCAGACAGCTTAAAAAGACATCCCAGGGTTCCATTAAGACTGAAACCGACTCTGACCCTGTCTTCCTGGAGAAGATTCAGTTCAGTTCAGTCGCTCAGTCGTGTCCGACTCTTTGCGACCCCATGAATCGCAGCACGCCAGGCCTCCCTGTTCATCACCATCTCTCGGAGTTCACTCAGACTCACATCCATCGAGTCAGTGATGCCATCCAGCCATCTCATCCTCGGTCGTCCCCTTCTCCTCCTGCCCCCAATCCCTCCCAGCATCAGAGTCTTTTCCAATGAGTCAACTCTTCGCATGAGGTGGCCAAAGTACTGGAGTTT
>SJYT01041127.1:1111959-1122971 GCA_006410635.1 Cephalophus harveyi
TCAGGCACATCAGTATTTCCCAGGTGCACAACACATCTTGTGTCTCAATCACCTCAATTCTTCATCAGAAACATATATTTCAACACTGTGAATTTAATCACATACTTTAGAAAATATTTACATATTGGTCTTTAATAAATGAATTGCTCTGATAAACAGATAAATTTAAAGGATGAGGTCTTAGTTACAGAGCTAAAAAGTTTACAATAAAAACTTCTTATATATGTATTGAAAGCATTTTAACATTCATTGTAAATACTTGTTAGAAGCTTAATACTTTGGAATCATCTAAAACTATTCAAATACATCAAATGAAAAGGACATCATTTGCCTTTTGGTTGTTTCCACTAGTCCCATGTATTTATTAGGGTCCAAAACACTAGTGAAAAAAGTCATTTAATTGGGAAAAAATCGACCTATGGGAAGAATTTTAGAAAAGAGCAAAAAAAAAAAAAAAAGAGTCCTGGTCTGTGTTAAACACTGTATTTCCAAATAGTAAACAGTCCTTTTAGATACAGCACTCCAAGATCATATTGGAATTCACTGGTTCCTCAAAGCTCATAAGCCAGCTGTACTTAACAGTTTTATTAACATGTCTATACATACCGTATACACAACTGGAATTACGTTCTCTGCGTGTCAAAAAGTACCAGGAAAGAAAAAAGACTGAGTTACTTGCCACAAATTAAAAGAAAATTGTGCCATTTGTATTGGGATAAGAATACTGGGAACTTCTCTGGTGGCCCAGTGATTAATACTGAGCTTCCACTGCAGAGGGCACAGGTTCGATCCCTGGTCAGGGAACTAAGATCCCACATGCTGCACAGTGCAGCCAAACAAAACGAAACTAAAACTTCAAGGCTTCTCAGGTGGCGCTGATGGTAAAGAATCTGCCTGCAACGCAGGTGACATAATGAGACGCGGGTTCCATCTCTGAGCCGGGAAGACCCCCTGCAGAAGGGGGTCTTGGCTGGAGTAGCTTACACTTCCCTATTCTTGCCTGGAGAATCCCATGAACTGAGGAGCCTGCCAAGCTCTAGTCCATGGGGTCACAAAGAGTCAGACTCAACTGAAGCAACTTAGCACGCACCTAAGAACACTGGATGGCTAATTCTCAATCTCAGGTGTCTGTCATTCTGAAGTGGCTTTTCAGAAACAGAGAAACTTACAGCTGGATCAACACTCCTCTTTCAGTAATTAACAGAACAACAGAAGTAAAAGACATAGATCAGCAATAAACCCACACAAATCAAACCAACTGATTTTTGACAAAGATGCAAAGGCAATTCAATGGAAAAAGGATCGTCTTCCTACAATGACACTAGAATACCTGGATTCTATCTGCCAAAAATAATTAATTAATTAATCATGACCTCTCACTTTATACAAAAATTTACTCAAAATAGATCACAGGCCTAAACATACTACACAAAACAATTAGAAGAAAATAAGATGTTTATGATTTGAGTTAAACACAGAATTCTTAGATACGACAACCAAAACAAACTTGATATGGAAACAATAGATAATTTGAATTTCACCAAAAAGGAAAAATGTGTGCGCTATGAAAGATGCTTGTAAGAAACCAAAACACGATCCACTGGCAGGAAGATGCTACTTGTGAATAACAAATATGGCAACAGACCTATCTATGGTATATACAGAAAGCTTTAAACTCAATACTAAGAAAATAAATAAACCCAGTTTATTTGGTTGGGCAAAAGACATGAGCTATCTGAATTGACATTATTTTAACTAAACTTATTCTGAGATAACTGTATATTCACATGAAGTTGTAAGAAACAGTATAGTGAGTCTGTGAATTCAGTTTCCCCAAGAGTGGCATCCTGCAGAAACATGGCACCCTATCACCCCCAGGATACGCAGCGATTCACAGCCCTAACACCACACGCTCCATCACCACGAGGTAGCGTCCTGCAGAAACACGGCACCCTGTCACCCCCAGGATACGCAGCAGTTCACAGTCCTAACACCACACGCCCCATCACCACGACGGTCTTTGTTGTGCTCTCCTGTGAGCATGCCCACCTTCTCTTCTGCCTCTCTTTTGTTCAAGCCTGTTAATTTTATGAATTTTTTCAAAGAAATAGCTTTTTGTTTCGTTTTTCTTACTATTCTGTTTCTTGTTATTCTCTTATCTTTGTAGTGGTTTTAATTATATTGGTTTCCATCCTTACCTTTATTCCTTCCTCTGCTTACTTTGAATCAGTCTTCTTGGGGTGGCAAAGAGCCGGACACGACTGAGCGACTGAACAGAAGGCACAAGCTACCATTGCTGAGTTCTGTATTTTCTGTCTAGCTTACTATCAATTATGAACAGTCTCCAGCTAAATACGGATCTGTCTTCTTCTTTCAGCTCTTTTTGGGTTCACATATTTTGCAACTCTGTTGCTTCAATACACACACATTGAGGGCTGCTAAATCCATTTGCTGGACTGACCCTTTTACCATTGTGTAGCACCCATTCTGTCTGTGCTAATTTTTTGTTCTCTGAAGTCTACTTTATTTGACATTATTATAGCTTTCCCCGTTTCTTTTAATGTTTCTGTGTTTTACCTTTTTCCAACCTTCTAATCTACAAATACCATATTTGAAGTGAGCTTCTTGTAGACAGCATGTAGTTGGCTCATGTTTAAATTCTTCCAAACTGTCTTATAACTGGTGTATTTTCAGTTCAGTTCAGTCGCGTCCGACTCTTTGCGACCCCATGAATCGCAGCACGCCAGGCGTCCCTCTTCATCACCATCTCTCGGAGTTCACTCAGACTCACATCCATTGAGTCAGTGATGCCATCCAGCCATCTCATCCTCATAAATTCTTCCAAACTGTCTTATAACTGGTGTATTTAGACCAACCATTTACACTTACTCCACAGTGACACTGAATCACTGGAAAATGGAAACAGAATATTTATTTCTGGAGGTTGAGAAAACAAAAAGAGGCGTTAAGCAGGACTACTGGAGGAGGCGGCTCAAAGAAAGGTTTTGTTTTGCTGATTCATTTTTCCTTAAGAAACCAGCAAAGAGAACTAGGTTAGAAACATTGAAGATATAATACCTAATGGCTCCTGGTCACAAAGAAGAAGGACACCGTTAACTCCAGGGTATACAGAGAGTGAACAGAGGTATCGATAAAAGGGCAGAAGACAAGGTGAGCTCCAGGCTGGCGGCAAGGAAGCAAGCAGCTGAGGCGGTCGGGCTTGGTAACAGGGAGACTGGGCAGACTGCTTCAGAACAAACGAAAAGGTGATCCAGCAGGGAGGCGCGCTGGATGCAGCGACTCCATTCCACAAAGTCCTCCGTTTTCTCAAATAAGCATGATCAGTCTGGGTTATTACCAAACCATAGATTCTATCAGTGAAACATTTCTTCAGACCACCTCTCCTCCACTGCTATTATCAATTCTTACCCAGACCAGGGCAAAGCCATTCCTACTCGCGTGCATGTTTCCAGTCTTAACTCTCTCAAACACATCCACTACACTATGCTTTAGTTAAAATGCGAACGAGACCAAACCGCGTGCTGCTTTAAGTACACGTAAGTCAGGGACACGTTCCTGGATGTCTCCAGGATTTGGTTTTGTCCTTCTTCTTGTCTCACTTTACTGGCAACTCTAATCAGCATCATGCTGCATATGGACTTTCAAACCATTTTTCCCAAATCTGTCTCCAAAACTCTATAATAAAACCGTATAATACAATTTTCTACTGAATACCAAAGGTCCCAAAGAAAGAGGACACTTAGCGTATCTATAATGAATTCCTCTTTCAAATTTCTTTCCCTATTGGTCATTATCTTTGTCATTTTTACCATCAGTGACTTTCTGTCCAAATTATCTGTGACTCTTCCCTCTTCCCCATCCCACGTTCAATTAATTGCAAGTCCTGAAAATTCAGCAGCTTGGCCTTTTCTCCGCATGCCCACTCATCTCTGTCATCCTCCTTGCCTCTTGTCTGGTTTCAGGCCACCAGCACCCCTCTTCTAGAATACAGACATTACCACTTTAGTTGCTAACCACTGCTCCCTTAGTGCTCCTTCCCCTTCAATCCATTTACCACTGTGCAACCAGTGCAATTTGATTATAAAGCCACTGTTTATTGTCAAAGGTTTTTTTTTTTTTTTTTGGTGTTGCCCACTTTTAATGTATTTACTAAATGTGTTACAATATTGCTTCTGTTTTATGCTTTGGTTTTTGGCCATGAGGCATGTGGGATCTTAGGTCCTGGACTGGGGATCGAATATGCAACCCCTTCGTTAGAAAGTGAAATCTTAACCAATGGACCCTAAGGAAATCCCCAAATCATTACGCTTCAGCGACACTTTCCTTTCCCTCACCCCAGAATAAAGCTCTAGGCCGGTGCTGTCTGGGTCCGAGCTCCCCTTCGCTATCCTTACTGCTAGCTCTCTTTCTAGTAGGTTGCCTATCTCGACTTCATCGAGTGGTTCTTCCGGGGCTTTATCTTGTTCCTTCATCTGCGATACGTCCCTCTGCTCTCTCAGCTAGTCTGATTCTCTGTGCTTGTTTCCATTTCCACTGGCTGCAGGGCTGCATAGTCCATCTTGCTTTAGCTGTCTTCCCTGGTGGACGCGGCTGCTGGAGAGGCTTAGGCAGGCTTTCTGGGGAGGGCTTCTGCCTCCTGGTGGGTGGAGCTGGGCCTTATCCCTCCTGGCAGGGATGTGCTCAGGAAGCCTTTAGGCAGCCCCGCTGCTGAGAGGTGGGCTGTGTTCCTGCCTGATAGTTACCTGGCCTGAGGGGTCCTAGCACTGGGAGCCTACAAGCTGTTGGCTGGGGGGGAGGTCTTGGGGAGGAAACAGAAGCCTCTGGGAAGGTTCACACCAATGAGAGCTCACCAGAACTGCTACTCCCAGTGTCTCTGTCCCTGCTGTGAACCACAGCCGCAGGGCTTCTGCAGGAGCCCCTCCCACACTAGCAGGGAGGTCAGGAGATCACTGCTTTCCCCTGGGTCCTGGCGCACACAGGGCCCTGTGTGCCCCCCCAGGAGGGGCGCGTCTCTAGCTGCTCACCGCTGCTCCCCTGGTGCTGCTCCCCTTCCCCCTCTGGAATCCCTGGGATCCAATCCCACTGCCCTTCAGCGCCCGGCTCCCTGCTTCTCCTGCGGCTCCTCCTCTCGTCGTTGGACCCCCAGGCCAGGAAGCGTGACATGGGGCTCGGGACTTTCACTCCTGCTGAAGAACTTCTGTGGTATAACTATTCTCCAGTTGGTGGCCTGCCTCCGGCAGGTGTGGGATGGGATTCTACTGCAATTGCACCTCTCCTGCCGCCTCACTTGATTTCTTTATCCTCAGATTCAAGGGATCATTTCTGGAAGGTTCCAGCATGTTTTGCTTTGTTTTTTGTTGATGCTTGTTTGGCAGTTAGTTGTACTTTTAACATTTACTAGGCCACCTTTCCAGCCCTTTAAAGCCATGATTTAATCGAAATCTATATTATATCAAATCTTATTTTTTCCTCTATGTTATGCTATGAGCTCCTTGTGAGTAAGAGCCTAACATTTACTGGGAATTCAAATACTTGTTACATTCTGCTGGGAGGCACAGTGGACAGGTGAGTGAAATCTGCCATGCAACAAGCTATCTGTGATGGTACCAAACTCCACAACACGGGACTAGTCAACTTGAGATATTCAATTATTTACTGTAAGTAGTACAACTGAGACAGAAGTATTTCACGAGTAGCTACAAAAGTGACCTTCCCAAAGATTCTGAGATGCTGGAATTCTGTGCAGGACCAACAGCAAAGCCGTGTGGCAGGCCACCAGGACCCCACCCGCCTTGGGCTGCAGCGCGCTCATCCATACTCTCTTAACAGTTATCACCCAAAGCTCCATTTCAGCCTAAATGCAATATCATTCAGTCTTCAATTTCTCTGTTTGAGCAAAAGAATATTAAATGAAAATGATGAAATAAAAATCTTTACTCAAAAGTTCTTCAAAAATCTGGTAATTTAACAGAAAAGAAAGTAAAGTTCTATCTTGTCCAAATTGTTTTGGTGAATACATACTAGATACATACATAATTTCCCTTTCAAAGAATTACAGATTATCTGTTTTTTTTGAAGTTCTAAAATACTGTCAGAGATTGAAGTAAATACATTTTATTGCATTGCAGATGTTAAAACAGAAATTTTTTCTTTCATATTAACACATGATTGACCAGGGGATTTTTACAGAAAATAACCCCTGTGGCTACCAGTTTGTTACGTAAGTGAATTCTGACCAATAATATTCAGGTGGCAAATGATGTATTACTATTTCTCTGGTCAATACAGTGTTAAATATTCTTTCCACGGCCTCTACTTTCCTTAATTCCTAAAAGACTACTTATAGTAGCTCAGATATGTCTTCCAAGTATTTCAGTTTTCTGGATATTGACATGTGTGCCCACTAATAGCAATTAAGCACTTTTTACGTTTGCCATCACATTTTTTTAAACTCTTATAAAATCAATCAGGGATTAAATAGAGATAACTGAGAAAATAGCAAAAAGTATAGAAAATAAACACCAAACTTTATTCCCTGTTAGAGATAACCAATGTTAACACTACTTACAGGTTAATTTCATTTCAAACATATATAAGTTTTTAAACTAGGAAAACAGATTATATGTAGTTTTTCTTAGTGATTTTTTTTCCCTTAGAATTTATCATTAGCATCATCTCTTGGGATTATATAGTTCACAAATACATCATTTAATTTATGGCCTAATTTCATCAAATGAACTTATTTACCCTATTATTTCCTTTATTATTAGAAATTAGTCTCCCTTTCATATCATAAATAACACTGTGATAAACATCTTTATACAGACCTTTGCTCCCTGATTCCCTTAAGATGTCTATAAGCTTAAAAGTGCAATCAGGAGTCAAGGAGCCCGTTTATCAGGCATTTTACTTACTTTCCTGATCGACCCCCAAATTGATCGGATTAGCACTGAGTTAGATGCTATTTAATTTCTAATTCTTTCATATTTGAACAGTTGAAACCCTTTCTGTGTATTTGTTGGCCATTGATTTTTTTTCCTATGTATTGGTTCACTTTAGCTTTCTAAATATTTTACAGGTAATGTGATTTCTTACTAATTTTAAGGATTTATAATATATAAAGAATATAAATTTACCTTTTTTCTTTATATATATTTTCTGTACATTGCAAATTTTTTATCTTTGCACTGAATTTTAGTGGAAAGAAATTTTGGAGTAGGCTGGTTTCTGATCACTAGTAACAAGACTCCTCTGATTCTAGGCCTTGGCCCTGTCTGGCCTTTGCTGCTTGCCTGCTCACCCTGTGTTTGACTCATGGTCTAGTCTGATACATAGTACATCTATGTGTCTTACACGTGGTTTAGTAGAGGAGGTTGTTGATTATTGATAAATAATCTGCTAAATTTTGGTATTGTTTCCAAATATTTATCTCACAGTATATTTGTTCTAACACATATCAGTGTGATTGTGTATAACTATCAAGTTTTTCGAGCTGATATCTGAAGTATAATCATATGGTCAAAAATACAACTGTCATCAATGTCAGTATAATCACTGTCAAACGAGAGTATGAATGCAGGCTCAAGAGTGCAAAGCCTGGCTCAACTTTTTGGTAGCTAGTTTATCTTAACAAAATAAGCCTTTATGCTTTCGAGTTCCTCATCTACAAAACAGAGATGGTCACAATACGTATACCAATGTGTTGTGAGAATAAGTAGCTGATGACAGCCATTAGGGACAATGTCTGGTCCTTAGGAAATAATGAATATTAACAATTACTAATCATTATTTCAAATAATTATCTTTCCCCATAATTCTTAATTATAACTCTTCATATAGAAGGAGGAAAGCCCAGCTTTTTCAAAAGGATTAACTTGGGGGGATTGCCCAGTGCATAACAAAGTATCGAACATATATTTTATATTTAATACATAATGTGAAACTCATTAAAAAGATAAGAACATTTCAATCAATAACTGTGTTTAGAACACTAAGCCATTTCTTAACCTGTTGAGAGAGAATTTTTAAGGTGGGTAATTATACTGACTTTGATGACAGTTGTATTTTTGACCATATGATTATACTTCAGATATCAGCTCAAAAAACTTGGTAGTTATACACAATCACACTGATATGTGTTAGAACAAATACACTGTGATATAAATATTTGGAAACAATACCAAAATTTAGCAGATTATTTATCAATAATCAAGAACCTCCTCTACTAAATTACTAGACATCAACACAGCAAAAAACTGCTAATCCAGAAAATAGGAAACAAGGGAAATGAAAGATGTATAATAACATTTGGGAGATATGGAATTTATCCCATGAGTGCTGTAAAGTGCTCATAATTTAAGAATGCCAAAGCCCAAGTGTGTTATGAGGATCTTTTCTCAAAAGTGACATTAATTGCACATCCCACAGATGCTTATTATGTATTCTATTTATATCAAAGAATATAATGTAGTCGAAAATATACAGATTCAATATATTTAAACGTGCTAATAAAATACAGTTACTCTGGCCTAGCAAAAACTGTTATTTTTAAACTTCAATTTTTAATCTCTTTATAAAATAGTATTGAGTATTGGTGACTCAGATGGTAAAGCGTCTGTCTACAATGCCGGAGACCCGGGTTCGAGCCCTGGGTCGGGAAGATCACCTGGAGAAGGAAATGGCAATCCACTCCAGGACTACTGCCTGGAAAATCCCATGGACAGAGGAGCTTGGTAGGTTACAGTCCATGGGGTCGCAAAGAGTTGGACATGGCTGAGCGACTTCACTTGACTTCATTAAGAAAATAGTACTGAATGCTTGTATTTTTATCTGCAGTGATTAGGTTCTTCTGGAATCGAAATAATACATACTCAGGGATGAAACGGTAAAAGTAATATTTTAGAGGTTTTTTCACAAAAATAATTCCTACGTGATGAAATCACAAGACATTCTTATTCTCATATTAAAATGAAAACACTGAACAGCAACTGTTAGAATTACCTTGAATTCATGTAGTCAATGTTTTACTTTGGAAATTAGTCAGCATGCATTGATAGGCCCCTTAGAACTTGAATTTTAAAAAGTCTAATAATTAGCAAACAAAAGACAAGTCAAGATAATAAATTTTCTGAATTTTTAAAGAAATTTCATTTTTAGTATAAAAGGAGTAATCTTTCACAAAGTTAATGGAAGATAGTGTAAATTACTTTTATGAAATATTATTTTATAATATCAGTTCAGTTCAGTTCAGTCGCTCAGTTGTGTCCGACTCTTTGCAACCCCATGAATCGCAGCACGCCAGGCCTCCCTGTCCATCACCAACTCCTGGAGTTCACTCAGACTCACGTCCATTTAGGATGTATTAAATATTTAATTATAAATCAACACTGTTTAACCTAAGTAGTAAGTTGATTTAACATTTCCTGACAGAAAAACCAGTTACAGTTATTCAGGAGATAATGCACATAAACATACAAAATAACAGCATTAATAAGCAAGTTATATAACATTCAAGCTTTTATAGGATCTTATTCCTGTATTTTAAGACAAATATCATCAATTCTTTAAAATTAAGATAAGCTAATTTGGAATGACTTTAGCCAATGTTTGCAATTAACATTTTTACACTAATTATTTTTTTAATTTTAAATTTATTTTTTAATTGAAGGGTAAATGCTTTTCCGAATTGTGTTGGTTTCCACCAAACATCAAGTGAATCAGCCATATGTATTCATGTGTCCCCTCCTTCCAGGTTGTTGCTGAGCCCTGGCTTGCGCTCCCTGAGTCGTACAGCAGGCTCCACTGGCTCTCCACTTTACTCGTGGTGATGTAAGTCTCCAGGGTGCAACCTCCACACCTCCCACTCTCTCCTTCCTGCCCTCCCCCGCCGGTCTAAGTCTGTTCTGGATGATGTCTGTGTCTCTCTGCTGCCCCGCAAATGACTCCTTCAGGACCCTCTATCTAGACTCCATATATATGCTTCAGCACACGACACTTGCTTTCTCTTTCTGACTTACTTCACTCTGTAGAATGGGCTCTCGGTTCACCTATCTCATTAGAACAGACTCAAACGTGTTCCTTTATATGGTTGAGTAATATTTCATTTATGTATGCACCACAGCTTCTTTATCCATTCATCTGTCGATGGACAGCCAGCTGCTTCCATGTCCTAGCTACTGTAAATAGGGCTGCAGTGGACACGGGGGTACATGTGTCTTTTTCAGTTTTGATTTCCTCAGGGTGTATGTCTAGGAGTGGGATTGCTGGGTCATATGGTGGTTTTATTCCCAGATTTTTAAGGAATCTCCAGGCCGTCTTCCATAGTGACTGCATCAATTTACATTCCCACCAACCGTGGGAGAGGGTTCCTTCCCTCTTCCCCACACCCTCCCCAGCATTTCCTGTAGGCTTTTTGATGGCGGCCATTCTGACCAGCGTGAAGTGACGTCTCACTGTACCTTTGGTTTGCGTTTCTCTAATAATGAGCAACGTTGAGCACATTTTCAATGTGTTTGGTAGCCATCTGTATGTCTTCTTTGGAGAAATGTCTGTTTATGACTTTTCCCCACTTTTTGATTGGGCTATTTGTTTTTCCGGTAAGATGATAGGTGGTGCAAGAGGGCATCAGAGGGCAGACATACTGAAACCATACTCACAGAAAACTAGTCAATCTAATCACACTAGGACCACAGCCTTGTCTAACTCAATGAAACCAAGCCATGCCTGCAGGGCAACCCAAGGCGGGCGGGTCATGGTGGAGAGGGCTGACAGAACTTGGTCCACTGGAGAAGGGAATGGCAAGCCACTTCAGTATTCTTGCCTTGAGAACCCCATGAACAGTATGAACAGGCAAAATGATAGGATATCAAAAGAGGAACTCCCCAGGTCATTAGGTGCCCAATATGCTACTGGAGATCAGTGGAGCAATAAGTCCAGAAAGAATGAAGGGATGGAGCCAAAGCGAAAACAATACCCAGTTGTGCATGTGACTG
>SJYT01041127.1:1123546-1153808 GCA_006410635.1 Cephalophus harveyi
GAGAGTTGGACTGTGAAGAAGGCTGAGCGCCGAAGAATGGATGCTTTTGAACTGTGGTGTTGGAGAAGACTCTTGAGAGTCCCTTGGACTGCAAGGAGATCCAACCAGTCCATTCTGAAGGAGATCAGCCCTGGGATTTCTTTGGAAGGAATGATGCTGAAGCTGAAACTCCAGTACTTTGGCCACCTCATGCGAAGAGTTGACTCATTGGAAAAGACTCTGATGCTGGGAGGGATTGGGGGCAGGAGGAGAAGGGGACGACCAAGGATGAGATGGCTGGATGGCATCACGAACTCAATGGATGTGAGTCTGAGTGAACTCCAAGAGATGGTGATGAACAGGGAGGCCTGGCGTGCTGCGATTCATGGGGTCGCAAAGAGTCGGACACGACTGAGCGACTGAACTGAACTGAGTTTTATGAGCCGCTTGTATATGTTGGAAATTAATCTCCTGTCAGTTGTTTCATTTGCTATTATTTTCTCCCATGCTGAGGGCTGTCTTTTCACCTTATTTATAGTTTCCTCTGTTGTGTAAAATCTTTTAAGTTTAATTAGGTCCTATCTGTTTATTTTTGTTTTTATTTCCATTACTCTAGGAGGTGGGTCATAGAGGATCTTGCTTTGATTTATGTCATAAAGTGTTCTGCCTATGTTTTCCTCTAAGAGTTTTATAGTTTCTGGTCTTACATTTAGGTCTTTAATCCATTCTGAGTTTATCTTTGTGTATGGTGTTAGGTAGTGTTCTAATTTCATTCTTTCACATGTAGCTGTCCAGTTTTCCCAGCACCACTTATATTGTCAGAAAATTCCTAGACCTAATCAGCGAATTTAACAAAGTCGCAGAATACAAAATCAATACACAGAAATCACTTGCATTCCTATACACTAACAATGAAAACCCAGAAAGAGAAATTAAGGAATCAATCCCACTCACCATTACAACAAAAACAGGAATAGGCCTACCTAAGGAGACAAAAGAGCTGCATGAGGAAAACTATGAGACACTGACGAAAGAGATCAAAGGCGACACAGACAGACGGAGAGACACTCTTCCTGTTCCTGGGCTGGAAGAAACGATATCATGAAAATGACTATACTACCAAATGCGATCTACAGATTCAATGTGATCCCTACCAAATCACCAATGCCATTTTTCACAGAACTAGAACAAAAAGTTCCACATTTCATGTGGATACACTAATTATTAATTCTAATTTTGTTAAGTGCATTTACTAACAAAAAGCAATAAGTGCATTTATAGGTGGCATATTTACCACATCAGGAGACTTGCACATATATTCTCACACAAATATCAGAATGCTGCTGCCTCAGCTCAGTCGCTTCAGTCCTGTCCGACTCTGTGCGACCCCACAGATGGCAGCCCACCAGGCTCCACTGTCCCTGGGATTCTCTAAGCAAGAACACCAGACTGGGGGCAATTATAAATCCTTTTTCATTTCTTTAAAAAAATATTTATTTGTTTGGCTGTGCTTGTCTCTTAGTTGCGGCATGTGGGATCCAGTGCCTTGACCAGGGATTGAACCCAGGCACCTGAATTGGGAGCATGGAGTCTTAGCTACAGGACCACCAGGGAAGTCCCAAACCTTTTTCTTAAAGATAACCACAACCACATCAGAAAGCAGATTTAATTCGATTTTAATGTACCATGCAACTGCTAAGATTGACTAAAATTAGAAACCTGGACTCAATACAGGATATAACTTCATTTTGCTAAATAACCTTTTCTCCACCTTGTAAACAACTTTCTCCACCTTGTAAACAACTTTCTCCCAAGAGCAACATATAGGAGCATCAGCAGTTATTTAAATTAATATTACTTGCATGATCTAAAACAAAACTAATAATTTTAATTTATTTCCATGAGATAAAACCTACAACATTTATTAGGTTCAAGGACATAAAATTATTCTGTCAAACTGCTACAATGTTTCTAAAAGTTTACTCTTCAGTTCAGTTCAGTTCAGTCGCTCAGTCATGCCTGACTCTTTGCGACCCCATGAATCGCAGCACGCCAGGCCTCCCTGTCCATCACCATCTCCCGGAGTTCACTCAGACTCACGTCCATCGAGTCCCCATCCAGCCATCTCATCCTTAGTCGACCCCTTCTCTTCCTGCCCCCAATCCCTCCCAGCATCAGAGTCTTTTCCAATGAGTCAACTCTTCGCATGAGGTGGCCACAGTACTGGAGTTTCAGCTTTAGCATCATTACTCTTCAATTCTGTACTATTTCTTGAGAAGCACCCCTACAAAGGATAGCTATTCTGCTTCCACTTAAGTAGAAGCTTGGATGCTTTACTGAAGAAAACACAGAAAGCCAGAGTCAGAGCTAGAAGGGCTCGCGAGTCACAGGGCAGACCACGCTGGCGGGGCCGGGACATCTTCAGCCCGCAGCGACAGTGGCAGACATCGGAGGCGAGAGCAGCGCTCACCATATACTCGGTGTTTATCCCCGGCTGAGGACTGTGGCTTTCATATGTTATGAGTTAATTTTCATAGGCACTCCATGAAGTAGCTACCACTATTTTTCATTTCCATTTCACAGATGAGGAATCCAAGGCTCAGAGTGGTTAAACAAGTCTGTATCATTTCAAAGTCTATGCTTCTCACTGCCATTTTATATTACACTCATATTATCCTTTGTGCCCGTTCTCACAGTCATCAGTAGGAAATACATAGATGAGTGGTACAGCTTAGGGTAGCATAAAGACATAGGGAAACTCAACCACATTGCCTCACCAAAAGAAATTATGAAATCAAATTTAATAAGTGATATAAGTAAAATCCTCGCACTATGGAATGTAATACAGGACAATTAAGAGAATGAGTGATTTCTTCAAGGATGAACAATTGTGTATTTTAAAATAATACATCTATACAAAAATAAAGGGATAACTGAGTCAACTACTGTTACTGCAAGCCCTTATTTTGTTAGTACTGCTAAAAATGAAGTTGAAAAGATTAAGAGTAATTATGTCAGTAATTATGTCAGAATTTTATTGGGAAGGTGCTGGTTAGATGTGAAGGAAGTTCTATGGGTCATTATGAAGAGAAAGCAGATGGGAACTAATGTCTGATAAGGAAACCAGAACACATTGACTAAAAATCACCGTGCCCAAGTCCATGCCACGACCACCACAATGTAAAGAACCAGCTCGGCCAAAGAGGTGGCAAACAAGAGGGAATTTCAAAGAAGTGAGAAACGTGTCCAGCGTTAGTTTCTCTCTCCAATATTTAAGACAAACTTCTAGACCAGAAAGCAGTTTCTGAGGCTATCGCATCACTCTCTGTGTGTGAATGAACCGGCTGTTTGTGCGCGTTGCTGTGGTTTCACTGCTGCCTTGTGCCCGAGTCTTCTGTGACCCCATGGACTGGAGCCCTCCAGGCTCCTCTGTCCGGGGGGTTTCCCAGGCAGGAACACGGGAGGGGGCACAAAGCTGAAAAGAATATAGAATCTGCCTCCTGACCTGGCCACTTCGTAGTTTGCAACAGAGTTTTATTCTATAATCACACATATGTTAGCCAGACTTAAAAGTGGAACAAATGCCAGTTTGACGGTAACCTACAGTGCTGCCCAAGACCGTGATTCCCACAGCTTTCTCCCTCCCACTGGGAGTGACGGAGCGACTCTCAGTGATGAAGTCAAGCTCAAGTCACAAACATGCAAACGGGTATCATGGAAACAGGAGCGCGGAGGGTGTCAGTCAGAGCTCAGGGCTTCGGGAGAGAGCAGCTAAGCAGCAGTCACTGGTGTCAGACTGTGTGCCATGCGGACGTAAGAAAACGCTCACTGACGTGCTTTCCTTTGGTCTAAATAAATGGCTTCTGCTCTGGTTCAAATCCTATGACTTGACGTTCTTCCTAATTGAAATAATGAACTCATGTTCACTGCGAATCTATTATGTATATCTCATAAAACCTTCTCAATTTTCCATATTTGATCTAGTTGAAAGATGTGATTTGCAAGAAACATCCAGCAAGGGAAAGCCCAGCATTAGATGTGAACGCCACACAGTGTCAGTTTAAAAGACCCTTCTGCTGTCTGTAGCTCTACACAACGAACGCATATTTATTAAAGTTGCTGATTTGCATACTCACATTATAAGTTATTGAATGCACACACACGCACACACACACACTCTCATATACACCTAAGGGTGACTGGCTCCATATTCTCCTGCTACAGTATGTTACAGAAATCATCTAGCTAAAAAAGGTTAATATATTATTTTTACTGTGAGAGACATTTATCTTACTTTTAGAAATGCACTCCAAAGGGTAGAGCAGATAAGCACATTATAAAGCAGAAAGAACATGAATATATTACAGGACTGTCTGGGTACTGGGCTGCTTCACATGTATATAATCTGTGTGACTCTGCACTTCTCAGAAGGCTTGGTTTAATGATCTGCTGTTGCCATCTTGAAATTCCCACTCATTTTTTTTCAAGAGCCGTTTATTTTTATTTTGCACTGGGCTTTGCAGATTATGGATCCAGTTCCATCTGGACTGAATTATGATTTCACTGTTCAGTATGTGTAAGGTTATTGTAAACCTCAGGCTTCTCTGGTGGCTGAGATGGTCAAGAATCTGCCTGCAATGCAGGAGACCCAGGTTCGATCCCTGGGATGGGAAGATCCCTTGGAGGAGGGAATAGCAACCCACTTCAGTATACTTGCCTCAAGAATTCCATGGACAGGGGAGCCTGGTGGGCTATAGTCCATGGGGTTGCAAAGTGTTGGACGTGACTGAGTGACTAACAGCTTCACTGTGTGTCTCAGCTTCTCCCTTTGTAACAAAAGGTAATCTTAGATGAAAGACGACCTATGAAAGCAGTGAGCACAGTGTCGGGCTCACAGAACACAGAGGCAAAAGGAAAGAGCTACAGCCGGGACGGCGCGCACTCTTGCTTCCATGAATCCAAAACATACAGAAACCACCATAAATCAAAATTCGGTGCTGCTGCAATTTAAATTGAATACTTACAACCCATATATCTGTGGTGCAATTTCTAGTCTGTTCAGGTGCATGTAAAGCTCAATATCATGCTTCTTCAGTAGCTGATCCTGGATCTGGTTGACTTTAGTAACAATAGCAATTGTTGGCCCCAAATCCTGTGGTCTAGCAAAGGGGATAGGAGGCATCAGGGTTTCTTTCCCCTAAACACAGAAAAAATGGAACAGGTATTATTTCAGGGTGAAATTAACAAATATAAGGCCATTACTCTTTAAAGTATTTATCAGTGAAGTTTAAAGAAGAACCAGCGACTACTTTAACCAACTCAGGACAAACGCTTCAAACGTGGAATAATAAACTGACGGCCACATAAACGCCTGTGCTCATAAAGTAAAGGCCAGGAGAAAGCTTCTAAAATACGCTCTAGTTGTGTTCCCTTGAGCAGTTTCTTCGGTGACATTCAGTCTTTTAAGACAGTTTTGGCTAGAGGTCTTCTGTCGAGTCTCTCTGTGTGTAGCCAGCGTGCCTCAGCAGCCACAGCACCTAAGTGAATACTCTGAGGGAAACATTATTCTTGTGGCACAAGAATTAAACATGAAAAAAAAACAAAAAAAGACTGGCTCCATATTCTCCTGCTACAGTATGTTACAGAAATCATCTAGCTAAAAAAGGTTAATATATTATTTTTACTGTGAGAGACATTTATCTTACTTTTAGAAATGCACTCCAAAGGGTAGAGCAGATAAGCACATTATAAAGCAGAAAGAACATGAATATATTACAGGACTGTCTGGGTACTGGGCTGCTTCACATGTATATAATCTGTGTGACTCTGCACTTCTCAGAAGGCTTGGTTTAATGATCTGCTGTTGCCATCTTGAAATTCCCACTCATTTTTTTTCAAGAGCCGTTTATTTTTATTTTGCACTGGGCTTTGCAGATTATGGATCCAGTTCCATCTGGACTGAATTATGATTTCACTGTTCAGTATGTGTAAGGTTATTGTAAACCTCAGGCTTCTCTGGTGGCTGAGATGGTCAAGAATCTGCCTGCAATGCAGGAGACCCAGGTTCGATCCCTGGGATGGGAAGATCCCTTGGAGGAGGGAATAGCAACCCACTTCAGTATACTTGCCTCAAGAATTCCATGGACAGGGGAGCCTGGTGGGCTATAGTCCATGGGGTTGCAAAGTGTTGGACGTGACTGAGTGACTAACAGCTTCACTGTGTGTCTCAGCTTCTCCCTTTGTAACAAAAGGTAATCTTAGATGAAAGACGACCTATGAAAGCAGTGAGCACAGTGTCGGGCTCACAGAACACAGAGGCAAAAGGAAAGAGCTACAGCCGGGACGGCGCGCACTCTTGCTTCCATGAATCCAAAACATACAGAAACCACCATAAATCAAAATTCGGTGCTGCTGCAATTTAAATTGAATACTTACAACCCATATATCTGTGGTGCAATTTCTAGTCTGTTCAGGTGCATGTAAAGCTCAATATCATGCTTCTTCAGTAGCTGATCCTGGATCTGGTTGACTTTAGTAACAATAGCAATTGTTGGCCCCAAATCCTGTGGTCTAGCAAAGGGGATAGGAGGCATCAGGGTTTCTTTCCCCTAAACACAGAAAAAATGGAACAGGTATTATTTCAGGGTGAAATTAACAAATATAAGGCCATGACTCTTTAAAGTATTTATCAGTGAAGTTTAAAGAAGAACCAGCGACTACTTTAACCAACTCAGGACAAACGCTTCAAACGTGGAATAATAAACTGACGGCCACATAAACGCCTGTGCTCATAAAGTAAAGGCCAGGAGAAAGCTTCTAAAATACGCTCTAGTTGTGTTCCCTTGAGCAGTTTCTTCGGTGACATTCAGTCTTTTAAGACAGTTTTGGCTAGAGGTCTTCTGTCGAGTCTCTCTGTGTGTAGCCAGCGTGCCTCAGCAGCCACAGCACCTAAGTGAATACTCTGAGGGAAACATTATTCTTGTGGCACAAGAATTAAACATGAAAAAAAAACAAAAAACAAAAAACAAACCCAGTAATTGACAACTGTCTTACTTTGAGCTCTTAAAACAATAATAAAAAAAAAAGTCAAGAAATAAAGTACACTAATACTACAAAAGACTTTCTCTGAATGTCCGTTGATCAATTTCGACAGCTGGGCAGACAGTGCTCTGTGACAACCTAGAGAATGGGAAGGGGCGACAGGTGAGGGCAGGAGAGTCACGATGGAGGGGGCGTGGGGGGTAGGTACCCTCCAGTTAAAAATAAAAAAACAAACAAAAAAAAACTTAAAGACAAAAAAAACCAGCTAGGTAGAAAGATTTTTAAATTCTCCAGATCAAAAGTGTAGCTGACTTAAAAAAAACCTACACAGGCAGTACGACTTCCCTTCCTGCCACCCCATACCCTGTACTAAGACAGACAGATCTCTAACTCTGTGTAATGCTTTCAGGTAAACTTTAGCTGCTCCCTCAAGTCTGATGATCAGTCAAGTCAGTTCAGCTGCGCAGTCTGTCTGACTCTCTGCGACCCCATGGACTGCAGCACGCCAGGCCTCCCTGTCCATCACCAACTCCTGGAGTTTACTCAAACTCATGTCCATTGAGTCAGTGATGCCATCCAGCCATCTCATCCTCTGTCGTCCCCTTCTCCTCCTGCCTTCAGTCTTTCCCAGCATCAGGGTCTTTTCCAGTGAGTCAGTTCTCGGCATCAGGTGCCCGAAGCACGGGAGCTGCAGCTTCAGCACCAGTCCTAATGATGCACCCAATGCTCTACGCCTGGCCTTCCTTCTGACGCTCGGCCCCAAGCCCTGCCCCTGCAGCTGCTCCCCTCTCAACGGGCGCCTGTTGCTCATCCGCAGGCTCCTCGAGCGCACGTTGTTCGCTCTATTTCGCAAATGCTGCTTTTCCCCATGGTTCTGGTGTCAGCTAAACCCCTTTCCCCAAGTGAGCTCAGTCACTCACAGTGCTACAGCCAAAATTCTTTTTGCAAAGACTTTCTAATCTGTATTCCTATCTAGAACTCTAGGCTACCTGCCATAGGCTCAAATGTTGGTGAAGAATCTTAGACAGCCCAAAGGTTTCAAATCCAGCAGGCCCACATCGGTGCTGATCATCTTCTGCTCACACACTTGTTCATGCTTTCCCACACAAAAAGCAATGCATCCTCCAGTAAGAACACCCAGTTTGCCCATTTCAGCTCCTCAGAACCACTCAGGGAACTTCTGTATATGCTGCTTCTCTGCCTGGAACAACCTGATTTGGGGACCAAATTACTCCTTCCCTCCTGCTTTACATCCATCTTGCAAACTGTCTGGTAATCTAACCCAAGCATTAGATTGTACCAGATTACCTTCCTTATACTTTTTATTTTTTTTCCTTTTTTGGTAATGCCTTGCTGTATGTGGGATCTTACTTCCCAATCGGGGATCAAGCCCATGGCCCTGCAGTGGAAGCATGGAGCCCTGATTACTGGACAAGGGAAGTCGCTCCTTCAGCTCAGTGCAGTCACTCCGTCGTGTCCAGCTCTTTGCGACCCCAGGGACCGCAGCACGCCAAGCCTCCCTGTCTGTCACCAACTCCCAGAGCTTGCTCAAACTCATGTCACTGAGCTGGTAATAACATCCAATCACCTCTTTCTCTGTTGCCCCCTTTGCCTGCCTTCAATCTTTCCCAGCATCAGGGTCCTTTCCAGTGAGTCCGCGCTTCACATCAGGTGGCCAAAGTATTGGAGCTTCAGCTTCAGCATCAGTCCTTCCAATGAATATTCAGGACTGGTCTCCTTTAGGATGGACTGGTTGAATCTCCTTGCAGTCCAAGGGACTCTCAAGAGTCTTCTCCAACAACACAGTTTAAAACCATCAATTCTTTGGCAATCAGCTTTCTTTATGGTCCAACTCTCACATTCACACATGACTACTGGAAAAACCATAGCCTTAACTAGATGGACCTTTGTCAGCAAAGTAATGTCTCTGCTATTTAATATGCTATCTAGGTTCGTCATAGCTTTGCTTTCAAGGAGCGAGCGTCTTTTAATTTCATGGCTGTGTCACCATCTGCATTGATTTTGGAGCCCCAAAAATCAGCCCCCCAAAATAAAGTTTGTCACTGTTTCCATTTTTCCCCATCTATTTTCCATGAAGTGACGGGACCGAATGTCACGACCTTAGTTCTTGAATGTTGAGTTTTAAGCCAGCTTTTTCACTCTCCTCTTTCACCCTCATCAAGAGACTCCTTAGTTCCTCTTCGCTTTCTGCCATAAGGGTGGTGGCATCTACACGTGAGGTCACTGCTCTTTCTCCCGGCAGTCTTGATTCCAGCTTGAGCTTCATCCAGTGTGGCATTGTGCATGATGTCCTCTGCATAGAAGTTAAATGAGCAGGGTGACAACATATAGCCTTGACATACTCCTTTCTCAATTTTGAACCAGTCCCTTGTTCCACGTCCGGTTCTAACTGTTGCTTCTTGACCTGCATACAGGTTTCTCAGGAGGCAGGAAAGGAGGTCTGGTATTCCCATCTCTTTAGGAATTTTCCACAGTTTGATGTGATCCACATCAAAGGCTTTAGCAAAGTCAGTGAGGCAGAAGTACGTATTTTACTGGAATTCTCTTGCTCTTTCTATGATTCAGTGGGTGTTGGCAGTTTGATCTCTGGTTCCTCTGCTTTTTCTAAACCCAGCTTGAACGTCTGGAAGTTCTTGGCTCACACACTGTTGAAGCCTGGCTGGGAGAAGCGTGAGCATTACTTTGCGAGCGTGTGAGACGAGTGCAGCTGGGTGGTATTCAGAACATTCTTTGGCACTGCCCTTCTTTGGAACTGGAATGAAAACTGACCTTTTCTGGGTGGCTTTCTTTATTTTCCCAATTTGCTGGCATATTGAGTGCAGCACTTTCACAGCATCATTTTTAAGCATCTGAAATAGCTCAACTGGAATCCCATCACCTCCACTCACTCTGTTTGTAGTGATGCTTCCTCAGGTCCGCTTGATTTGTCACTCCGGGATGTCTGGCTCTCGGTGAGTGCTCACACCATCATGGTTATCCAGGTCGTGAAGATCTTTTCTGTGCTGTTCTTCTGTGTATTCTTGCCACCTCTTCTTATCCTCTGCTTCTATTAGGTCCGTATCATTTCTGTCCTTTACTGTGCCCATCTTTGCATGAAATGTTCCCTAGCTATTTTAATTTTCTTGGAGAGATCTCTAGTCTTTCCGATTCTATTGTTTTCCTCTATTACTTGGCGTTGATCACTAAGGAAGGCTTTCTTATCTCTCCTTGCCATTCTTTAGAACTCTGCATTCAGATGGATATATCTTTCCTTTTCTCCCTTGTCTTTAGCTTCTCTTCTTTTCACGGCTCTTTGTAAGCCCTCCTCAGACAACAATTTTGCCTTTTTGCATTTCTTTTTCTTGGGGATGGTTTTGATCGCTGCCTCCTGTACAATGTTAAAAATCTTCACCCATAGTTCTTTAGGCACTCTATCTATCAGATCTAATCCCTTGAACTTGTCATTTCTACTGCATAATCATAAGGGATTTGATTTAGGTCTTACATGAATGGTTTGGTGGTTTTTCCTACATTCTTCAATTTAACTCTGGGTTTTGCAATATGGAGTTCATGAACTGAGCCACACTGACTGAACAGAGCTTCTCCCGAAGAAGGCAATGGCACCCCGCTCCAGTGCTCTTGCCTGGAGAAGCCCAGGGACGGGGGAGCCTGCTGGGCTGCCGTCTGTGAGGTCGCACAGGGGTGGACACGCCTGACGCGACTCAGCAGCAGCAGAGCTTCTCCATATTCAGCTGCAAAGAATATGATCAACCTGATCCTGGTATTGACCACCTGGTGATGTCCATGTGTAGAGTCTTCTCCTGTTGTTGGAAGAGGGTGTTTGCTATGACCAGTGTGTTCTCTTGGCAAAACTCTGTTATCCTTTGCCCTGCTTCATTTTGTACTCCCAGGCCAAATTTGCCTGTTACTCCAGGTATCTCTTGACTTCCTACTTTTGCATTCTAGTCTCCAGTGATGCAAAGGACATCTTTTTTGGGTGTTAGTTTTAGAAGGTCTTGCCGTGTCCGACTCTTTGCGACCCCATGGACTATAACCTACCAGGTTCCTCCGTCCATGGGATTTTCCAGGCAAGAATACTGGAGTGGGTTGCCATTTCCTTCTCCAGGGGATCTTCCCAACCCAGGGATTGAACCCAGGTCTCCCACATTGTAGGCAGACGCTTTACCGTCTGAGCCACCGGACACCTGTAGGTCTTCGTAGAACCGTTCAACTTCAGCTTCTTTGGCATTAGTGGTTGGGGCATAGACTTGGATTACTGTTATGCTGAATGACTTGCCTTGGAAATAAACAGAGATCATTCTGTTGTTTTTGAGACTGCACCCAAGGACTGCATTTCAGACTCTTCTGTTGACTATGAAGGCTACCCCATTTCTTCTGTGGGATTCTTGCCCACAGTTGTAACTGTAATGGTCATCTGAATTAAATTTGCCCATTTCAATCCATTTTAGTTCACTGATTCCTAAAATGTCCATGTTCACTCTTGCCATCTCCTGTTTGACCACTTCAATTTACCTTGATTCATAGACCTAACATTCCAGGTTCCTATGCAACATTGTTCTTTACAGCATTGGACTTTACTCCCATCACTAGACACGTCCACAACTGGGCGTTGTTTTCACTTTGGCTCGGCCTCTTCATTCTTTCTGGACATATTTCTCCACTCTTCTCTAGTAGCATACTGGGCACCTACTGACCTGGCGAGTTTATCTTTCAGGGTTCTATCTTTTCGCTTTTTCATACAAGTCACAAGATGGCAGAGTTCCTCCTTAGACATTTTTAACAGGGCTTCATTATTTTCACTTCGGGAAAAACAGACAATCCAAATTCTTTAGCCAGGTAGGCAGTCTTTCCCTCACATGGTCAGCTTGCTCTCACTGTGCTTGCAGAAGCCCTGGTCTGCCATTCTCTGTGTGAAGCATCCCCCGCAGTGTTCCCCTGACGGGCCCCCACGTGCACTGTCAAGCTTGGCCCAGGTGTCCGGTCCCAGTTCAGTCCGTCTTCCCTGCTCTGCTACTTCTCTGCCTCCTAAACTGTGAGATCTCTAAAAGGAGTATCAGCTTTTTGTCACTGGGCCAGACTCAGCGACATAAAGAAGGTAAAGCTCTTGCCTGTGCCATTCGGAAGAAAGGACTACACAGGGAACAAGCCTGGAATCCGCCCTGGAGTCGTGGCCAGGCAGGGTGGCAGGAAGCTCAGGAGGCGGGGGGCGCTTGTTAAGGACAGAGGAGGCTTGTGGGAAGGGGTTCCATCTGGCTGCCCAGCATCATTTCCAGTCTTAAAATGAAACACGGCCCTCTGGACTTTCTACAGTGCCTGCCCTAGTGTACCTAGGTCCAAAGGTCAGAAGACTACATTAATATTTAGAGCTCAACTCGTTGCTAATTTGTATATAAAAGTGAAAGGGAAACCTCCATATTGCCATCATTTACTATAAAAATAGTATATCCAAGAATCTTTTTTCTGATTTTGTAACATCCAGTATACTCTCCTCAAATAACAGGATGCTTTAACTTAAAAAGATTTCCCCTAACAGAATACTTCATTAGATTGGTGCAAAAGTATTTGCAGTTTTGCATTATTGAACTTTGCCATTTGATATGTATTTAAATAAATATGGTTATGGTATACATTATTTTAGTGTGTCTTTTTCACTTTATGTTTTTATGCTAATGACATTAATTGCTGAGCATTTACATTTATTTCATTTTAGACTAAGAAAACGATAGGAGTGAGGACTCCACAGCTGGTGCTAGTGGTAAAGAATGCATCTACCAGTGCAGGAGGCGCAAGACACCCGGGTTCAGTCCCTGGGTCGGGAAGATCCATCCTCTGGAGATAATGGCAACCTGCTCCAGTATTCCTGCCTAGACAATCCCATGGACAGAGGAGCCTGGTAGACTACAGTCCCCGGGGCCACAAAGAACCAGACACAACTGAGCACACACACACGGAAATGATGGTAAGACAGAAGGCAGACTCGCTCGATTTTCCTATTTGAGTTCAAAATGAGCTGTGAAGCAGTGCAGACAACTCGCAGCAGCGCACGCGGCCCAGGAGCTGCGGCCGGACACACAGCACAGCGGCGGCAGGGGGCGTTCTGCAAAGGAGATGAGAGCCTTGACGATGAGGGCATCCTGGCGGGCCATCAGAAGTCGACAATGAGCAACCAACCCGCTTCTCTGGCGTCTCCAGCACTGGCAGGCGGGCTCTTCACCACCACTGCCACCTGGGAAGTCCAGGGCCTCATCAGTGTCCACAAATCAAAACCCCAGGGCTCTGAACCGTCGTCCTTTCTTTTTCTACGGAGCAACAAACCATTTTTGAGACAAAAAGTGTATTTTCTATGACCAGTGGTGAGCAGCTCCGTGGATGGCCTGAGAAGAAGCCCCAGCGCCTTCCTAAACCAAACTCGCACCGGAAGAGGCGTGGCCGCTGCTTGCTGGTCTGCTGCCAGTCTGACCCACGACAGCTTTCCGAATCCTGGTGCAATCACTGTATCTGAGAAGTATGCTCAGTAAATCAAGGAGAGGCACCAAAAACGGCAACGCCTGCAGCCAGTACTGGTCAACAGAAAGGGCCCAGTTCTTCTCCATGACCATGCCCAACTGCATGCCACCCAAGCAGCGCTTCAAAAGTGGAATGAACTGGACTAGGAGCTTTTGCCTCACCCGCCATATCCACTCGACCTCTCACCAGCAGACCAGCACTCCATCAACCATCTCAACAGTTCTTTGCAAGGAAAATGCTTCCACAACCAGCAGCAGGCAGAAAATGCTTTCCAAGAGTTTGCTGAATCCCAAGGTATGGATTTTTATGCTTCAGAAATAAACAAACATTTCTTGTTGGCAAAGATGTGTTGATGAATAAAGTTGTGTTTGACCCTAATTATAATGATTTAAAATTGACAGAAACCGCAATTACATTTACACCAACCTAATATAATAAAATCTCTTAAATTTAAAAATCTTGAAAGCAATCTCTCTGGTCATTTAAATGCTAAACAGCATAGCATATCTAATAGGAAAACTGAAACAATAAAGACAGAGTTAATGAAAAACACTAATCTTCAGGATTTCTTATGATAAAGAATGCTACCTACATTTAACATAAAGCTGTGACTGTCTCATCTCATTTGATGAGACAAACACAACAACCAATAGAACTAGAGAACTTTTCTAACAACTTCTTAGTGGCAGGCAAGGTGTGTTTTACAGATCAGTGCCAGGCCACAAAGTGAGTGACACAGTGAGACAACGATTTCACACCACTATGCAAACCAACACATCGCTTCCTTCATCACGAAAGGCTTATAAAAGGAACGTCACTGAACGAGGCGGCATGCACCGTGATATAACTGAGTTTTCCATGGAATTAGAAGACCCAAAAGAGGGATATAATAATTTCTCAACCTTCTTCTTTAAAAGATGACAGAATCATGAAATAGAAGACAAAAGGTGGGATGAAAAGGGAGTTATGAGATATGCTTTTTAGGGACACACGAGGCACTGATACACACAAGTAACGGATACAGATTCTCAGAGGTCATATCCGTGTGTTCTCTGATTAAGTGTCTTTCTGTAGTCTTAGAAGGCAATGGCACCCCACTCCAGTACTGTTGCCTGGAGAATCCCAGGGACGGGGGAGCCTGGTGGGCTGCAGTCCATGGGGTCGCTAAGAGTCAGGCACGACTGAGCGACTTCACTTTCACTTTTCACTTTCAGGCACTGGAGAAGAAAATGGCACCCCACTCCAGTGTTCTTGCCTGGAGAGTCCCAGGGACAGGAGAGCCTGGTGGGCTGGCGTCTATGGGGTCGCACAGAGTCAGACACGACTGAAGTGACTTAGCAGCAACAGCAGCAGCCATTTTCATATGATTCAGTGAAAGCAACGTGGATAAGTAAAAGTAAAAACTGGCAGCCCTCACATTTTATCATTCAGTTTCTCAGATACTCTGAATCATAAAACACAAAATGACCATGTGTAAAATGATCTTGAGGCCTATAATAAAATGTATTCAAATACTCTGCTCAAAATCTGATGTTCACGTTAAATCGATGTCTTTACCAAATCATCTGCTGAAAATACACTGTTCATCATATGTGCTTACAGCACGCTTTCCCTCTAATAATCCTTACAGAATAGAGCATGGTGATACATTGCTGGAGGAAGACTTTATCACTTAGGCTAGGACTTGACAAACTTTCTCTGCAAAAATGGTAAATGTTTGCGGCTTTCCAAGCCACACAGTCCATGCTGCAACCACTCAGCTCTGCCTCTGTAATGAGAAAGCAGCTGAAGACAGTACGAAAACAAGCAGGCATGGCTGTATCCCAACAACATTTTTTATGGACATGGAAATTCGAGTTCCCTGTAATTTACATGTCACAAAGTATTATTTTTCTTTTGATAGTTTTTCAATCATTTAATAATGTAAAAGCCATTTTTAACTCACAAGCTGTACAAAAACAGATGGCAGGCCAAACTGGCCTGCAGGCAGCAGTCCGTCCTGACCTCGACCAAAGGCAGAAAAAGCATTAGTGATCCATCTCACTGGCTAAGAGACAGAGTGAAAGAACTGAGTGACACACGGTTTCTAACCAGAACACATTCAATTACGCTAATATAAAAGAAATTAGTCACATGGAAAATAATATACCCAAAACTCTTAACAGACCTTGTCAGAATAATCTGCAATTTCCCCAATATTGTGCAATAACGATGAAAAGGCCAGAATGATCCCTAAGTTAGCATATATATTTGTTTAAAATGACAGTTAATTCGGCAATTCCATTCCTAGAGATATGCCAAGAGAAATGAAAACATATGTTCACGAAAAGTTTGTACACAAATGTTCAGAGCAACATTATTTTTAATAGTTAGAAAGTGAAAAGAACCCAAATGTCTACCAACTGACGTATGGGAAAATAAAATGTGACACATATGTATGCAAGGAAACATTACTCAGCCATGAAAAGGGATGAAGCACTGACCCGTGCTACATCCTGACTAGTGAAGACCCTGCGTTCAGTCAGAACAGCCAGTCACAAAGCCCACACGTTGGACCATTTCATTTACGTGCAGGTCCGGAACAGCAAGCTCAAAGACACAGAGGATACGCTAGTGATGCCAGATGTTCTGGGGCGGGGGAAACGAGGGCTGACTGCTAGTGGGGACAGGGCTTCCTTCTTTAGGGTGCTGAAATGTTTTGAAATTATAAAGTGGAGATGTACACATCAACACCGTGAATCTATTAAAAACCTCTAAATTGTACCCTTTAGAAAGGTGAATACTATGGTATGTCATTTCACAAAAACTACAGTTCAAGAATAAAGGTGAGAGAGAGTGAGGATAAATATTATTGCTGCTAAACATATAAATCCAATTTAGTGATGCATTAGTAAAACAACCTGCTTGATACAGTTTACCTACACACTTCAGGGCCTGTCTACTCACCAGGACAGCAGAGATCAAGTAGATAAATACACTTCTCATTCAAAATTTATAGCAGTTTTTAAGAAATTATGTTGCATGCATAATTTATACACACATATAAAAGAAAGTTTCTATTTTATTTACATGAAAATTTTTATATTACCTTTGTAAATCTGTCAATAATTAGAGGCATGATTTAGAACCCCAGTTCAAACTTATTTCACAGGCATTTTAATATTTTTGTTTTTATAGTGATAATAATGGCTTTTGTCTCTGATTTTACACTTTTATTTACTGAAATCATTTGTTCCCTCAAATACATTGAAAATATTTGTACTATAATTACCTTTTGACCATCATGCTCAAAAGTAGAAAACCAAGGTTCAGCAGTTTCCATAAGCTGTGAGAACATTGCACTAAAAATCAGAAAAATAATATAATGCTAATGTTAAATCTTCATTAAGGTAAAAATAGCATAAAAAATAAAATTAACCGAAAAGTTTTTGTACTTACTAGGCATCATGTTCCAGATATTCAGGGTTCAGGAGAGTTTTCATTTCCTCACTTAAAACAGCAATGCAAGTGATCAGAATGTGTAATTTTTTAACAGAAAAAGATGCAGAGGTCGCCTTATCTATACTCTAAGCCAGCTTTCATATAGTGTGTAAAGGAAAACACATGAGCCTTTTTTAAATAAAAAGAGCAACTCTATTAACATATGAAATGTTTCTTTCTACAAAGATCGAAAACAAATTAGTTCCCTGTCTCTCCCACAGTGATGTAACTATCTAATTATTCCAGATAACAAATGCTGAATGTGACAGTACAGTCTTTGAATGTGCCTGATCTAGAATCAACAGATGGCTCCACAATCTATCACTTATCCAGTGAAACAAGAAAATATGCAATTACTGGTCATAGATCCCGTATCAAAACATTGATTTATTCTCCTTCAGTGGCTTCTACTTTTAATATGTTTTAGTATCAATCAGTGACCTCCTCCAAATCTATTTTAGTGCTGCTTTTACTTTATAAAGGATTGAAACTCTTCAAGAAGCATGCCCAACTCATTTAAAAGCTGTTTTTTAAAAAGCTGCTTTCCGTCGCGTGCACTTTTCTATGAAGTATAGTCTGCATGTACATTTTTTAAATGACAGAACTGCCCTGAGAGCAGGATCTCAATGCTAACCACATCCTTATCATACTTTAGACTAACTGAGGCAATGGCAATTAAGACATGGTTATTATAGTCAGATTCAAGAAATTCTCCAATACAGCCAATGTAACTGGAAAAGCTCCAAGGATCTAGAAAATACGAACCTACGATATAGTAAACTAGAGTTGATTTGACAAATGCCCTCATACATGTTCAGCAAAACGGAGGCTCCTTTTGATTAATAAAGACTGTATGCACAAACAGATGAGACGGTACATGCGAATTCTCTGTTCCCTGCACAGAGGGGCCAGCCTGCAAATGCTCCTGAGGGTTTAGCCCCTAGGCTCTCCATTCCCAAGCCGCCTCTTGGCTGCTTCTCTTGCCCACCTAGAGAGGGTATCTTAAGTTAGAAAATAAATTCTAACAATCAGCCTAAGTTAAATACAATTACTGAAGTTATTTGCTGGAAATAATAATGTATCTAAAAAACATGGGAAGTCATTTGTATTTCTTTAAATTGGGGTTCTTAGTGAAAACTATTCTGTTTATGAACTGAATTGAGCTGGATCTGGGGAGGACAAAATACATCTCAGAACAGGTTCTCTTACAGCTAAGTGTGAGAGAACGGGTCACTGTATGATGGAATGTATGAATATTAACAACTGTTAGCACTTCGCCATTGCAACAAAAATCTCTTCCTGATTCATCAGATATATGTCTTCCTTTGGTACAGCTCTAAGACTTGCAAAAATATTTAGAATTCCAAGTTTCCCCATAGCTGAAATAGGATTACAATTACTAAGTGGTTCAGCCACATGAACCACAAACAAATGCTTACAATTTACAAAATCTTCAATATAAAAGGTGTTGAGGTTAAAAAAAAAAGATTAAAACAGGGCTGAAAAATAGATGGAGCTCCCATAAAAACTTGCCTTGGCTGTGCAGACTCACTGGCATGGAGAAAGGCCTGGTGGTCGCAGTGGAGGGTGAAGACGATAGGAGCCAGCAGCTCGTGCATTCCCTGGAACAGAGAAGGGAGGGGGCGGATTCACCAGTGGACAGAACAGGCTCAGCTGAGAGCCCTGCAGCTGACCCCCACTGACGGCATTTCCATATTATACACAGAAGCAAAAACGTAAAAAACTACAAAAGGAGATTCAGTTTTAGAATTTGACTTCCAATCCAACCACAGCACGTATTCTTCTTTAAAACGTGGAGAGCAGCTCTCTTTTGAATAACAACAAACAATAAATTGGCATGGCAGACAACCTTGCACCTGTCAGTTGCTTCAGAATCTGTACTCATAAATATGAATTTCATTTATGCAAATTATAATCATGAGCTACAGTGTAAAGATCTGTAGTAAGAAGGGCAACTAAGAACTGAAGACCTAAGGAAATTACATCCAATGTTTTCATTATATAATGGCTCAAAATTAGGATGTCTGTAGATTTAGGAAGAGCTGAAGTCAGCTAGCTGGAAATGTTGGATAATAAAGGAAATAATATTTAGCAGGTATGAAGAAAAACAAAGTTTTCAAAGTAAAAATTTTAAAGGTGTTTAAGCCAAGATAGCCATAATTTTTTTTCCTATTTCAACTATAAGCTTACTTTACAATTTATTTAATAGTGATTTTACCAATATAATTTTTTTTGTCCTTACATTCTGTTCATCATGGATTACATAAATAGAAACAAAAAGGTATTAATTACTAAGTTGCCTTTCAAAGGTTATTATAAAAATCCATTATTTATCCATTATTGTGAAAAAATAAGATATTCCAGATCAGTTGAGATTTTTTCTCCCTACTTAGGTATCAAAAGCATATTTTAGCAAGTTAAAAATAGATTATACTCTTTTCTGCCTTTTAAAGTGAGTCAATTACTATTTTCCTTTTATCTATGATGACCTCTTAAAAAAAGACAACACAAAACCCCACCTTTTCAGGAAATAACAATAAAATCTCCTCTCTTTGCTAATGGGACTAAAGAAAACCTCCTGGGAGGGACAGCCACACAGTCCTCTGCACCAGTCCAGCAGCTCTGTGCTACTAACTAACCCAGAAGGAAACTCTGTCAGGGCTCACTGACAAGTCTTCACCAGCCTGGAATTAGGAGGGCTTCAAGACATTCTTACAAAATAATTTAGGACCCACTGACAATTTACTTGTGATTTAGGACAAATTACCACACATCACTTCAATCTTTTTAGGTAAACATCACCTACTCAACAAATCTTGAAAAGACGGCTCCTTAGAAGAACTTGGTAGAGACCCAGAAAGAATGAAGTCTTGCTAAAGTGGTTTAAAAACATTATCAGGTGCTTATTATTCTGGAATAATCTCAAATTATTCCAAAAACTGAGTGACATACTTTTAATATGAAAGTAAGAGATGCTTATTATAGAGACCTACAGAAAAGCAAAAGCAAGCAAACAAAAACAACGAAAAAGAAAGGAGGGAAGGACAAAAAAGCAAGGAAAGCTGTGACACATGTCCTTGAGGCAATCTTTTTGCTTATTTCCGGTGGTTTCCTTGGGATAAACTCCCTAGAAGAAAAATTTCTGGGTAAACTTGTTAAGATATCTGATATATACAATTAATCTGCCCTTTAGAAATGATCCCCTCACTTTAAGATATAAAACTCCCCAAACCATTTCATACACTCTCATCTTTATTTGTAATGTTTTTTAAAAAATCCCATCAAATTTTACAAATAGTTGTTTTAACTTACTTAAATGCTAGTGAGATTGAACACAAACGTTTTAGTGGCCATTTTTATTTAATGAATTGCCCATTTTTCTCTTAATGAAGAGTTTCCTTTTCCCTAATGATTTGTAATATTTCTTCAGCAATTCAGGAAATTAACCCTTAGTCATTTTTGTTACAAATACTTTCCCATGTTTGTAACTTGCCTTTTAATTTTGATGATATCTCATGTCAAAGTGAAACCATATACTTTAAAAATAGTCAAATCAATAAATCATCTTTTATAATTTCTTTTGCTTTCAGGCCAAAGAAACCGTCATCATATTGAGATTAAGTTAAATTACAAGTTCCTTTTTTATAGTTAATTCTTTACCCATCTGGAATTTGTTTTTGCCCTGAAGAATAAATATGCATTGTCCTCTCCCTAAGAGTTAAACTAATTTATTGAGTAATCCTCATTTACTGAATAATCCATCTTTTCCCAAGAGTTCTGAAATGTCATCTTTATCATAAACTGAATCCTTGGCTTTCATTTTTTCTGGGTTTGTTTTTACTGGTATTCTACTTATTTATACATTCTTAACAAGAACTTTACTACTGTCACGATTTGAGCTGTAAAATACTCCATTTCCCCATATTTTCTATTCTTTTCCTCAAAACTATTTTGCCTATTCTAATAATTTTTTTCATCCAAATGAAAATGTTAGACAAAAACTATTTTTTACTGTGATTGTATTAACTTGAATAAAATAGATATTTCTAAGAATACCAGATTTTCCCATCCAAAATTATGTACTAAAACTGCGCAGTTTTTCTGAGGTTGATTACCAGGTTTTAGTCATTGGTGGCAGTGTCAGTGATCTTCGGACTGGAACGTTTCCCTTTAACGTTTTCTAAAACTATTTATGGATGGTTTAGTAAGAAACAGCTCTTGCCTAAATGCATCTTCTCACTTTCTTTGAATGTTCTCTTCCCTCTACTTTCTGTGACCTCTCTCCAGAGTCTACATTTGCCCATACATCATTTACTTTTATTTATTCCAAAAATTATCCATTAACTACCTATGATGTATTGAGAACACAAAAATGAATGGAGTGAGCACCTCCCAACCATTATGGAGCCTGTGATCTGGACAGCAAGACACACGATCAAATGAGTACGGAAGTACTGCGTGGTTATAAACTTGGCAAGTGATACATATATGTCTATGTACATGCATGTGTGCATCCGTGTATACCGAGGAAAACCCAGCTCCTACTCTAGGCTCAGCATACCCAAGGTGCTCCTGCACAGCGCCTGGATGAGTGAAACACTCCCACCAGAGGGGCACACACTGCACTCATCAACACATTGGCAAAAGCTACAATATGATGAAAAATGGAAAGGAATTGGACTGAATTATACTTCAGTACTTCCCATCAATTAAAGGATGCTTTTTGTATAATGGAAAATTGTAAAATTCAGAATCCCCTGAATACCACTAAGACAGCCTTTTACACATTCAGGGTTCACATCCAACTAAACTGGGTACGTTTTTCTAAAACAGACTTGGAAAAAATTGTTGCTCTTACTCTCAATTCTATACTAGTAAAACCTGATTATTAATTACAATTGACAACCAAATAGACATCTTTAAATGAAAAGAGATCTGGAAAGAATGATAATAAATTCAATGTGCTGTAAATCTGATAAAACGTAACAAGAAAGAAATGTGTCATCAGCATATTCTTGGCTTCCACAACGTGTGCTTTGTTTCCATCCGCACGTCGGTGTTTCTGCTTGCTTACAGCCTTGTTCACTGCTGGATCCTCAGCAGTCACTGCTCTCCAAACGCGTGTCAGTTGAAAATGAAGGTAACAAAGTTTTCCTCATCAACAGCCTGTAGGCTCACCAAATTGAACCTGTTCTTTTATCTGCCTGTGTTCATTTAGCCCACCAAGCAGTCTTTATTAAAGCTGAGGCATCAGGCAGTCAAAGTTCATTAATACCATTTATATAATCTCTGCAGTTTCAATTAACTCAGCAAGACATTCTACTACATGATAACAGTCTCATTAATTCAATAAAATCCCATAACTATTAACAATATGGTCGATGTTAAACGGGGTGTCACCTAGTACAAAATAATAGCTTTAACAGCTTGTGATGAAACTCAAGGTTTTTCTTAAATTTGATCTGGCTAAATATCCAATCCTCTTAGAGTAAGGGATTATTTCTACATCTATAGAATCTATAGAGTTTTTATAGGGAGAATTTGTATAGAATTTGTATAGGGAGTAATTTTAGGTCTTAGAAGGTGATGCTCAGCAGTAAGTTAGTAATAGTTTCCTGCTCAGTGACTGATAGGCTTTCTCTAAATCATCAAGCGTGTCTGGTCTGCCCCGTTTCACTTTAGCCTTCCTCACAAACGAGCATGCTGCGTGTCTTACAAACGGCGGACCACGCAATTATAATGTGTTTTTTTTTTCCTTGTCTGTGAATCTAGTTGTTTCTTCTAAAGAAAAAGGGGAAATAAATGTATCACTTGGCATAATTATATTCTAACCTCACCGGCTATCATCAGATTTTTCATCATGAGATGCTCCCAGATATTTCAAAGAGGAGAGAGAAGACGGAGGAGACAGGCTTGGTGACAAAAGCCAACAAAATGAGACAAAGAACAGAACAACGGAAATGAACCGGGATCACTGGCGAAGAGCCTGCGCCTGATGACTGCTTGCAAGTGTGCTAGTAACGTTCTTGGACTTTAAGTCAGTCTTACTAGAATTTTCTTTTACTGGCTTCCAAAAAATCTTACACAGATGGAGATTTATTTTCTCTCTGTCTCCTTTCTGGTTTGCTGCTGGTTTCTGCACTTTGGGTCTGATCTGGACAGCTTATCTTGCTAGGGAAGGCCTTTCCTACCCCGAGGTTATCAAAAAATTCTAAATGTTTCTTTTTTCCCAGAATTTTTATGTAGTTTTATTTCTTACAATTATACCTTTAATTTAATCGTTTCTAGATGGAAAGTCAAATACAGCAATTCGATATCCTTTTCCCCTTGAATGGAAATGCCCTATCTTACATGAAGCTCTCATTTATGATTGGACCTGTTCTTACCTTGCTCCACTGATCTATTTCTCGGATTCCACACTACCGTTACACTGGTTTGATCACGTAACATTTATAACAGTTTTCATGTCTTCCTAGGTCATTCTCCCCTTCCCCTAAATTCTGTGGCACCTTAAGCACATTTGCTAATGACTATAACCATGATCACCACGATAACTACCAACATGAGGTCGTAAGGAGCACACATGCCTTTAACTCTGCAGAGCGCTGCCCTCGCCAACAAAGCCTTAAGGTCACAAGAGGCAAGTCTCTGTGCAGCCTAAGAAGTGTCAGAGCTGAGACACAAATGCAGGAAGCAGAGGCTAGGCCCAGTGCTCACAACCAGTGAGCTATGTTCTTTCTTGCCATTAAAATTACTGTAAAGCTTTTGGGCACTAAATTTAAAATAACTGTGTCCAGTTTTAAAAAACTATATCTCTCTCACTTAGCCTATCAGTGGAATGATAACACATTTATATGTTAATTTAGGAAGAAACAGTGTCTTTACTTAGTATCTTCCCACCTAAAAAATGTCACTTTTCTGTTTATTCAACTCTACCTTTATATCCTTCTCTGACATTCATAGTTTTCTTTATATAGCTTTTGTTCTTATATTATTCAATTTATTCCTAGACATTTTATAGTTTTGGTTGCCATTATGAACAGGATACATTTTTTCCATTTCCCATTCTAAAAGCTCATTACCACCATGTAATTAATATAAAATATATATTAGTAATATCAAAACTAGGATAAAATTAGTTCTTTTGCATATTTCCATGTAGAGAATAACAAATATATTATTTAGGACAACGGCAATATGACTTGGTTTATCTTTGAATAAATCAAGTTTGTCTCAAATTATAAATACACTGCTCTCACCATGTGGGTGTTTCCTGTTACAATGAATTTGGGTGGTCAGCAGTGGACATAACAACTTTGGATTGTTAGAGAATTTAGTAATAGTTTGAATCCTCACTTAACATGTATTTTGAGATACATTAAAGTATCTAACTCTGTATATTTTTATTGGAATCCCATTAGCTTAAGCAGAAACCTGGATACTTCCTTATATATTAATTTACATTTCAAAATGAATACACATAATCCAATAACCTTCTTTAATTACAAGATGAATTAAACATCAAGATCCCAAGAATATCATATAAATTCCAGAAAGTTTAAAGGAACTTTCTGAAGTTACATTATTGGTAGATTTTAAAGAGTAAAAGGACACTTGATCACTTCCTCATGGCATGCCATGCATTTACAAATGCTGTGCTTAGAAACAGTATTTATGTATACAACTCTGAAAAGTTTTATTACTAGATTGCCTTCAAAGATGCTGTTTATAAACAAACTCCCAAAAGTTGAAAGAAAAGATTGAATGCCTTATAGAAGACAATTTGGCGGAATGTCTTATAATAAGGAAGAAGCATATGTGCGCCAGGGAGCTTACTTTTCTCACCGTGCAGCTGACAAGCAGCTCTTTGATTGCTTTACTATTATGATACAACTTTGGATACAATAAAGGCTACATTATTGCTCTATCATTTGTCAAGCTGTATAGAAAATTCTGAGTCAATGGATGCCACCTGTACGATATTTTCATTACCTGTTTATAAAGCAACTGCTCGTTTTCTCTAGCATAACAGAAAAGAACATCTGTAAGAATTTTTCTCACACTTTCTTGTTGGAAAAACTGCATTTCAGGAAACCTGAAAAAAGAAAACAGAGGATTGAAATTGAGTAACACAATTTCAAGAATTACCCTCAAACTCTTATCTCTGAGAGGTGCCAAGGGCGGCTTCTGGTTTTAGTGCAAGTCTGTATTTGCCATGCAACTTATGCCAGAGGTGGGACTGATATGTTAAAGAAACAAAGGATGAGAAAAGGGAGATCACTGTATCACAGAGGGAAGGGAGACCTTCAACATTAAGCATTTCAAATGTCTTCATGTGCTTAAGATCATCACATGATGGATGAACAGTTTTTAAGCAAAATGACGTACAGCCTGTTGGTGTGGGGAATTGCTTTGTTTAATCCCATTTGGTATAACATGATTTTGTAAATACCAACTCTGTGAAAAAATCATTATCTTTTCTTTCATGAAAATATCAGAATTTAAATTATTATATATTACCACACCATTAGTTTTATTTGATTAAAACACCACTTTAAATGGAATGAGTTAGTCAATACTGCTTAAATGATCTCTGGATCAAAAATTCTACCAGGTGCTTTGAAGTCTGAAATAAAAAGGGCAGAGTCTTCACCTGAAAGGAGCTTAAATAGTTGTTTATAATGAAAGATGGTAACAACCCAAAGAGCAAATACAGAGGAATGCAATACACAATGAATCTGTCAGCCCTGTGGATACGTGGCTTTCAAATCTGCAGATTCAACCAACCATGGATCAAAGATGTTTAGGAAAAACAAATTTTAGAAAGTTCCAAAAAGCAAAATTTGAATGTGCCAGCCTTCCAGCAACTATTTACACAAGTATTTACACTGTATTAGCTATTATAAGAAATCTAGACATGATTTATGTGAGGATAGGCATAGTTATATTTGTGAATATTACTGCATTCTATACAAGAGAGTTAAACAATCCATGGATTTTGGTATCTGTGGGAGTCCTGGACTCCACCCCTCATGAACACCAAGAGATGACCTTATAAGAATGAATGTCATCCAAAAATAATCAGTCAGGATATAATAGAAGTAATACAGATATCCCTTGCATTCATACACACTGACAGTGAAACATCAGAGAAGTTAAAAAACAATTCCATTTACCATTGCAACGAAAAGCATAAAATACCGAGGGATGAACCACCTGAAGAGACAAAAGACCTGTATGCAGAAAACTGTCAGACACTGACGGAGAAAACCAAAGTTGACACAAACAGATGGAGAGATGACAGGTTCCTGGATTGGAAGAATCAGTATTGGGAAAATGACGCTACCACCCAAAGCAGTCTACAGAGTCAGTGCAGTCCCTATAAAACTACCAGTGATATTTTTCACAAAACTCGAACAATAAGATGGTTGGACGGCATCACCAACTCAATGGACATGAGTTTGGGTAAATTCCGGGAGTTGCTGATGGACAGAGAAGCCTGGTGTGCTGCAGTCCATGGGGTTGCAAAGAGTCATACATGACTGAGCTGAACTGGGAACAAAAAAATTTGCAATTTGGATGGAAACACAAAAGATGCTGAATAGCCAAAGAAAGCTTGACAAAGAAAAACGGAGCTGGAGGAATCAACCTTCCTGACTTCAGACTATACTACAAAGCTACAGTCACAGGACAGCACTGGCACAAAAACAGGAATACAGACCAAGGAACAAGACAGAGAGCCCAGAGACAAACTCACACACCTGCGGGATACAGACCAAGGAACAAGACAGAGAGCCCAGAGACAAACTCACACACCTGCGGGATACAGACCAAGGAACAAGACAGAGAGCCCAGAGACAAACTCACACACCTGCGGGATACAGACCAAGGAACAAGACAGAGAGCCCAGAGACAAACTCACACACCTGCGGGATACAGACCAAGGAACAAGACAGAGAGCCCAGAGACAAACTCACACACCTGCGGGATACAGACCAAGGAACAAGACAGAGAGCCCAGAGACAAACTCACACACCTGCGGGATACAGACCAAGGAACAAGACAGAGAGCCCAGAGACAAACTCACACACCTGCGGGATACAGACAAAGGAACAAGACAGAGAGCCCAGAGACAAACTCACACACCTGCGGGATACAGACCAAGGAACAGGACAGAGAGCCCAGAGACAAACTCACACACCTGCGGGATACAGACCAAGGAACAAGACAGAGAGCCCAGAGACAAACTCACACACCTGCGGGATACAGACCAATGGAACAAGACAGAGAGCCCAGAGATAAACTTACACACCTGCGGGCACCTTATCTCGGATGAAGAAGGCAAGAATATACAATGAAGAAAAGACAGCCTCTTCAATAAGTGGTGCTGGGAATACTGGACAGCTATGGGTAAAATAATTGGATTAGAAGGCTTCCTAATATCATACAGAAATAAGCAGTCAAATGGGTTCAATCACAAAAGGTCTGAACGAGAATTTTTAGGAGAAGAGGAACACAGAACATCTGTGGGAAAGGTCACCCCATCAGAAGGAAAGCCCTGAGGGCTCGGTTTGGAGCGCACTCCAGTACTTTGGCCACCTCATGAGAAGAGCTGACTCATTGGAAAAGACTCTGATGCTGGGAAGGATTGGGGGCAGGAGGAGAAGGGGACGACCGAGGATGAGATGGCTGGATGGCATCACGGACTCGATGGACGTGAGTCTGAGTGAACTCCGAGAGATGGTGATGAACAGGGAGGCCTGGCGTGCTGCGATTCATGGGGTCGCAAAGAGTCGGACACGACTGAGCGACTGAACTGAACTGAACTGATGGTGCCAGTGACACAGAAGGCACGTGCTTCCAGGAGGTGCCGCCGGCTGGGGCAGGATGACAGGGCGGAGGAAAGGCGGGAGGCACACAGGAGCTTCCAGGGCAGCATTACGGCGGGGGGAGAGCAACAGATGACTCTACATTTCTGCAGCCAAAAGGAAAGAAGAGAGTACCAGAGGGACTCTAATTTGGAAAAGACTGCAAGAGGAGAGTTTAGAGAAAGGAGAGAGGAGGATATTACACTGAGGTGAGATGGAGAGTCACAGGCCTGAGAAGGGCCTGTGTTCAGCTTCCTGCTCCGGGACTGGAGTAGACAGTTGCCTAACGGCCTCATCTCTAAAGCAGGATGATGACGCTGCTCCTGGGACCAGGTGAGATACCGCAACAGCGGCAGCAGCGGGCCTGGCGGCGGGCGTCCAGCTCAGAGGCCATTGTTGGCCCGAGGATGGGCACCTGACATGCCGCAGGCGTGAATGAGGTGGCTTGGGGACCGGAAGATAAGAGTGCGCGTGAGGCTGGAGACCAAGAGCACGGAGAGCACAGAGACGCGGGCCGCATCAGAAGAGCGGTCCCCCCGAGTCTCCAGAGGCGCAACCGCGGTGATGCCAGCCTCGTTCCGACTCTACTGCTTCCCATCGCTGGTGAGCTCAGCTGTTTTCTGCGTCCTTCTGATCCTCTCCAGGCACCCTGTGAGAGTTAGAACTTTCTTTCCAGTTCAGGCTGGGACCCTGTGTGGCCTATGCCAGTGGTTTCTGAGGCATCTCTTTCCTGATTCTAATTTTTATAATAAATTACAGCCTGTTTCATCTTCATCTGTTCCTTTGACTTTGGCTTGAAATTCCCCTGGGTATATAGTTTGTCCCCAGATATAGGAGTCTGATCTCCTCTCCTGCAGTAAGGAAGCCTCTCTTCTGGGGCTTGGAATAAACGGTCCATGGGGTATCTCATATCCATGCATAAATCTCAGTGTGCTGGCCCTCTAGATAGCCCAGACTCAGGCTGGAGTTCCTAAAGAGGAGAAATTATCTGAAAGTAGAGTCAGAGCAAGAATAATAACTATATCTTAGAAGACAAAGAAGTTCCAGAAAGTGTCAAAAGCACTGAAGCAGGAGATACACACCAAAGCTTGTTAGATGACTTATTTAGGACAAAAGAAAGCTCTAAACCCTTCAGAAAGTTAAACACCCCAAATCAGAGCAATCAGGATGAAAGACAGGTGACTAGTTAAAATGCTGAGAAGAAATTTCCTGGAAAAACTTACGTCACTGAAGTAAAAATAGAGTAATCCTTCTGAGGGGAAATGGTTTCCTCTCCCTGCTCATCGGATGACTCAAATCTAGCCCTGCCTTGAAGCAGGCTTCCTGTCTCAGGACTGGACAGGTCACACAGCCAAGGGACTCTATATGTCTGCCTCTTTAACAACGCTTTGGAAACTGTCTATGCGCACTGGACCACCAAACTCCCCATGGCTGCTGCAATCTGAATGGATTATGGGATAAAGTGCTAAAAACTACAATATTCACTTTCTAACAAATAGCCATGAACTATGAGAGTTTAATACCTAACTACTAAAAAGGTAAATTATATTACATGTCAACTTACAGTTTCATCCCACGTTGAAGGTCAGGAACGGCGGCAGTAAGGAGATAGCCCTCATCCAAGGTAAGGAGCAGTGGCTGTGCTTTGCTGGAACAGCCGTGAAGAGATACCCCACGCCCAAGGTAAGAGAAACCCAAGTAAGATGGTAGGTGTTGCAAGAGGGCATCAGAGGGCAGACATATTGAAACCATACTCACAGAAAACCAGTCAATCTAATCACACTAGGACCACAGCCTTGTTTAACTCAATGAAACCAAGCCATGCCTGCGGGGCAACCCAAGACGGGCAGGTCATGGTGGAGAGGGCTGTCAGAATGTGGTCCACTGGAGAAGGGAATGGCAAGCCACTTCAGTATTCTTGCCTTGAGAACCCCATGAACAGTATGAACAGGCAAAATGATAGGATGACAAAAGAGGAACTCCCCAGGTCAGTAGGTGCCCAATATGCTACTGGAGATCAGAGGAGAAATAACTCCAGAAAGAATGAAGGGATGGAGCCAAAGCAAAAACAACACCCAGCTGTGGATGTGACTGGTGATAGAAGCAAGATCCAATGCTGTAAAGAGCAATACTGCATGGGAACCTGGAATATCAGGTCCATGAATCAAGGCAAATTGGAAGTGGTCAAACAAGAGATGGCAAGGGTGAACATCTACATTCTAGGAATCAGCGAACTAAAATGGACTGGAATGGGTGAATTTAACTCAGATGACCATTATATCTACTACTGTGGGCAGGAATCCCTCAGAAGAAATGGAGTAGCCATCATGGTCAACAAAAGAGTC
>SJYT01041127.1:1155824-1198909 GCA_006410635.1 Cephalophus harveyi
TCAGCCCTGGGATTTCTTTGGAAGGAATGATGCTGAAGCTGAAACTCCAGTACTTTGGCCACCTCATGAGAAGAGTTGACTCATTGGAAAAGACTCTGATGCTGGGAGGGATTGGGGGCAGGAGGAGAAGGGGATGACTGAGGTTGAGATGGCTGGATGGCATCATGACTCGACAGATGTGAGTCTGAGTGAATTCCGGGAGATGGTAATGGACAGGGAGGCCTGGCGTGCTGCGATTCATGGGGTCGCAAAGAGTCAGACATGACTGAGCGACTGAACTGAACTGAACCACTCACGAGATTAAAAACTAGAGATCTCTAAGAATCAAACTGCAGGTAGATAATTTAAGCTAGCCACCTTTAGCAAATACCCAATCAACTGAACATGTGCATTAGGCAGACAGGGCATAGCTGTGTGACTGCACACTGTCCACGAGTCTAGTCTACAATGCTGAAGTGCATTTATGAAGTCTCAGGATACCTTCTTTTTCAGAAAAGGATGTGGTCCTCTAAATTGTGATGAAGAATGCATAGCATGAAACAAGTAAGGCGTGAAAGATTTCAGAAGAGTTCTGAAACAGAGACAAAAGTTTATGCTATTTTCAGAATTTGGAAGAACTGACATTCACAGAAGTTACCAGCTGAAAGAATCTGGCTCAGAAGGTAATAGGTAAGAACGGAACTGGAGAGGTGCTCCAGTGTACCTGGGTAGTGAGCAGGGTAGCAGTACTTCCCGACTGCCTTGCTAATCAATGAGTCAGAGATAGGCAGTGGAGCAAAATTCCATGAGTTTAGAGTGATACAGAAGAACCTAGGAGTCATAAGGTTGATGAATACACCTGAATAATAACAGATTTCCTACAAAAAATACTTGATTCTTGTATTATCAAGCTTCAAGTGAGAAGGCATTCTATCTACACGAATCAGAAATAAAAGGGAGAAAAGCGGTGAGCCGCTTCTCCAGGAATAGTGATAGGCACCTTTGATGATAGGTTTTAAGCTTCAAAATAGATTCCCTGACATCTGGTGTTGATTCAGGGCTGGTAATCTGAACAGCAGTCTAACCCAAATTATTACTGGGAAAGAAAAATCTGCTTTTGAAACAATAGCAAAAAACACAGAATACAGACCGAGGCTGGGATCAAAGTTATTAAGATTTTGAAAAATCAAGAGTGACTGCAGTTTCAAGCAAAAAGAGAAATGGTGGTAAATTCATTAAAGATGAGATAGAGAAAAAAATTCTTGACTGAACTAGAGAAGTTTATGATTCACTCAAGCCAAACTATCAGAAAGGAGAGAAAAAGGAGAAAAGAATCACAGTAAATGGGAACTGAAGATGATTGTGTCATTATTAGAAAATGATACCAAGAGAAGGAAGTTCTGAATTTGGCCAAAAAAGAAAGTAGAGATGGCAAATAGGTGAGGATGGACTCTGATAAGCAAAGAGAAACGAATATCAAAGTATTCCATGATGGGATTTAGACTAATATCATCCAACATTTTTACTTGATAGAAACAAAGGCAATAATTCTGATTCAACCTAACTGATCAACATTTAAAGTACAGGAGTTTCTCTCTCAAGATTTGTGTAGGTATTAAATAGACAAGCTTTATACACTGCCAATTAACATCAGGAGGCATAAACACCTGCTGTGTGCGTTTTGTTTTGTAACTTGAAATAACTCCAAATTTGTAGGCAACACAGATTTCATTTTACGTTTAAAAAATATTTCATTATAGAGAATTCCAACATTTATAGAGAGACGGTAATGGACTGACCCCAGCACAGTCGCCCAGCTCCATAAGTAATAACTCCCTTTCATGTATGCTCTCCTCTCAGCGCTGCACTTCGAAGCAGCCCTGAGACATCACTAATATTGCAGGGCACACTGATTTCTAAAATATAAAGACTCTCTAAAAACACAACCATAGTACTACTTTAACACTATAACAAAATAATCGACTGATTAAACCAAATATGTAGTCAAATGTTCAAATTTCCCTAAAAGTTTTTCAGTTTGTTTCAATCAAGTTCCAAGAAGCATCTGTACACTGAAATTTGTTGATATATCTCTGAAGACGTATTCCACAGACTTGTCCCTTCTTTCCTTCCTTGCCTTCTCTTCCCTTCCTCTTCCTCCCTCTCTCTTTTACAATGCATGTTAGAAAAATCAAACTCTTTACCATGTAGAAATTTCCCACATTCTTAATTTTACTTGCTGTTCTTCCATTTTATGGAACACATTCCTCATCCCCCTGTATTCCATAAACTAGTAAGGAGGTCTAGAGACCAACAGGTTCACATTCAACTTTTGAAATGATCCTTCACGGAAAATACGGTCGCTTCAAGCGCACATTCCCGAATCCTTCGGCGCTCCTCCCACAGAGAGGTCGGGTAGCCTAACGCCACCCCTCTGCACAGGCATGGTCCTCAGCGACAAGCTTCTCACGAAGAGACGGCAATGCGAGCAATGCTGCAACACAGCTTCTGTCCACCTCCCTGTCTGCAAACAGCCGTGGAACCCAGACACCATGCTGCTAGGAAGTCAAGCAGTCACGAGAGGCCCTGGGGAGGTGCTCCAGCTCCAGCTCACGGCTCTGCCGAGTTCCAGCCTGGAGAGTCAGACAGATGGACATGCCTTCTGATCTTTAAACTTCGAGCTAATCTGGCTACCACCACATGGAACAGAGACGAACGGCCTGCTCAGCCCTCCTCAAGTCGGAGATTTATCAACAAAATTAATTCTGCTGTTCTCTCAAGCTTTGGGGGTGGTTTATAACACAGAAGTGGACAACGGGTACAGATGGTGCCGGGTGCCTTCATCAGGAGGCAGAGACTTTTAGCTTTTCTCTCTTTCTGTGATGACCAATGATCACTGTCTAGATTGATTCATCAGAGGTTGTAAAATGACAAAACTATAACCCTATCGTGTTTTCTTTCACTGTCATCTAAAATACATGTAAGAGGAAAAATTGACCCTTGTCAATTTTTAGTTATCCTGAAGCACAGATCACTATAATTTTGAAACAATGCTGTTGATTTCCATTACATTTACTCCTGGATGCCTGTGAACATCTAAGATCTGTGACTGATAAATGGCACTATTTCTGTCACAAAAGCAGTTTATGGCAACTATTCTACTTGCTTTCTGGATATCTTCCTATGTGACTGCAGGGTATGGGGGTGAATCAAGAAGTGGAGAGAGGCAGGACAACGAAACCCCAACTTCAGAACAAGAACCAGGAGCCCAGGTACCTGATGGGAGTCAACCGGGAAGACCTGATTTCAACAGGGCCTGGTTGGTCATGGCCCAGACCAAAAGGGAGCCAGGCAAATATCCAAGGTATATCCACGATGCAGAGTTCCACAGGCAACAAAGAGACACAAGGAGTGTTTCTTAAGCAAGAAAAGGGTTAAGACAAGAGTGAAATGACAAAGGGCTTTGTCACTGTGTTACGGCACCTAATTAGGTAATTAGAAGTATTAAAACAGACAAAGCACTGGGCCCAGATGAATTACTGAAGATGCAAGTATTCAATAAGATGCCCCGAGGGAAAAAACAAAGCCCTTGGTGAAGGTTTATCGCCAAGCGGGAGGATGGAGCCGCACCGGAGGGCTTGCAGGAGCAGTAACTGATGCCGTGTCCACACTTCAAACCCAGAACTCCCTCCACCGGCGTCCATCTAAAATTTAAGATGAGCTGAAGAAAACACCCTAGAACACGATCAAACAACAAAGTAACTATAATGTCTTACTCTAGGCTGTTGTTTTATTAAAGGAAAACTGAAATAAAAATCAAGCAAAAGCCAGTGAGCCGGGATGAAAGGAGGACAGACGGTTTCAATTCCTGTCCTCCCTGCTTGGGATGATGGCTTCACCACCCGCATTCAACCAAACCCGCCCCCTGCTCTTTCCAGGCGGGGGCTGGGCCGAGCCTCCCAGCATCCTCTCCAGGGAGCCGCGGCCCCGGGGCGAGAGCGGCCTGACCCGCGCTCCCAGCGCCCCCCCCAGGCCCCGCCCACGCTTCCGCTTCCCCTGGACCCAGCGGGAAAGGGCACCTGCGAAACCTGGGCGGCTGCATGCGGACTGTGCGGGGTTAAACATACACCTGCCAATTCTGTAACACACTGCCTTTCCTTCCTGGGTTGTTTGCTTTAGGGGGAGACTCCTCTAGAGAACGGACACTTCGGCAGCACCACGGAGAGACCCACATGGGTCCTCGGGCCTCGGCAGCCTCCACGCCACCCCAGCTCCAGCCGACACCTGACTGCAAGCTCAGAGGGCTCAGGGCCTCGGCTGATCCCAATGTCCAACAACTATGAAATATGAAGCAAGAGATAGGACTTCCCTGGTGGCTCAGACGGTAAAGTGTCTGTCTACAATGTGAGAGACCTGGGTTCGATCCCTGGGTTGGGAAGATTCCCTGGAGAAAGAAATGGCAACCCACTCCAGTACTCTTGCCTTGAAAACCCCATGGATGGAGGAGATAATGAACACAGCTTTTAATACCTGGAACTGGGCTTTTTTTTAAAATATGCGGTAGAGGTAGCTATGGGACTGGACAGGAGCTGGAACGTCGCACAGAGCCGCAGTGAAAAGACTCAAGGATCTGAAAGAGACGGTGAGCCAGCCAGCCAGCCCATGAGGCTGCCAGCGAGGGCGAGAGTCAGAGTGAGGAAAACATCGTAAGAAAAGTGGAGACAAAGACTCCTTACACGGTACTAGCAACACAGCAGCCTCTGTGTATTTGGAATATTGCAAATGTACCCAATACACAGGTGACCGGGCCCAAGAGCCTGTCTACGCAGCGCGGAGCTGCCGCCTCGGCTGCGCGGCCCTTACAACAATGCAAAGAGGGAAGCGGAGGGAAGGGCTGCTCAAGACGCAGGCATTTCAAGCCCAACCCTGTCTCCTTCTCATCCTCTCGAGCCACTGACGAAGCAGTAAGACTCTCCTTCTGGTCCGAGATCAAACATAAGACACAGAAAAACAAGGTCCAAAGATGTAACCAAGGGTGTGAATGCAAAATCCTTTGTGAGGCTCTCAGAAAACTCTGAAGTGGTGCCTCCGAGAACCCTCCTGTCAGACAAGACACCCCGATGCCCTGGAAAGACCTAAAAAGTGAGCCTGACAGAGGCTGCAGTAGTCAGGGGTCAGGAACGCTGCTAAGCACCCCACACTGCACAGCACTGCCTCTCACAGCAGAGTTAATTGGTCCAAAATGTCAATACTCCCAAGGGTGAGCAACTCTATATTAGAATAGGTGAACACAGGGGGAAGAAACCACAGGGGCGTATTTAATCTCCACAACTTTCTGGGTAAGACCTGAGGTAGCCCACTCATGCTTCCACCTCCTGTTTGCTCCACAAAGTGTTATGCATACAGAAGGTGTTCAATAAAAGCTTCTTGAATTGAAAAAACAAAAAGTGGTAAATTCAGGCAAATAAGATTAACATAAAATATTATAGACTAGCAGAAAGACCTGGAGTCCCAGGTAGTATTTCCACTGCATCCATTAACAAGTTGTATTTTCTTAAGTCATTCTTTCTGAGCTTCAACTTTATGCACTTGGAAAATAAAAGGATTTAAGATGATTACCAATGACACAATGCTTATTATGGATGCCAGGTGCTAGGGAATAGCACCAATATAAAAACATAAAACTAAGTACTTAAAATCTAGACAAGAAAATAGATATTACACAGATTTTTTTTTTAAAGGAAGATAATTACAATAAAATATGCAGGGTTCTATAAAAGAATGGAAGAGGCACTATTTTCTTTATCAGGATCCTCAACTTCTAGAATAGTAGCTGCTACGTAGTAATTTCTCAAGTAGTATTTGCTGAATGAATAAATAAGTACAGAAACCTACAAACCAACCAACCAATGAAAAATTAAAGTTAAGTCGTGAACTTGGACTGGAGGTGAGAAGGCAAAGCTTACTAAAGGCTAGACCACAGTTCTGCTGCCTTTGTTTTTTGCAACGAATGATGATAAGAGCATTATCTAATTTTCACAGGCCATAAACTAGAGGTGAACACTGATTTTTAAAAGGCATAGAAAAGAAAGTACAAATCTGTTGTGATGACAAGGGTGTGATCCAGCCCAAGAAGATAGCAGAACAATCTCCCAGAGCCTAACAGGGACAGTGGGAGTTTGGAATCACCATCCAGGGGAGAAGACTTAGTTCAGTCGCTCAGTCGTGTCCAACTCTTTGCGACCCCATGAATCACAGCACGCCAGGCCTCCCTGTTCATCACCATCTCCCGGAGTTCACTCAGACTCACGTCCATCGAGGCCGTGATGCCAACCAGCCATCTCATCCTCTGTCGTCCCCTTCTCCTCCTGCCCCCAATCCCTCCCAGCATCAGAGTCTTTTCCAATGAGTCAACTCTTCGCATGAGGTGGCCAAAGTACTGGAGTTTCAGCTTTAGCATCATTCCTTCCAGAGTTTCCACTGTTTCCCCATCTATTTCCCATGAAGTCATGGGACCAGATGCCATGATCTTCGTCTTCTGAATGTTGAGCTTTAAGCCAACTTTTTCGCTCTCCTCTTTCACTTTCATCAAGAGGCTTTTTAGTTCCTCTTCACTTTCTGCCATAAGGGTGGTGTCATCTGCATATCTGAGATTATTGATATTTCTCCTGGCAATCTTGATTCCAGCTTGTGTTTCTTCCAGTCCAGCGTTTCTCATGATGTACTCTGCATAGAAGTTAAATAAGCAGGGTGACAATATACAGCCTTGACGTACTCCTTTTCCTATTTGGAACTAGTCTGTTGTTCCATGTCCAGTTCTAACTGTTGCTTCCTGACCTGCATACAGATTTCTCAAGAGGCAGGCTAGGTGCTCTGGTATTCCCATCTCTTTCAGAATTTTCCACAGTTTATTGTGATCCACACAGTCAAAGGCTTTGGCACAGTCAATAGAGCAGAAGTAGATGTTTTTCTGGAACTCTCCAATGGAAATGTCCAAGAATGATAGTGGGGACAGAGGCAGTGGGGCTGGAGTTTCGGGGCCGGGGGGGAACATCTGTCCCCATCTGAATGGAGGCTGTCTTCCTAGTTCTCCAATGCCCCAAGTTACACAGCAAGCAACCCCACTGCCTCACTGCCTCAAATAAAAGAAAAAACAGAAAACTTTCTACTGGTACCATAAAGGTGAAAAATTGAGAGGAAAAAAATATAGGTAGACAGAAATATGTGCTTTAAGTGCAAGGCTCTGTCACACGGAAAGACTCCATTCTGCAGTATTTCAACAATTAAGAAAAGATTTTAAAGCAATTTAAAGCATTTATCCTTGAAGTAGTAAAGTAGTGTCAATTCCAAATCTGCATGAAAGCTCCTAAAATACTGTGACTCTACTGAACGGGCTGGGCCGAAGAGGACTGTTTCAGCACAAGGGAGTACTCCACCACCCAGCAGACTTTACCTTTTCACCTCTTCATGGTCGGTATGTGAACCTGCAGTTTAGAAATATAAACAGTGCTAAACGACGCTGGCCTCATTTACACAGCAGATCTCCCCGGGAGAACCCTTCTGGCCCGCAGCTCGGGGTGGACTCTGCGGCTGCTGCGGGGCTGCCGCCGCCAGGCTCCAAGGGCGCGGGTGCGGTTAGCGCCAAGACTGCCGCAGATACACCTCCATTTTCACGCTAATGCTAGAAAAAAATTTAAGCTTAAAAATATCCCATAAATTGGAACAAATATGTAGTAAGAATCTACATGCTTGCATGCAGCAGAAATGAGAAAAATACATGTCAAAAACATGAGCAGTACAGGATATAAATATATAGAGGGAACCGCGAGAATCTAATATTTTGCTTTTACCTTAAGAGTTGTGAAATAAGGAAGGACTACAGGCCATTTGACGGAAGAATTGTTTCTTGTGTTCCTGAAAAGCTGCTTCCCCCCTCTTTAATATTTAAGAAACACACACACAGGTTGCCGACAACCCGCAGAGAGCGGCTTGTGTTGTCGTTTTCACTTCCGCGGCTGTGAACAAGTGCATATGCGAGAGCTGGTCGTGCATGCACAAGCGTGTACGGCGCCGGCATCAGACAGAACCACACCACCACAGCGAGCACAGCCCCCCGGCGCGGTGTGCCTGCCGTCCACCTCGAGGAGACTGCAAATATAAATACAAGCTGCTATTTTGGTGTGATCACGCGAACATGGCAGCTTGTGTGGTTTTTTTCTCTTTAACATTTTAACACTGGGCAGATTGTCTGCATTAACACACACGAAAATCAATTCTGCTCTGAAATGGCTTGTAAAATTTTTCTTTCCCTGAGGAATTTGGTTTTTATTTAACTAAAAAAAGGGGGGGGGGGCTTGGAGGAACCTGAATAAAACACACCAACATCCAGGATATCTTAGCTTTGCACTAGCGTGACAATCACTGTTGGATTAGAGAACCAGCATCATTTCTCTGAAAAATGGGAAAGGTGTAGAAGATGGACTTTAAATAAGGAGGAGAAAAAAAACAACTTTGTAAAATCACTTTTGTATATTATTAATACAGAAAACATTCTCAAAGTGGTCTAATATTACACTATCCACTACACAATAACTAAATTTGATCAAAAACTCATATAAGACTTACATACTATAAAAACTCATGGAGGTTTCTTAAGGGCAGAGACAGGAAACAAAAGTAAATACTAAGCACAAGCCGTCTCTAAAAGTTCACTGTGAATAAAAAATAAAATGCATATATTCCTATCATATACAGTACAAAAATATAACCACAATCAATTTATTTTCACAGTACTGTCCAGCAGAACTTTCTATGTTAGAAATGTCTTGTATCTGTGCTGGCTTATACAGTAGCCATTAGCACTTGAGAGTGGCTGATGAAGACTTATTTTAATCTCAATTAATTTCAATTTAAATCTCCAGCAGAACTTTCTATAATGATAGAAATGTCTTGTATCTGTGCTGGCTTATACAGTAGCCATTAGCACTTGAGAGTGGCTGATGAAGACTTATTTTAATCTCAATTAATTTCAATTTAAATCTCCACATGTGCCTGGGGGCTACCAAACTGGACCGTACACATCTATGGTTTTAAAGAGAAAGTTTTCGCAATTATTAGTGAATCCACAAAATATCAAATGACAATATAAAAAAATTAAGGAAACAAAGTTTGCTGAAATAAAGAGTCTAAAGTTTGGACCATATGGGGAATACAAACAAAAGGGATCATCGAATGAGAAGGCTGGTTAAAGGTCTAACCGTGTCTTGGAGAACCAAGTGGGACAGAGTGGAATGAGCCTGAGTGAGCTGCCTGAGGCGCAGACGGCAAGGGCCCTACACAGAACCATGAAAGACCAGAGGCTGGGGCTGGGGGCCCGAGAGGCGACCGGGCCGACCCGTAAACATCATCACAGTCACAATGACAAAAGGAAGCTAAACTTTAATCATTTACTTCACAAGAGGCATCTGAGGAAAAGCCGACACTATTTGGCAATAGCCTATAAATATGTTAATTTGCAAATGATAGTATAGACACTGTAAATATACTTTTAAAATAATCCTTGATAGATCAAATAACAGACTTCTTTAGTATATAATATGGAAATGATACTTTATTCTGAACTCAATATTTCCCATCATTTTAAATAATACTGAATTTCATATAATATTAAGCCTTTGAAGCATGGCAAAACTGGTTCAGAATGGATGGCTCAAGTTCTGAAGTAGAAATGCTATAAATTGGAAGCTACTTGATTTACCTTTTGATTATCAGTTTTTTCCCCATTCAGTAATAAAAATGAGAACAGTAACAACCTCATTAGGCTGAAATAAGGAACAATTAATTGAAATGAATACAAAACCCTTTGAGGCAAAAAAGGTCAGTAGAATAAAACAATATTAAAATTAGTTGAAAGAGAAGATAATATTTAATTCAGTGACATATTCAGATCAAATAAATTCTATAATGAGAAAACAACACAGCTTAGGAGATGAAATTATCTTGTTTAAACTCAGACTAGAAGGCGGATAATAGTATTTTTTAAGTGTGTTTATGTTTCTGAAGATTGAAAATGTTAGAGATGTTATTACTACAATTGAAAAACACTGATCTTATAAGTGATAGGATTCACAATCAATGAGCATTAATTAGGCACCACCCTGACTCTGCAGTAAGACAGAAACGCCCTCCAGGGGTTACCGGAGGTCTGAAAGATGAGGCCTGGCTAACAACCAGGGAGGCGCTTGTTTTCCCGGTATTTTCCACTCTTTATTCTGTTTCTCTCAGGGTTTTGCAAGTTACAGCAATACAAGTACTTGACACTGATAATAACATAATGAAAGTGAAAGAAATGAGGAAACTGTTCACACTATCTTATGCCCATGTTTCCCGTGGGAGACTTGGCTTGTTTTCCCAAGCTCAGCCGGGCAGGGGCCGAGACCCCCTGTGCAGCGCGTCTGGTGCTGAGCTAACGCCCTCAGGTATTTACAGAGTAGCACAGTTAGGTGGGCCTGGGCCTCCCTCGTGGCTCAGCTGGTAAAGAATCCGCCCGCACGGCAGGAGGCCTCAGTTCAATTCCTGGGTCAGGAAGTTTCTCCAGAGAAGGGATAGGCTACCCACTCCAGTATTCTTGGGCTTCCTTAGTAGCTCAGACAGTAAAGAATCCGCCTGCAAGGCAGGAGACCTGGGTTGGATCCCTGGGTTGGGAAGATGCCCTGGAGAAGGGAAGCTTTGGCATTCTTGCCTGGAGAATCCCCGTGGACAGAGGAGCCTGGCAGGGTACAGTCCGTGGGGTCACAAAGGGTTGGGCACGACCGAGCACAGCACAGTCCGCCTGAGGCAGGCGTGGGGTCATGGGTCGGGGACACTTAGACAGGCCTCCCGGATGGGAACCTGGAGCTGGGGGCACTTCCTGGCGCTCCTGCGTGTCCTCTCCCCATCGCAACGCTGCTCTCCTGCTCTGGAAGGTCTGCTTTCTCTACTAGACTGTGAGCTTCCTAAGGGCCCACGCCGCATTTATCTTGGCATACGCAGTGCTAAGGAGGTTAATACAAATGTACTGACTGCACTGGTGAGCCTAAATACACTTGAGCAATATCAAAGAAACGTAAGTAATATCATTACAAAGTTATTAAGGAACTGCCACTGGAACACAGAACAGGCACAAATTATTTCCAGTTGTAAAGAATGGAACATGCTTCAAGAACAGGGTGGTGATGAGCTCAGGCTTGAAGGCTGAGCTGCCAGGACTCAGTACAGCAGGGGCGCGGCACTGGAGCAGAGGAGCTGCATGGAATGCAAGACCTGCACAGAAACAGCACCTCCTTGCAGCCCCATGGACTGCGGCCCACCAGGCTCCTGTGTCCATGGGCTTTACCTCTGAGGGTTAAAAACTCCAGGAAAACTCCATCATAGGGAGACCCACACAAAACTGTGAGATTCACCTCTAGGAACTCGGCCAGGTTCCCACAGTGAATACCGGAGAAAACTCCCCTCAGCTATGGCAGGGGGAGGGGAAAGGGGCCAACCTGGACAGAGGGGGACTCTGCTGTTCTGAACGAGGCCTGCCTGCAGGGAGAGCGAGTCACCCAGAGCCCAGCCTGCTGAGGCTCCATCGGCCCCTAACTGACCTGGGGAGAGGTAAACGCCCAGCCCAACCCCCACCCCAGCCATCCTGTCCATCTAAGGGGAAGGGTGATCCGAGAACCACTGTGAAGCGCATAGTCCAGGGGCACGAAAAGACTGACCATACGTCTAAAGGATACTTCCCCTCTCCCTCAGCTCATCACATTACAAACGACCTACGGACAGTAGCTCCTTTAACCAGGAATCACATCTAGCTGTCAGAAAAACAAAGCTGAACCACAAAACTACATGGCCTGAAGGTAGAAAGAACAATTGGAAGACACAGAGCAAGCATCAGAACCAAAGAAACTGCAATTATGAAGTCAGGGGTTTAGAACAAGTATGATTAATACACTCAGGGCTCTAATGGATAAAGCAGACAGCATGCAAGAACAGACCAGGCAATGTAAGTAAGAAACAGAAATCGTAAGAAAGAACCAAAAGTAAACTTAGAGGTATAAAACGGTAACAGAGAAGAGTGCCTTTGCTGGGCTGAGTCCTCGAGTAGACTGGAAGCAGCTGAGGAGAGAATCTGAGCCCGAGGATGTCTCAGCAAAATCCTCAACAACTGAAAAGCAAGAGAAGACGATTGAAAAAAACAGAACAGAGCATCAAGGGCTCTCACGGGGACAGAAGGAGAAGAGAGGAAAGAGCAGGAGAAACATGTGAAGAGACAGTCCCTGGGAAGACTGCCCAGATGAACGGCAGCTACCAAACCGCAGGGCCAGGAAGCTCGGAAGCCACCGCGCAGGACCAACGCCCGAAGAGCGGCGCCCCGGCACACCGTCTCCAAACTGCAGAAAAGCAAAGACAGAGCTCTCAAAGGTGGCAGCGGGGGAAATGGTGGGACTCCATCTCGCCTATTCAGGAATCAAGAGTTACATTCAACTTCTCTTCAGAAGCCATGCAGGACAGAAGGTGGACTGAAAAATTCCAAGTGTTTGAGAAGGAGAAACCTGCCCAACTAGAATTCTGCCTGCTACAAAACTACCCTTAAAAAGTGAAGGAGAAAGCAAACTTTCTCAGACAAGCAAAAATTGAGAGAATTTGTCAGTAGACTTGCCTTACAAGGAATCATTTTAAAATCCAACATCATGTTGCCTATGAAATCACTTTAAATATAAAGACACATATAGATTAAAAGGAAATAGTTGGAGAACAATATACAATGCTAACACTAGCTAAAAGATAAAAAAGGGCACTGAATAATGATAAAGAGGTCAATTCTACAAGAAGACCGTAACAGGCCGTAACAGAACCACCTAACAACAGAGCGTCACACTGCGCAAGCCAAAGCCTGACAAAACCGTGGAGAGAAATTAAAGTGAGAGTGAAGTCGCTCAGTTGTCTCCGACTCTTCGCGAACCCATGGACTGCAACCTACCAGGCTCCACCGTCCGTGGGATTTTCCAGGCTAGAGTACTGGAGTGGGTTGCCATTTCCTTCTCCAAAGGATTTTTCTGACCCAGGGATTGAACCCAGGTCTCCCACATTGCAGGCAGACGCTTTACCCTCTGAGCCACCTGAGAAGCCCAGGAGAAAGGAAAGAATCCACTCTTACAGCTGGAAACTCTAACACCCTTTAATCAGACATGGACAGAACTGGCAGGTAGCAAACCAGTAAGGACAGAGCTGAGCTAAGCAACATCATCAACCAACTGGACCTAACTGACATCTACAGGTCACTTTTATCCAACAAAGTAGAATACGCATTCTCCTCCTGCTCACATAGAACATTCTCAGAGGCAGATCCCATTCTGGACTATCAGTTCAGTCACTCAGTCGTGTCCGACTCTTTGCGCACGCCAGGCCTCCCTGTCCATCACCAACTCCCGGAGTTCACTCAGACTCGTGTCCATCGAGTCGGTGATGCCATCCAGCCATCACATCCTCAGTCGTCCCCTTCTCCTCCTGCCCCCAATCCCTCCCAGCATCGAAGACTTTTCCAATGAGTCAACTCTTCGCATGAGGTGGCCAAAGTACTGGAGTTCCAGCTTTAGCAACACATGTTAACAAATTTCACAGAAGACGAATCATACGATGCCTGCCCCTAGACCACAGTGGAATTAAACTACAAGTCAGTAACACAAAGGTAACTGGACTGAAAAGGGACAGTGTGTGTGTTAGGGAGTCTGGATAAGCACGTCTTCTGCAAAACCAGAGGTCATAGAAGGTCCAGACAGGCAAGCAGGGGCAGGACTAGGAACGTGTTTGAGAGAAACAGGGTTCAACACATGAGGTGGATGGGAAAAGCAAGTTAACAGAGTCAAGGGAAAGAGTTAGACAAGAGACTCCCAGGTTAGAGGTGAAAAGGCCCCCAACAGTGGCAACAATGGAACCGAACTGGGGAGTGGAGACAGCCACAGCAATCCAACAGGTGCCCTCAGCTTGACCTGCTCCAGACCGCCTGCAGTCCACATCTCTGACACCCACTGCCCTTCCAGGGGCTGCGCCCACTTCTGCCCCTGCCCACAGCACAGCAGCCACCCTCTCCTGGGTCCCACACTGCCGCTCGCAACCTGCAGGCTCCCCAGCCCTCCTCCAGGGTCCCACACTCCCCTCAGCTCCTCCAGGCTCCCCAGCTCTCCTCCTGGATCCCACACTCCCCTCAGCTCCTCCAGGCTCCCCAGCTCTCCTCCCGGATCCCACACAGCTCCTCCAGACTCCCCAGCCCTCCTCCTGGATCCACACTCCCCTCAGCTCCTCCAGGCTCCCCAGCCCTCCTCCCGGGTCTCACTCCCCTCAGCTCCTCCAGGCTCCCCAGCCCTCCTCCAGGGTCCCACATTCCCTTCAGTCCCCTCAAGTCTCCTCACTGCAGGTGGCGTCAAACCCAAACTCCTAGCTGTGGTCAGTGGAACAGCCCACCAGACATCCCCACTGCCACCACCACCCCAAGCAGGCCTGCTGATCCTCAGCTCGCTCTCACTGAGGACTCGGCATCAGCTGCCCTCTCAGCCTGGAAGGCTCCTCCTCCAGATCACCATGTTGCTGGCTTTCAGCTCAAAGAGGATCTTCTCGGAGACGCCCTTTCTCACGCCCCTCCTAAAGCAGCCGCCTGTCTGGCTGGGTAAAGGTCATCTGTTTTGGTTTCTTCACAGCAGTCACTGCCTTCTTCCATGACCCTCTGCATCTACACGGGCTTATGTCTCACTCCCCAGCGCCCCACACCAAAAGGTACATCCCACCACGAAAGGAAACTCGCCTGTCTTCCCCACCACTCTGATCTCCCATGCAGTGGACAGGTCTGAAACCCAGGAGACAGTCAGTCAAAACCACGCAGCTCTCTCGCAGCTGCGGTGAACAGTCACGGAGCTGCGCTGCTCCCGCTCTCCGCCCACTGCAGTATGAGCTGCCGTGGGTTGGAAACCATGGATTTGGGATCATGAAGTGCCTTCTAAAGGCATCCCAGGTGGTGCAGCGGCCAAGAACCCGCCTGCCCATGCAGAAGCCGCAAGAGACACGCATTCGATCCCTGGAGTAGGAAACGGCAGCCCACTCCAGTACTCCTGCCGGAAAACTCCACGGGGGAGGGGCCTGGGGAGCCACAGTCCATGGGGTCCCAAAGGGCCAGACACGCCTGAGCGCGCAGCGCCTCCTGCGCAGGGTGTGCGGCCCGAAGGGCTGACGGTGGGATTGCTCAAGCTATGCAGCTTTTATGATCAGCAACTTGGTAGCTTTAAAGTAAGACGGACGGCCTTACCCTACACTTGCCACAGAATTCACATAGAGATGGCTGGGAGACTTCCCCAAAATGGCAGGCGAGACACGGGAGAGACTTCTGGGGAAGGAGGTATGGACCTCCCCCACCCAGTGGCCTTCTCTGCATCTCAGCTTTGTAACCTGAATTACAATGCACCAGTGGAGACAAATTATAAGGAAAAAAATTGCCATGTATGTGTGTTATACACACAGACACACACACATTTTTATAAGAAAAACACACAGAATATAGCTTTTGAGAAATAACATTTTCCCACAGAGCAAAGCAGAAATGTCTGATCTAAGAAACCAGAACGCCGAAGGGGCTCACAGTCCCACCCACTGCTTGGCTTTGCTCGCCACCCTTTCCTCCCCCTTTCTCCTTCTGCTCCCGCTGCCTTCAGCAAGCTGGCCTGGCTGTCCTGGTGTGGGACCCTGTCCAGTGCCACGGTGCCTCCACTTCCATTTGACAGCAGCAGAGACACTCACGCTTAATAGAAAGTAAGCTATCACGTTTTCTCCGATAACTGCCTGGCATTTTAAAAGAGGTATCGCTGCTGCTCGGTAAACGACATACACTGTGCATGCTGGTTTTATGAGCCCTGCTTTATCGCCCCTGATTACCCAGCTAGTTACTAAAGTGATGGGTGAGGAAATTCATCCTTTTGTTTTATCCAACAAATATTTACTGAGGGCCTCCTGTGAACCAAAAGCAACGGCACTCTGCCTTCTGAAACCACCGACGAGAGACCAGTACCATGGCCTGACTCAGGAGGGTAACTGCCCCGAAGCTGCTTGCTCCTCATCCTGCCCAGGCTCACCAAGCGCTGCACACTTCCCACCTCCAGCTCGCCACCACGGCCAGTTATCAGTGGTGCTGCTGGTCTCTGAGCCCACGACCCCTCTGAAGTATTTCCGTTTTAAAGTAGAAAATCTCATTTGTTCAATTGGTAGTATGACCTTAATGCAAGTCCACGTCATCTGATCATTCTGTCTGGGGCCTGGAGAGAGAGCAGTGTTGGAGCCAGGGGCCTGCCCGTGCGCCCGGTGGAGCGGGACCTGAGCCGGAATGGGGCAGAGAGACACAGGCGCGGGGGCCTGGGAGGCGGCCCTGGAGGTGCGGGCTCTCAGACTCCGGGCTCACCCCAGACCCCGGGGAGGAAGAGCGCTTGGCTGACACCGACACAGCCTAAAATGTAGACACAGCTCATTTACTACACTGGCAACACGTGAACCTGTGACCAGGCCATGAGGCGCTCGGCCTTCTCTCTGTTGTGCAGAAATGAACATCTCAGGAGGAAAGACCTTTGCTGAAATTGCTTTGTCCAGGATGAGAGCATACCTTGCTAGAACTTACCCCAGGCTCTTCCCACACAAACCCCATGCGCTCCTCATTACATGACCCCCAAAAAGTGAGGTCCAATACATGAAGTTACAGAAATTAACTATAGGCTGGATAAAGAGCCACTTCATACAGTAAATACTGAGATGATCTGGAGTTGTTTGCAAACTTGAATGGTGTCAAGAGGAACAGAAGTAAAGTATATAAAAATATACCTGTCATTTAAACACTAATTTGATTAGAAAGGGATTCAAAGGTGTAAAGCAAAAGATAATTTTTTTCTAGCAAAACCAGTATTAAGACTACAAAATATAACCTTAATTAGAACCACATGACTATAAGCAAACGTTGGAAACTGAAAAACTGATTTAAACATTTAAGTATTTATATATTATATTATTACCAATATTATAAACGTAACTTATTTTGACAAAGGGAACACAAAAGTCTATAATTTAAGAATAGAAAGTAACTATTATCATCAAAATTTGGCCGAAATAACCATTAACACAAGTAGAATACTGTATTCGACTAAGGCTCCTCTACAGATTGTACAGTTTGCTAAAATTTCAAAGAGGTAACACCAGTCTGAATTACTGAAAGTAATTTGTAAATAGTTCTACATACGTTCTTTTGACATCCTGTTCAATCATTGACCGAAGTTCTTTATCCTGGAAGAATTTGTTCCAAAGACTCTGAAATAAGGAAAGCAATTTATTTAAAACAATACTACACCTTTGCTTGACTTTTATGATCTCAATCTAATGATTCAAATAATTAAAATTTATCCTTCTCTGAGTTATGATTCACACTGCAGATAGAAAACCTGGAACTGGAAAATGCTTTATTAAAATCTAGTCTAATATCAGAGATACATAATCATTCTAACATTAGTTTTTCCAGTGATATTACTGTGCATATTTAAAATTTTCTACTATCTACTTAAAGTGAATGATACTTTTACTGCTAGACATCTGCTGCTACCCTTACAACAACAAAGAGGTCTACCTGAACTAGAGGAGGACCACAGGCCAGCTGGTCCCACTGGAACCTGACCTGAACTGCCAACACAGAAAGATATGTAATGTTTTCAACAAAGCTTTGGTTCCATAAGCACGTAGATTTTTATCTATTTCTTAAAATATGAACTTCAAGTTTTAAAAATTGCTTAATATTCACTGACTATAATAATTACACATACGAGGAAAAAGAAATGTTAATTTTATACAGAAAATGTGAAACAAAACAACGTCCTTCAGCACAGAAACAGGACCTGGGGAAGCGACACAGTGCCTCTGAGGTGCACCCCTCCTCGCCCTCACTGGGGTCTGGGGGTGGAGCGCCTCATCCTTTTCATGATCTTAAACCCTGTTCAGAGAGTCTACACACAGCTATCTCCTTCCGCAGAGCTGTCCTCCCGCTGCGGCCTTCTCACTTCGGAGAGAAGGGAGGCTCTGTGCACGGCGGCCTTTCGGCCCCAGCCGAGCCCTCCGCTCGGATCAGCTCTTGTCTCTCTGCCCCTGAGCTCTCACGGCCCTGGGGCCTCCCCTCCCCCGGGCCCATCTCCAGAAGCAGCCCACTGGCTTCCCCCAACACTGTCAGCACACAGCGGGAAATACCGCCCACCCGGCCCTGGGTGGGCTAACACAGCTGGAAAAGAATCACCCTCCTGGTGTAGAGCAACACCGCTTCCACGGGGACTGATGATGAGATACAAGCATGAGCGGCTGAGACATGAATCAACACCAACTTTACCCCTTCGTCCTGGGAAAGGGGGTTATTGATCATCAAGTCTTGCTGGCCAACAGCCTTCCTAGGGTTTGTGATGTGCTGGAAAGAAAGAAAACACACACGCAAAGGTCAGAGGCTGCTGGCCTTCAAAGCCTAATTAAGAAAACAGTTACATTACTTAAAGTACAACTTACTATTTCTTTAACGCTGCTATACCATGCTCTTAGTTCTTTAATTTTACTTATCCACTGACTTTTATCTTGAGGAAGAACACAAAGAAAAAGCTGTCAAAAAAAAAAAAAAAAAAATAGGTAAACTTTTTATAAAAATCCTAAGAAAACGTGAAACTACGCCAAAGGGCATCACTTGAAAACTGAAGAAGATGCATTCGTGGTGCTTCACACTCATCACCATTCCAGCTCGCAACTGTATGTGGGGGTGTGTAAGACATATACCAACTTGGACAATTGCAGAAGTGCACAAAGGCCAGGAAGCAAGATCCTAAAAGACACACCCCAAGGTGGAATCATCTCCTCTCCAGAGTCACAGTAAAGGTGAACAAGGAGGATTCATGAGGGCTCAAGCCCGCTCTGCTCTCCTCTCTTGCATTATGGGGGTGACTGACAGAGCGCGTTAACAAGCACAAGGTCCACTTTGCAGCGTCAAGGTTTCCAAGATCTGTCTTCAACCAAGCAGGTAACGGACAGAGAGGAACCATTTGAGGACAAGCCTGAGCAGTGAGGTCATTCCTTTTACAGCAGAAAATGCAATTTATGACTAACAATCAGTTTACAAAATTAACAAGCATTCTCAAAAAGACAAATTTGAGATTTAATTTAGTTTAATAAAACATTAAAGTAAACCTGGGTTTGAGTTTATTTTTAGCAAAGGAAGGAGACTCAAAAAGTTAAACAACATGGGGGGCGGGGGCGGGGGCAAAGCCTCCTGTACACACAGCCGAGCAGCGCGACCCTGCCTTCACTGAGCAGAAGGAAAACGCACTTTAATTATTAAACCTGAATTATTAGATTTCAAACTGTCTAATACATTAACTGTTCCTTACTGTCTTCACTTGCCAGCTCCGTCTGCTCATTTATGCAGATGAACCCTAAACAACTTTCAAGAGAAGTCATTTAAAACGTGAGTCTCAATCTAAACTGATTTATTTTGAAAGAACAAGAAGGGACCGATTTCTAAGCCACGAGAGACACAGCAGATCATCATTACCCAGGGGGTGACCAGTGGCCTTCCTTTGAAAGAAACTGACCTAATTTCTCTCCACTTCTCCTTCTCGCTGCCCTTCACTGTGTTCCAGTACAGAAAATATGAACGTGTCTTTCCTGTCTGCTACTCGTGCAGAAAGGAAGGTGGGCGACTGCCTGGTAGCACTCGATATAACAGGCGCCTGAGAACAGCCACCCACCACCCCTGCCCAGCGCCACGGATTTCCGCAAGTGCCTCTGGGGACCCAGAAGGCTTTGCTTGAGTTCCGCACCATCAAATGGGATGAAAAGACCGGTATTTCAAATGACTCCTGCACCATCGCCAGCTATCCAGGACTAAGGCACTTGCTTCAACCTTATTAGCAAATGTCCTATGAAAGATAAACCTAGATAGCCAAAACCTCACAAGTGAAGTCTCTTGGAAAATTCAGTGATCCCCCGCATGGGTGATCTTCCAGGGCATCAGGTAATGTGTTGATAGACTGCAACCACAAACTGTAAATAAATATTTTCTTCTTACCTTCCAGCAAATGCTGCGGAACCTGCTGCTTCTCAGCTGCCCATTAATCCCCTTCTGCCTTATTGTTGCCAAGTAATTGTTGTTTACAAATAGTTCTTCCCATTCTTTCCTAGATGCAAGAAACCAAAGCGTGGGGATCCTTTTGTTAAAATCCTTCTGCTTGGAGAGGAGTGCTACAGGAATTTAATTTTAAATAAGTCTCAGAGATGCAACTTTTAAAATATATATATTTAGTTGTCTGTTTCTGAACGCATGGCTGTCTTTTTGGACAGAGTTCTCCTGTAGATTTAATGAATATGTAGATCGCTATAATTATGCCAGCTAAACAAGGAGGATTCATGAGGGCTCAAGCCCGCTCTGCTCTCCTCTCTTGCATTATGGGGGTGACTGACAGAGCGCGTTAACAAGCACAAGGTCCACTTTGCAGCGTCAAGGTTTCCAAGATCTGTCTTCAACCAAGCAGGTAACGGACAGAGAGGAACCATTTGAGGACAAGCCTGAGCAGTGAGGTCATTCCTTTTACAGCAGAAAATGCAATTTATGACTAACAATCAGTTTACAAAATTAACAAGCATTCTCAAAAAGACAAATTTGAGATTTAATTTAGTTTAATAAAACATTAAAGTAAACCTGGGTTTGAGTTTATTTTTAGCAAAGGAAGGAGACTCAAAAAGTTAAACAACATGGGGGGCGGGGGCGGGGGCAAAGCCTCCTGTACACACAGCCGAGCAGCGCGACCCTGCCTTCACTGAGCAGAAGGAAAACGCACTTTAATTATTAAACCTGAATTATTAGATTTCAAACTGTCTAATACATTAACTGTTCCTTACTGTCTTCACTTGCCAGCTCCGTCTGCTCATTTATGCAGATGAACCCTAAACAACTTTCAAGAGAAGTCATTTAAAACGTGAGTCTCAATCTAAACTGATTTATTTTGAAAGAACAAGAAGGGACCGATTTCTAAGCCACGAGAGACACAGCAGATCATCATTACCCAGGGGGTGACCAGTGGCCTTCCTTTGAAAGAAACTGACCTAATTTCTCTCCACTTCTCCTTCTCGCTGCCCTTCACTGTGTTCCAGTACAGAAAATATGAACGTGTCTTTCCTGTCTGCTACTCGTGCAGAAAGGAAGGTGGGCGACTGCCTGGTAGCACTCGATATAACAGGCGCCTGAGAACAGCCACCCACCACCCCTGCCCAGCGCCACGGATTTCCGCAAGTGCCTCTGGGGACCCAGAAGGCTTTGCTTGAGTTCCGCACCATCAAATGGGATGAAAAGACCGGTATTTCAAATGACTCCTGCACCATCGCCAGCTATCCAGGACTAAGGCACTTGCTTCAACCTTATTAGCAAATGTCCTATGAAAGATAAACCTAGATAGCCAAAACCTCACAAGTGAAGTCTCTTGGAAAATTCAGTGATCCCCCGCATGGGTGATCTTCCAGGGCATCAGGTAATGTGTTGATAGACTGCAACCACAAACTGTAAATAAATATTTTCTTCTTACCTTCCAGCAAATGCTGCGGAACCTGCTGCTTCTCAGCTGCCCATTAATCCCCTTCTGCCTTATTGTTGCCAAGTAATTGTTGTTTACAAATAGTTCTTCCCATTCTTTCCTAGATGCAAGAAACCAAAGCGTGGGGATCCTTTTGTTAAAATCCTTCTGCTTGGAGAGGAGTGCTACAGGAATTTAATTTTAAATAAGTCTCAGAGATGCAACTTTTAAAATATATATATTTAGTTGTCTGTTTCTGAACGCATGGCTGTCTTTTTGGACAGAGTTCTCCTGTAGATTTAATGAATATGTAGATCGCTATAATTATGCCAGCTACTGAAATTCATAATGTCTATGGAGGCTATTCCACTGCCTTTTAAATGTTGGTAGTGCAGTTCAGTGAATCAACAAGAAAAAAAATGAATATTAATACAAGTATATGACTGCTTTAGACACTAACAAAGATATACCTGCTTCAAAAATACACAACCAAAATTTGGGTCATTGATTGATCATATTGGCTTCTCATCTGAAAGATCTCATGAAATCAACTCACTTCTCTTTCACGTAAGGCTGGGCAGTTAAACAGAATAGAAGACTATTTCCTTTAATTTTTAGTACTATTTACTATTGAAATCTTTGCAACTTCTTTCTACACGAACAGTTTTAAAATTTTAACAGGTGCAGGCAAATGTGAAAAAAAATCAAAAAAATTAAAAAGCCTCACTGTAAAAACTGTGAAAGGCAAGCTTGAGTACCTTGCCGTACCTATGGCTGAGGAGATAAACAACTGAAATATGCCTCCCAGGCACACAGACACCAGGGACCCAACACCTGTGCCTCATTAATATACAAGTAAATCTGCTCTACTGGGAAACAATTGGAAATTAATCGTCCCAAACCAGTTACTGAGTTTGAATAAAGGAAGCAGACCTGCATTCTCTGCATCTTGTACCAAACTAAACATCAAGAATCATTTGTCAACAGTTGAGGCGACTTAGTGCGGCTGTATAGAATTTCCCTGAGATTCCACAGCCCCACAATAAACTGATAATGTAAATTTTATCATCAAAGCTGCAAGCCTGGCACTCTCCTCAGAAAGACGAACTCCGAAGGAAGCCGCGAAACCTCTCGATCGTCCTCTGTGCCACGCGCGTGGCTGTCCCTGGCCAGGCCCCACTCGTGTTCGAAAAGAAAAGCCGTATACGAGGCGACCTCAGATTGCGCATCCCAACCAGCGGCACACCTAGTGCGCTGGCCCCTGAAGGCGGAGCAAGCTGCGTCTTCCACACTCAGCCTTCCAGGAGAGTGGCCGAGGCAATGGCAGGCCCTCACGCCCTGAGCAGAGAACCTCAGCCCTTCCCCACAGCCCTGCACTGGGAGAAATGAATTCCTACCACCACTCCATGGAAATGTCTTATTTCCATCACCCTAGTCAAAGAAGAAAATAAATTTCATTTAGAGTTTTACTTCCTTCTATATCATTAGCGAAACAGAAAATTTTTCATGATTTGGGGCCATTTTATTTATTCTTTTTTAAAATGTCCGTTCTTGTCCTTTGCCCATTTTAAGCAGTATAGGCTACTGGCCAAGAGGACAGGCATCAGAGCCACGCTTCTGCGACACAAAGAAAGTCATCCATTCAGAAACTACATAATTTACTAGGTTTGCAAGCATGCTGAAATTCACTTAACCTGTGACTCTGCTGCCTCATCTATAAAATGGAGTAATAATAATAGCAGCTACCTCAAATAATTACTATGAGAATTAAAATACATGAAAAATCCTTGAAAGGGCACCCAGCATATCATAACATCTAAAAATTTAATATTGTTGTTAATAATAACACTGCTTTTACTTGGACTTATTGGTCCAAGAGAGAAGTGTTTCATACATTAAAGACACTGCTGTCTGCCATGTATGTGTATTTTTAACCTAATTATTTTGATTTTCAAACCACTGAAACTTTTCATATATAATTTAAACCTAACATTTATTTCCTCTTGATTCTCTTTACATTGTTTTCATGCTTAAGTTAATTCTTAGCCACGTCAAGTTCAAGGAAATCAATTCTTGGGGTTTTTTGAAAATTATTTTAGTTCATTTCTATTATCTATGATATTTTAAATATACTATCCATTTCCCATTAGCTTCACATATATCACCCACATCTCATTGTTCAAATTTTGCTTTTAGTTTTAGTCAAAAATGAGAAAAAAAATGAACAAAGAACAATATAGGCGTACATCTCAGAAAATGTGCTTCTGTTTAAATAGCTTATAGTCTACGAAGAGAAAACACAGATTTCAAATGGCGTAATTTGTCTGAGACCATGCAGCTCCATGGCCTGAAAGCAACAGTGCTTTTCAGATCAGAGAGGGAGCGTGTGAGGCAATGGCTCCCCCAGACTTTCCCAAAGCAGCTCCTACGCACAGGGCCCAGCGCACCGTGGAAGCAGGCACGGCTGGCCAGATCCACTGCCATCTCGTCAAGTTCTGCAGCCTTTTAATGTTAAGTTACACAGCACTTACGTAATGAAGGGTAACTATTTGTTAGCTCAAATAAGACCCTGTGCCTTGATTACAGTGTTGGTAAAGAAAAAAGGAGACTGAGGCATGGGAAATGGAAACATTCTCTCTGAAATTCACAATTATTTAAATTTATTCAGAGGTACTTATGCTGCTGTAGCTAAGTCGCTTCAGTCGCATCCGACTCTGTGCGACCCCATAGACGGCAGCCCACCAGGCTCCCCCATCCCTGGGATTCTCCAGGCAAGAACACTGGAGTGGGTTGCCATTGCCTTCTCCAATGCAGGAAAGTGGAAAGTGAAAGTCAAGTCGCTCAGTCGTGTCCGACTCTTCGTGACCCCATGGACTGCAGCCTCCAGACTCCTCCGTCCATGGGTTTTCCAGGCACGAGCGCTGGAGTGGGGGGCCGTCGCCTTCTCCGCAGAGGCGCTGATAGTTCTAATTAAAACGCAAACCTCACACTGACGGAGAGCTCTGACAGCACGGGCACAGAAGGGCCACAAGCAGCCTGGCGGCTGCCCTCCTCTTCTGTGGGACAGCGTCGTGCTGATAAACCGTGATACACAGCGAGCATGACAACCATTTATCCAGTGCCTACTGTGTACTCAGCACTTAGAGGCATTTTTTAAAAGCATTCAGTTAAGGGAGCAAACGGATGTATAAACCAATAATCATGTGATTAAGGCAAAGCACTCTGGCAGTTCAGAGGAAGGAGAAATAATTTTACATCAAAAAATTAAAACTCAGTGTAACACACGATAAGCAGTATCCCCACAGGCACTGAAATGCCACCCAAAAACTTAGCTGCCAGAGGTTGAATACTGTATAGAGGACAAAATGTGGGAAAGCTGAGCCCATTGAGGGGAGCTGGACCAAAAGAAAAGTTCTTTCCAATCACATATACAAATGGTGGCCAACAATTTTGAACCTGGGAAAAGAATATTAAGTACTGAGGAGTCGGAGGTGGAATTTTTCCATTTAATTAACAAGAGTAAAGAAGAGATAGTTGTTAACTTTGTCTTACATAAAACTATATAGTCTGTCGTAGCAAAAAATCTAGCAACGATGCTCTCAAAATGCTAAAAAAAAAAAAATCCATTCATGTTATGATATATTTTGGGTAAATCACTTTTAACCTTTCCAACAACCCTCCTGAGTATTTTTAACTCCTCTTTATGAATAACAAAACTGAGTCTCATAAGAAGTAAGTAAATTGTCACGAGAGAGAAAGACCGTCCTGAATGACGGGGCTGGCGGCAGCAAAGGGAAGCGTGGCTCTCCGCACACCAAAGGACGGAAAGGCCCTGGGAGCAGGGCAGGAAGGCGCCTTGAATTTCCTTCCTTACAGCTTTAGGTTTTGAACATGATGTCCAAAGGTACAGAGATACGTTTTCACCAGTTGGACTGAGAAGGTGAGTCAGCAGATGCTGAGAGTGGTTAAGAACACAGGGGACATTTAGGTGCCTAATTGCCTCAAATGGAACAGATTATAGAGACCAGGCCCTTTAAGCCTCTCATAAACATGCCCTGGTGCCACCCAGTGGCCAAGCCTCTGCAGTGCAGGCACCGGGTCCCTGAAAACACGTTCAGGGGCTCACTCTCAGGAGTCTTCTCCAGCACCACAGTTGGAAAGCATCAATTCTTCAGTGCTCAGCCTTCTTTATGGTCCAGCTCTCACATCCATACGTGACTGCTGGAGAAACCATAGCTTTGACTAGACGGACCTGCGTCAGCAAAGTGATGTCTTTGCTTTTTAATAAGCTGTCTAGGTTTGTCATTGCTTTCCTTCCAAGGAGCAAGCGTCTTTTAATTTCATTGCTGCAGTCAACGTCCGCAGTGATTTGGGAGCCCAAGAAAATAAAATCTCTTAACATACTTCCCAAGATATGCACAAAAAATGAGTATGAAACTGGTTAGCACCTTCTACATTTAACTGTTTAAATATTTTTGCAACCTGAAGCTTGCATAAATGACATGGCAATTTTGAAATGAAAAAATTTCTGAATTGCTCTCCCAAATGAGTATACACAGAAAAAAAACTCTATTGTATATTTTACATAATGGTTTTACCCCACTTTTTGGTTTTCATTAGACAAGGAACAATGTCTCTGTGGAGCTAACACAAGAAACCCCAGCACCTACAGTAACTGAGAGGTTACTTTTGCAGAGGCCACAGGCTTCCCACAGTCTAGTCCTGAGGGCCTCCAGTCACTTGGTTAAGAGGTACTACTTTGCTCTTGCAGATAATGAAGTTGTTGAGTGGAACAGAGAAGGACTGTCCCCACAGGGAAGGCTGAGACGTTGCTGCAGAGAAGGGGCAGTTGGGATAAGGGGGCTGGGACAGGAGCTCTCAGAGGTGGCCGGTCAGCCAAGGCCGTCTCGCCTCTGAGGTCTGACCAGAGCAACAGCAGGAGTAAAGGCCAGGCCAAGGAAAGGCCATCTTTGGACTGGACGAGATCAGAGCTGGACGGGAAGAAGGTCTAAAGGTGCGGAACCACGGGAAGAAAACTGTACCTGATGTGAAACGGTTTAAATGATTTTACTATCCCAAAGTGCATGTCAATGTGCGGAAAGACTGCCATATTAATTATGACTGTGTTTGCTTTATCAAATGCAAAGGGAAAAAGGACACAGTCAGATTTTTAATCTGCATAGAAATGTGTTAGGGAAAGATTTCTCTTAATTAAAGGACTGTACCATGATTCCAATATCCACATAAAAAAGTATGTGTCTTTATAACATTTTAAAGGTATAGTTTTTAAAATACTATTGGAATAGAACAAGGAACATCTAACTTAAAAATCAAAGGAAATGGGAGAAGCGTAAATTAGGAATGTCAGCATCAGACTCTAAGTGTGGCCCCAGATCTGGGTAAGCTGCGTCAGGACTGCAGGTGTCGGGATCAACCAGATAAACACTGATGTGATCTGTAATTACCTCATTTTTAGCTTAAATCACAGGTAATGAGGGAACTCAGAGACTCTAAAAGGCAATTAGAAATTGTACTGGTTTTTTCGCTTCCTATATCAGGAATTTTTAAAAACTGACTTTTATTTAAAGCTTTTTTTCCCCTTCATAACGAAACATCAGGGCATATTACTTAAACATATATATAAATACTCATAAAAACAACTCACAATTACTCACAAGCCTAAAATGGATTTCTTCATATTTCTAGGTAGAAAATGTTCTCATGCGATGCGGCACCATTGAAACAAAGGTAGCAGGCAGTTTGGGGTGAGGCAGTTTGTTAAAATCAACTTACGATCATGCTTTGATTCGGTTTCAGATTTAACTGTGACTCAAGAAAGTTTGAGCCTCCAACTCAATATGCACATGAAAGATAATGAAGAACGGAGTTAGCAACAGTTTTGGACTGTCAGATATAATACTCTACTAAGCAGGTGAAATATAGCTACTACAACTGAACAATGATAGACCTTATTTTAATTAATTTAAACCTAAATTCAAGCAGCCCCACGCAACTAGTGGTTCCTCTATCAGACAGTGAAACACAAAGTGCTTTCGGACGATAACCACACGTTTCATTTTGTAAAGTAACAACTACAAAGGCTCAAGGGATGTAAAGATAAATGGGCATAAGACACACACTCAGCGTGGCTGGGAAAGAAGACAGAAATACCTTAAAAGTTAGACAAGACAAATGGTTTCAAAAAGTCAAGATGATTCTGTAAGAGAGGAAACACAGAGGAAAAGTTACTGCAAGTCAAGTCAGCTGCACAGGTAAACGCGTGCTTTTCTCCCTGTGTCTCTCAGCCCGCTGCCTTTCACTGTCTGCGCTTCCGTCCTGTCCTGCCCCACCCTCTGCTCCTGCTTCCTCCCCCTTCACTCACACTGAGAAGGACAGTAAAGTTTACCACGACATCTACGGTCCATCCACAAGTTACTAAAAGTTAGAGATACTGGAAAGAATTAGACCCAAGATTTGAACTGTGAGCATAATCTAACCGTACTCAGCAAGAGACTGGCTCCAAGATCCAGGAAATGACCATTAAAAATGAAAATCAACGGGCCATGTGATCAAATAAACTTTAAGGTCGCTGTGTGCTTTCTAATTTGTTAGACTAACATACCTAGGAAAACAATTTTACATGGACCCCTGGAAAAGGAAATAACCCCATTCAAGGGTGAAAAAAACAGAAACCATCACTCTCTTATAGATAAAAAAAAAAGAAGAAACAAAACTCATGATTGCATACCTAATTTACGCAGCATGATGAAAGGCCAAGGTATGCCATATAAGTGATTTTTCTTTTCTCAACTCAGAAATGTTCAGAGTATCAAAACATTTCAAAAACTTACAGAAATTTTGTCCAGATGTTATACACATTGGGATAATGGATGACCATTTGCTTCTACATTAACTAACTTGACACTGCTTGGCTTTTGGAGTTTTTCATTCCATTTTTAGTGGCATTTCTCTCATAGCCACGACTGTCAGGGGATCAGCTACTGATTTGTAAAATGGTGTGCTAGCTTTTAGAAACCCTACATTTGCACCCCTCTGTCACTTGCTCAGTTTGTCTTTTTTAAAACAAAGACAACAAACTAGACTTTGAACTGTCATACACTCTAGCCTATTTCAACAACATAAATTGTACCAGCCTTTTTTAATTAAAAAAGAAAAGGGAAATTAGGTAAATGGAAGCATATTAAGGAAGGACTTCCTGTGATTGACTCTACCTAAATGAACAAACTCATTTCTATTCCTTCATTTTCTCCCCGTTCCTAAGTTTCTGATTACATCCTCCTTGGGTGAAGCTATTAGAAATCTGACCTCTAAATAAATGACATGTAGCTGCATTTCCAAAGAAGTGGGATGATTGCTGTCTTTAACAATGGACATTGGGAAGACACTGAAGTGAAGGAGTCAGGCTGCGGAGACCTGGTTCCGGTCTGCACGCTGCTTCCCACGCAGCGCCAGTGCGTGCAGCGTTTCCACCGCTGGTTTTTGGAAACAGCTGCTCCCCATCAGTGGAAGACCAGTGGCTTTCTCATGACCTTCTTGCTCAAATTAAATTATGCTTCAGAAAAACTCCTGTGTTGATGTGCAGATGTATTTGCCACTGCTGAAATTTTATGTTATTTGAAAGTTCATATACTTCAAAAGAACCCAAATCTAGTCTTGACTTCACAAAAGACCTTTTGTTACTTTGCTAGTTGCTATTCTGTTAATTTGTACACTCGCAAACTCAAGCATTTCCAAATGAATGCCACAAAAAAATTAATTATACAACCACATAATGAACAAATGGGATATTTTCATAAAGTTGCTGTGAAATGCTACTCTAAGACTGAAAATCAGCACCAGAAGAAAATTTTCATTTGTTTTCTACAGAACTTTTAAAAATATTACAATTAAGAATGGTACCTAGCGATACAGATGGAGAAGGCGATGGCACCCCACTCCAGTCCTCTTGCCTGGAAAATCCCATGGACGGAGGAGCCTGGTAGGCTGCAGTCCCTGGGGTCGCGAAGAGTCGGACACCACTGCAGCGACTTAGCAGCAGCAGGGATACAGAGGCAGGTAAATGGGCTGCTTCCCTAAGGAGAAGGCTCGACCAGCAGCTCAGGGTGAAACACGGATTGGGAGCAGAGCTCAAAACGCCACACAGACCCCTCTGGCTTTACTTATCCTGCTCCATCCACCCTCTCCCAGATCTCTCAGGTAAAAAGAAAACTGGCCCCTGCTCAATTTTCAAACAGAATACAAAGGAGAGAGGCAGGCTCTGGGGTGGTCCTGCGGTGAGGTGAGGGCGGAAGAGCATGAAAAGTGAAGGAGTTACTTTGGAGACTATAAATTTATTCCACAGCTGAACAAAATCCAAACCACCAGAGCGCCGGGTCTGGCTCCGTGACAGTGGGCCTCTGCCATGCAAGGGAGCCTCAAGACCAAGAAGCAGGCTGGGAACTGGAGTGAGAGCTACCTACCCGGTCGTGTTTCTTGGGTTCAGAGCCTTGGGCGTGTCATCCGAATCACTTTCCAAACATTAAACAAGGAAGTGGAAACAGAGTCTCTGAAACTCCTTGAGAATATGTCATCTATCTCACAACAGGGCCTCTACGACCCCGGAATGAGAACAAGGCCTGTGTGTTGGGATGGAACTAGGACGTCGTTTACGTTTCAGATGGCCAGCTTCTGCTCCACAGCAGCTCTACTGCCTTCTCCTTTATTTCCAGGCACATAATATTCTCTCTCAATTATATCACTATCAACTGTTTCATTTAACTTTGTGCAGGAGTCACATTTTCAATTCCCAGTTAGAACTTTTGATCACTGATTTAGATATATCAAACATCTGGGATACATTGAAATCTAAAACTTTAGTACTGTCAAAACAGCAGCTCCTGCAAAGTAAAAATGTCACTGCACTGAAACAGTTCTATGTAAATGCACACGCAAGAGACTGTCACTGACAAATGTAAGGCCAATCGAATCTACCTATTCTGAGTGGCCCAAACCCCTGAAGAATGCATTGCTAGAACAGAAAATAGACTGTTTTTGTTCATATTGTTCATCTCATGGAAAACTCCTGTTCCTCTACTGTATCTAGCAAACACACCTTCCTCCTAGCCACCACCGACCCTCCCGGGCACCTAGCCGCCTGGCACTGCCCTAGTTCTTGGTGAAACGCCTGCCCTTGCTGCAGCAGTCTTCATCTGCGCCAGCTGCCGGCAAGCCTGCCTCCCGGCCGAGACGGCGAGCGCAACCGGCAGGCTCTGCGTCCCTCTCTGGGTCTAGCTCACTGGCTGGCCTATGATGGGTGGAGAATAACGAACTGCAGAATGACTGAAGATATTTAGCTCTCACACTGAACAACAGCAAACCACACACACACACACATGCACACACACGCACTCACGCACGCACGCACGCGCGTCAGGAAAGCACTTGTGAACACTGTGGAATAACAATAAAAAATAGGATCATTAATCACTGCCAATTTCCCTCAAAAGGCAAGGTAATCTGATACAGAAAAGAGAGAAATGTTAAATACTAATTTTTATTGAAATATTCTATGTAAATTTCATTCTTAAAATATATCTTTCAGACTTAGAAATTGTCCATCAAATCAAACATCAGAAATTAAGCAGTACTATGAACTAATCATATAATGTATCAATAAGGATAAAAGCAAGCTATTTGTAGAATGTTTAAAAGTATGTATAACTTCTCACTTTTAAACCCTAATTCTATGCATTATTTTCTCAAGTTAAGAGTTCGATAACACAGTTCAACATTATCGATCAAATATTTAATTGAATCTCCCCGTCCCCAAAAAACGCAGTGTGCTAATATACATTACAGATGGTGGCAGTGGGGCTGATGGGGCATTTCCACCAGCAGCCCAGGAGGAAACTTAAGTGCTTCCAGGGGACAGGACTCACAGTGAGGTTGACTCCGAGCAGCTCACTCCCATATTTCAAATGTACGCCTGTCTTTTCAAAGATAAACATTTACACAGCCTTGGATGATTGGAGCCTGTAGCTAACTTTGTAAATAAACAAATATGAAAAAAAAAATTCCCCAAAGCCTGGCTACAGACAATAAAAAGGGCTTGAAGGGGCTTGTGAAGGAAAGGAACTCAAACTGTTAACATGTATGATCAAGTCAGTTTGAGTTATGTTAATCTGAGGCTATAAATGCAAATAAACCAGTTAGTAATTTAAGTGAAAGGTTACCTATTTTCAGAGCCTCACGTGATCAATGATTAGTTCAGACAGATAATATGTTAGAGAGAAATGGTGCTACTGACCAGTTCCACGGACGTAAAAAATAATAAAGCTGCTTGAAGAGGATACACTCATCATTAAAATGTGGCTTCTTCTCTCAAATGTGGCTCCATTATGGAGATAAGAATTAAAGGTAATATTCTGATTTTGGTTTCCAAAAAATAAAATGATTAATTTTGTACTCTCTGAAATTATAATTTAACTGTGTTACAGTGCTACTTGAGCACATATGAAAAGAAGAATTAAGAACATTTGATAATGTTAGGCTAAACAGAAGTATTGGTTTTCTAAATATTCTTCCTCTATAATCTACAGGTAACTGTAGATATCTATAGATCTGACCTTTTACAGATAACTGTAGATATTATCCTTAAATACTCATTTATTGCCACTATAGAACTATATGGGGCTTCCCTTGTGGTTTAGATGGTAAAGAATCCGCATGCAATGCAGGAGACCTGGGTTTGATCCCTGGGTTGGGAAGATTCCCTGGAGAAGGAAAAGGGTCCCCACTCCAGTACTCTGGCCTGGAGAATTCCATGGACTGTATAGTCCACGGGGTCACAAAGAATCGGACATGACTGAGAGACCTTCACTTTACAGAACTATATAGAATTACATATATATATATTATATATATATTTTTTACTATATAGAACTATATAGAATTTTAAAAATGCTTTTCTGAAATGAAGGCCAACCTTGTTAGGTGAAAAACTTGATTGAAACGTAAAGGAATTTTGGAAAAGAGAGACAACAGAAAGCCGCGGGCACGGCCACCACTCCGTGTCAGGCGACGGGCCCAGCTGCGGCCAGCGCTAGGGCAGAGGAGGCGCCAACTCAGCTCCACAGACGGGCAACCGGAAGCAGGGCGCCTGGCGGCCTTGCTTAAGACCACACAGTGAGGAGGTGCTGGAGCTGGGAGGAAGCTTCAGTCTGATTTCTACCTGTGTGCGTTCCCAACTTGTTTCCCTAAACTATGCAATTATTCTTAAGAACTTAAAGAGCCAGTGTCATACGATTATATGGATTCTCAACAAAAGACAAGCATAACGTCAAAGTGAGGAAAGCGGTGTTCTCAGAATCAGGAAAGAAACCCTCAGTCTAGACCCTCTTCTCTTATCTATTTATTAACCTGCTGCTGCTAAGTCACTTCAGTCGTGTCCGACTCTGTGTGACCCCATAGACGGAGGCAAAGAATCTTAGAAAACTGAAATATAGACACATAAAATTGACTTCCTTTGCTATACACTTGAAACTAACACAGCATTGTAAACCAACCATAAGTTTTTGAAAGTGAAAGTCGCTCAGTCATGTCCGACTCTTTGAGACCCCAAGGACTATGCAGTCCATGACATTCTCCAGGCCAGAATACTGGCAGGGGTAGCCTTTCCCTTCTCCAGGGGATCTTCCCAACCCAGGGATCGAACCCAGGTCTCCGGCATTGCAGGCTGATTCTTTACCAGCTGAGCCACAAGGGAGGCCCAAGAACACTCAAGTGGGTGAAAGTGAGTGAAATCGCTCCGTCGTGTCCGACTCTTTGCGACCCCACGGACTGTAGCCTACCAGGTTCCTCAGTCCATGGAATTTCCCAGGCGAGAGTACTGGAGTGGGTTGCCATTTCCTTCTCCACAGCCTATCCCTTTTCCAGTGGATCCTCCCAACCCAGGAGTCAACCCGGGGTCTCCTGCATTGCAGGCAGATTCTTTATCAACTGAGCTCTCAGAGAAGCCCTCATAAATCAACTATACTCCAATTTTTAAAAATGGCAGGCCCTGGCCACATAGTGTTACTAAGAAACTAAATTTTTATTTTTGACTATTTGAATTTAGAAGTTAATAGCAAGATATGTTTAGAGAGTAGGGTGTATATTATCCTTCCCTGGAGAAGGAGGGGCTTGGGTCTTTTTTTTTTAAGTGGACTTCCAGGCAGTAAAACAAGATTAATTGGGCTCCTTCACATATTACATATGTTCCTCAATGGCCCTCAGTTTTTACTCTTTTAAATAATACAGATATGAAATTATGCTGTGACTCACTTCCAGTAACGGCACCAATATTGGTAAAACCTAAAGATAACAAATATATCCATCTGATTAACCTACGTCCTGGAAAAATAAATAAAATGGCAAGGCCTCAGGAACTTTAGATGAGCGAGTGAAGAAGCGGGGCGGGAGTTCCGTCCGGTCTCCTCCTCAGTGTAATGTACGGAGGGCATGTGGCCCCGCAAATTCACACTTTGAACTCTGGCGCCAATCTGACGGTGCTCGGGGGTGGGGACTGTCCTCAGGGCTGAGTGATGGGATTAGTGCCCTTCTCAAAAGAGGCTCTCAGAGAACTTTCTTGCCCCCTACAGCCATGAGAGAACACAGTGAAAAGATTTCATCTATGAACCCGAAGTAGGCGCCATCAAACACCACATCTACCAGCATCTTAATCTTGAACTTTCCAGCCTCCAAACTGTGAGAAATAAATTTCTATCGTGTATAAGCTACCCAGGCTCTGGGATTTTGTCGTAACAGCCCAAACTAATACAGTATAACTTTCACAATTATGTTTCTGTAAAAACATATTACAATATGTTTCTGTAATTATGTATTCCTAAAAATAACCGATTAACAAATTTATATCATTCCAAGACTATAACCATAACCCAGACTTCTAATTTTAAATTCAAAACATGCTTTTGCCCTATTATTTCTAGCGTTTTGAGTCACTGCTTCACTTCCATTTCAAGAGACATATGTCCCTCTTACATACAAATGGGGGAGAGGTACTGTATCAAAAATAAATGTAAATGACATTAAGGATACTTCCCACATCCTTTCAAATTATTAATCACATGTAAATAGGACACATAAATGTCTTTGCAATAAAGCCTGAAGTCTAATTTTTAAAATTTCCTCAATGACTAAAGAAAGTTCAAATTAATGTTTTCTTTACTTATTCAGAAAAAGACAACTTTTAAATTCAAAACGTTGAATCAACTGTATTTTTTAAAAAAAACTTTTAACCAACTTAAACCAATTGAAAAAAAAAAGAAACTATTAACCAACTTAAACTTTTAACTTTGGACTCTAGGAGCTATAGAAAATACCATATTGAGAAACAGGGGCAACTTTGGAAGCGCTGGTCAATATCAAGAAATAATACATCAGTACTTCAGCACCAAGTGGCTTTTCATTTTCCTTCCTTAAAAAGAAAATAAAATATATAAAGAGGAAAAATTTCCCTTATTTAACAAAAGTCTTTTTGAAATATGAAACAATCTTTCGTTAGAGGAAAAAAACTATGGAAGCCAAAAAGTCTGAATATTTCTTAATTAAAAAAACAAATAATGTGTAGTTTGTAACTATTCAAAGAGTATACATTTTTCAAGGCTCAAGTCACCGCATCATGCCAGCTGTAGGATCTGTTAATTCAAATGACACACATAAGTATTCTGCAGGCCCTTTTTGCATCCAGCTACCTGGTTTTTAATTAAACATCAGAGCTTCCGACTAAATTATTATAATTTTTATTCATTGCCTATAACTGAACAATCACTGGTTGTTATTATTTTGAACTGTCTCTTGAAGTCGACATTCTAGTTAAGTATTATTTGAAAAGTATCCAATTGTCAAAATCCAGAAGATGATACATTTTTTCTAATGCTGCAGCTTGGGAAAATACATTCAGAAATAGTAGCATATGAAATTAAATTGTAAAATAATTAGGGTCAGCTAAATGATCTACCACTGAATACAAAAAATTAAAAAAAAATCAGAGTTAAATAGACAAATTTATTTTAAAATAATCTACAATAATTTATATTCCATGTTACGCCATTTATACAATGCCAAGATGTTGTCTGAAATTTAAGCAGTATTTTGAGTTTCCCAGAGAATGCCAATAACTGGTCTGAGTTTTCTCTAAACTGACTCTTAAAGCAACAAATTTTCACATGAATTTGTGGCCACATAAATACAACCTAAGTCTTATAAAAAATGAGGCAAAAATGAAGTTACTTTTATACTGGTAATTATACTACTATACTTTAAAGAGCATTACATTGATTGACTCAAAAACCATATACAATTTCAAAGAACTTTTACAGAATATCATATTTTTATCAGTAAAGATATTTAGAAACATAGGGTAAAAAAGAGAAAACTTAAAAATGTTCACCTTCAATTTATTTCATAGGTCACTGTTATACCATCTAATAAGATAATTAAAACCATGCAAGCAGCTGGTACTACAGCTAAACAGATTAATGTAATAGTCTGTAGTCATATGCGCTGGCAAGGGGCTCGCCTCTTTGGAGAGGAGAAGGTCAGCTGCCCTTGGGAAGAGGCAGGGGGTGCGGGAGAAGGCCCCCACCATGTGGCCCAGGCTGCAGTCACTAAGGTGAACACAAGCCACTTCTCTGCTTTCACACCCAGCAAGGGTCTCTCAGTTTTAATGGTGAAATAAGAAACAGAGAAGGCTTATTTAATAACAGAATACATTAACGCTGGTCTTTAAAAAGCACAGGATACACTGCATAAACCAGTAATATCGTCTCAATTCTTCTAATCTTTCCATTTTACCACATTACCTACAGACTAGTTGGGATACAAACAAATTTTAACAGAAACTTCCAAAACAAAGATTTTAGTCTATTACCCAGGCCCTACTGGTGCCTTAGGAGTTAAACGCAGCCGTATGCTATCTGAATCAATGAGGCAAAACCACTAGAGACACGAATCTGAAGTGAAGCCTCAGAGCCTCTGAAAACAAACCTGTGAGCATTAGGCGCACAGGGCTGTGTCAGGGCCCAGTGCCTGCAAAGTTCACATCTGTCAGAATTCCAGAAACGCACCCTGAACTCAAATAGTCGTGATAAGACATCCTCCTTCTATCTCTACCGCGTGTACACGCGTGTTACACACGCCAGCCGGGCTGTGCATCCCAGACAGACCACGGTGCCCTGGGCGTGGCCTGCTCCCAGGCCCTCTCTGGGCTTCCCAGGTGGCACGAGTGGTGAAGGGCCCACCTCCCAACACCTGGCAGGGAAGAGGCGCGGTGCGATCCCTGGGTTGTGAGGGCCCCCTGTGGGAGAGCATGGCCACCTACTCCACTACCCTTGCCTGGGAAACCCCATGGACAGAGGAGCGTGGCGGGCTGTGGTCTGCGGGGCTGCGAGTCGGACACGACTAAAGCGACTTGGCATTCAGCACACAGTAGCCTCCTTTCTGCTAAAAACTTCAGTTATTTTCCTGTAGGACATACTGTTTTTAAATCTCCCTTTTGGTGTCTCTATAGTAGCACACTGTAAACATCTTCTACAGTTCCAGAAGATTAACAGTGATGGCAGAGATGGGGATGGCGTGGACTGGGATGAAGGCAGTCAACACTGATCCAGCGTTGGCACAGAAGAATGACCCATTAACGCCTTGTAACAAGCGTATTTTATTACTCCCACATTCAAGGAGGGGAAACTGAGACTAACACTTGTCCAAAGTTTCCACGTGGAGTCGGGATATGAACCGACACACTATGTTTGCTGTAGTATCAACAAGGTGAAGTCGCTCAGTCGTGCCCGACTCTTTGCGACCCCATGGACTGTAGCCTATCAGGCTCCTCCGTCCATGGAATTTTCCAGGCAAGAGTGCTGGAGTGGGGTGCCATTTCCTTTTCCAGGGGATCTTCCCGACCCAGGAATCGAACCCGGGTCTCCTGCATTGCAGGCAGACGCTTTACCGTCTGAGCCACCAGGGAAGCTCAAGTATCAACAAACAGAGAACAAAACAACCACAACAAAAAAAGAGGCCATGCCCTCTTACAACTGACAATCTAAGACCACAATAATATAAACAAATAGAAGAGAGAATGTACACTTAGGTGACCAAGACTGAAATCAAAAGCTAATACAACCTCATCATACGCCACAAAGGGGTACACACAAATCAAAAGCTAACACAACCTCATCATACGCCACAAAGGGGTACACACAAATCAAAAGCTAATACAACCTCATCATACGCCACAAAGGGGTACACACAAATCAAAAGCTAATACAACCTCATCATACGCCACAAAGGGGTACACACAAATCAAAAGCTAATACAACCTCATCATACGCCACAAAGGGGTACACACATGGAAGGTGAGGTGAGCACCAGGGCAGCAAACTGCCCACACCTGAGGCAAGCCTAATAAATGGATGGTAGTCATCCACAGCCATGCATTCAGATTTTCCAAAGGCTTTATCATATGCAATTCTATCTCAACCTTTAACACAGTTGTGAGAAAGAAGCAGATCAGACATTATAACGTCTAACAAATTAAAGCTGTTATCCCAGACACAAGCATATATAGCTTGAGTATCCTGGTACTAGGTTGACAGTCAGAATTATCTGTGAAGAAAGATCAGTATTTCTGAGATGGTCTAAATACAAAGGTAGATGTGTTAGGCTAAATGATATTTGAGGGTTGAAATATTCACGTTTTTCTAATAACCTATTTCTACTTGCTTTAAAGAGCTCTGATAGTAATGAAAAAATAATTCTCATTTTTGAACTTTACTGACGATTCTGTTGCCACTGTAGTGCGATTCTGCAACAATTCCTAGGTTTTATCAGTTAACCTGAAATGAAAATAGACCCTAGAGCTGTGCTTCTATGAAGTCTGCCATTTAACCCAAGTGTCAAATTCACAGGTAAGCTCATTATATTGTAAGAGCTATTGCCTACTCAGTAGAAAAATATTCATTTCACACCTTAAATACTATAATACTATTTAATAACAGCACTGGCCTGCCAACTATTAAAAGCTCATTTTACATACTGTACTACCTGAGCTTTTTATCTTGCCTTTTTAATTACAACAATAAATTAATATCCTAACATTACAACACTGACAGGCATTGATTAAAACAATATTAGTTAACAACATTAGTATTTATTGTGCAAAGTTGCATTAGGAGTTCATTTTCAAAGTACAATTATCATTCAATAATACTAAGATACTTTAATCTTCAAACTACTCAAGAACAAAATAAACGGCAAGATAACACTGTGCCTTCATATTAACGCATTTCTCTTAACTTTATGTCCATTAGTTACTATAATTAGCTAAACTACAAAAGTAGCTGTGAAATTCAACAATAAAATCAATGCATACATATGGACTTCCCATTCTTTGAAATACATCTTTATTTTCCTTTTCTCTTGGGTTTTTTTTAAACAGTATTTATATCTAAAATGATACTTCTACCATAGATTCACATGTATTATCATCTTAGCATTCCTCAGTTACATGCCAAATGAGAATTTATTTAAATATCTTTTATAGGGAGTTCCCTGATGGTCTAGTGGTTAGGATTCTGCCCTTTCAAACTGCTGGGGCCCAGGTTCAACCCCTGCTTGGGGAACTGAGGTCCCACAGGCCACACAGTGCAGCTAATAAGTAAAGAAGTGAATATCTTTTATATTTGTCTACTTTTTAGGTGTGATTAACATGTTTGGATGGAAGATTCTACCTATTATTTAATATGTCAATTTCAAGCTTTCTATTACACTTCAGCACTCAAAGAAGGGACTGGGTAACTCCAATATTTATAAGGTATTTTTGTGAGAGCTTCCCTGGTGGCTCAAACGGTAAAGCGTCTGCCTGCAATGCAGGAGACCCGGGTTCGATTCCTGGGTCGGGAAGATCCCCTGGAAAAGGAAATGGCATCCCACTCCAGCACTCTTGCCTGGAAAATTCCATGGACGGAGGAGCCTGATAGGCTACAGTCCATGGGGTCGCAAAGAGTCGGGCACGACTGAGCAACTTCACCTTTGTTAAAGGAGCCCAGCAGGGCATTAACAATAGCACGTAATGCAACCCCGGATTATATTTTACACACTCTGTATTAGCAGGAAACTTAAACAAAGGAAGCCTTTAGTACTGTAACAGATATGCTGGAAAAACAAAGCAAAACGGATCATAATGAAGTTTAATACATGTATACATGGGCATTCATCCTAATCATCCTACTCTAGGGTAACGATCCCTGGGTTGGGAAGATCCCCTGGAGAAGGAAATGGTAACCCACTCCAGTATTCTTGCCTAGAAAATCCCATGGATGGAGAAGCCTGGAAGGCTGCAGTCCATGGGGTCGCAAAGAGTCGGACACGACTGAGCGACTTCACTTCACTAGGGTAACAACAGATATTTACAATAGCCACACCTACTGGATAAGTCTGCAGGACAATCTTATACCCCAGCATTCTTCACGCTTGTCACATTGTTAAAGCGTAGGTTGCAGTTCCTTACTATTCTAAGATTAGAAGCCTCTAAGGTTATGCATCTTGTACATTATCTTATATCTAAGTATTCATCACGTACCTATAGGAATGAAAAGTCCCATCAGAGTCTAAAGAACTTTTTCTTCCATTTTGATTTGAATCTCCTGGAAAAAAAAGAAAAGAAAAACACTGAAATAATGAAGATTATAAAACTGAACATTTCAGTTGAAAAGCTGCTGTGTGACAGCTCCACGCAGTATACTGAGTCAGAAAACATATACTCCCTTATCTCTCCCCCAAATAGCTTTTGTAATCAGAGCCCTTTAAACCAAAAATTCATTTTGACACTAAAATATAGACTAAGACCACCACTCGTAACTTGGATAGGAGTATTACCAAATTAACTACAAAGAGGAACAAATGAAATATAATACAGACATCTTCTTATGAATCACAAAACCAAAACTTGTACACCGTTTATTCGTACACTAATGCTTATAAACAAAAGGCGACTTTTTAGAAAGGCGTCCTGTCCAGTGGAATAGCTGAAGAGAACAAGCATACAGCTGACTTGGGCCCTCCTCCCCCGCTCTCCAGGAATCTGGTTTGCAGAGTTCAAGGGTGGTGATTGAGAATGCATTCTAAAGAGCTTTTACTACACCTTAGCAGTCTTCCCCAAACTTTATGTTTTAACTGTGGGCAAAAGCTCATCTGTTTAAAAAATCAACATCTAAAGGTATTTCTGCCTCATGTAAAACATCAAACTTTTAGGGAGAAAAACTTGTCCATACAAGCATATTCATAAAATCAGATTAGAACAAATTTATACCTATCATTTTAAAGATCATAGTATAAATTTGCTAAGTAAGTTTTAAGAACTGCTACAATATAAAATACATATTATTGAAAGAAATTTAATTTTAGATTAAACTTTTAAATATATACTTAAAAGTATAGTTTTTACGAAAGCATGGAAGCATGGATACTACTGTTAAATATATCACTTATTCTTAGAAACAAATTAAATTGATCAGAATCTGATTACATTTTATACTCCTAATTTATATAATGTAAATTTCAAACATCAGGTTAATATTCACTTTTAAGATATTTAAAGCTTCATAATTTAATGATTAATCCAACTTTTATTTATACTTCTAATCCACTTGAACATTCTAAGTATCACTGAACGTCATCAGAGTGGCCCTGGGTAGGTCAAACAGTAATTACACAGCTTTCCATTTAGAAATGAGATTATTTTAAATAATCGAACACAGCACTGAAGGTACCCTACTACTATGATTATGCTGCTCATTAATGGTTTTTGAAAGCTAAAATGCAATTTTAATGATAGCTGTCTATTTTTCTTTGCATGTTTTATAGTTGACAGATAAGTCAAAAATGTTGGTTCTCTTCAAAATCTTTGCTGTTGCACCTAAATTATTTAAAAAGAATGAAAGTGGTCTGAGCTCAGTTACTGAACTTTTTAAGTCTACATTTTTTTCAAAATACACTTTCAGGCTTTTCTTTTTCATTAAACAAAAACCTTAAAAATTATTACAGCATTCGAAATGTTGCCAAATTTTATAGAAGAAAACAATCCAAAACACTGAAATGTTTAAGATCAATCTAGTTGAGTATATTTTGTTAATTCTTTGAAAACATGGGTACCATAAGATGACTCACAACATACTTCATTTGCTTTTCAAAAAAATTAATAGCGTTTTCATAAATAAACTAGAAAGACTTAAGGAAAATTACTCTCCTTCCGTCTTGTTAAGTGAAAATTTCCTACAACACATGTTATTAACAGCTTGCAGACATTTCCTGTGAAACGTTCCCACAAGCAGTATAGAATAAGTACCATATCATACATTTAGAATGTGAGCTTTCTTCTTCAAAAATAAAGACTATGATTATTTAAATACATAAGATCTCACCAATGGTATATTCTTGCCCTCTGCTTATATTATCACAATAAATATAAAATACTTCAAATAATTAAGAGATTTTCAGTAAACACCAAAGTTTTGTCATCAAAATACATCACAAAGGTTTCCTTCATTTTATACCTATTTGGAAATGAATATATCACATTAAATGTAACCTTCAAAGGATAGTAATAAGGAAAAAAAGCAGTTTTTCTTTCTCAAAAACATACCAAATAGGAGTACAATCATTTCTCTAAACAGTATTAGAGAAAAGACTTCAGAGTGTGCTGCATGGGGAAAAGGTAATGAAGTTTTGAAGTGGGGAAAACTGCTTTGTTCCTTCAATTCTCTAGTTGAAATTAATTATAGCAAATGTTTATGAAAACATCTGTTCCTTACAGTTATAAATTCTTAATCTTAGTATGGACGACTGTAGATTTTTATTTTGGAAAGAAACTGTCTGACAATCTAAAGGTTTACAGAAGAACAGGCAGGATTTATAATTCTGGAAAATTACATATACAGTGTGCTATATCCAGTCAGATTTTCATTTGTGTGAAACACTTGGAGGAGCTTAAAATTGGTTGTAACTAGGAGAAATCAAAAGACAAACAGAAACGTTCAGTTTTCATTTAAGCTGTTATACAGTAAAAACATATTGTATCACAAGAAAAAAACAACCTAAGAATTAAAAACAAATGCTACTTTACTGGCGACATAGTTTGGAGGTAAGTATACTAAATTAAGTATTAATTTTATCAGGGACTTTAATAAATCTAACGCCATTATAACCATTGGAAGGTAAATGTAGTGTTCCTCAAAAATAACAACAGAGGGCGCAAGAGAGTCTAATACGATGTCTTCCTTTGCTGTTCTGATTCCTGAACTAAGTTGTCAGGTAGCTGTAACTGTAACAAGGATGCATGGGTTGCTTTCAGATCTTCCCTTCTCTCCCTCCCTCCCTCCCTCTCTCTCACAGACACACACACCCGCACGTGCACGC
>SJYT01041134.1:7202-91322 GCA_006410635.1 Cephalophus harveyi
GACACGACTGAGCGACTGAACTGAACTGAAGATCTATCTTAAGATTAAACTAATACAATTTTGGTAAATAGGTAAATTTTTGTATATATCTTAATCAACAACAACAATATATATATATAGTGTTATTTATTTTATTTTGAGAAACAGCTGAATTTTCACACTAAATTATAGGTGGATTTCCCCCTTCTAGGTAATCTAAGAATCTCTATGTTAACTTCCAAATGTCTTAGTATCTCTTTTTTTGGATTTACTTTTAGGCAAAATTTATATGTTACAGAAGAAAGTATAGCTATTTAAAGATCGTGTCAAATATTTCATTTTCATTATTGACAAAAATAAAACACATCAATATATCAAAAAAAAAAGTACTTAGCTATAAAAACAAACAAGAAACTTACTGTACTTTATACCTAACTTTATTCATTTATAAAATATTTTTTGAGTATTACAAAAGAAAGAGAGAGAGAAATCACTCTCAGTGGTTGAAGTCAAATATCACTGAAAATTTTGAAAAGTGTATCTACATAATCCAAAACAATTACTGAACTGAAGATATATTTTTACAAATGTCCTGATTAAAGGGGGTACATAAACAAGAAGGATGCATTTAAATAAAAATAAAATAGGATTATTTTCATGGTCTTTTGTGACTATGTTCTTCACCTACTCACTTCACTGCAGTGATAGTCTGAATGGATATGATGGAGGCAAACAAGACTCTGGTGATGGAGTTTGTTCTCACAGGACTCACAGATCTCCCAGGGCTGCAGGTCTCCCTGTTCCTGGTGTTCCTGGTCATCTACCTCACCACCATGGTGGGCAACCTTGGACTGATTTTTCTCTTCTGGAAGGACCCCCATCTTCACACCCCCATGTATTCATTCCTGGGCAGTTTAGCCTTTGCAGATGCTTGTTCTTCCTCTTCTGTGACTCCCAAGATGCTAATTAATTTCTTATCTGTGAATCACACGATATCCCTGGTTGAGTGCATCTCCCAATTTTATATTTTTGCTTCCAGTGCAAACACAGAATGTTTCCTCCTGGTGGTGATGGCCTATGACCGCTATGTAGCCATATGCAATCCCTTGCTTTATCCAGTGATGATGTATAATATCTTCTGCACCCAGTTAATAGGTGTTTCATATATTATTGGGTTTCTTCATCCCATGATGCATGTGGGTTTGTTATTTAGATTAACTTTCTGCAAGTCCAATGTAATACATTATTTCTACTGTGAAATTTTACAACTATTTAAGATTTCTTGTACTGACCCTAGAGTTAACATGCTCCTGATCTTTGTATTTTCAGTCTTTATACAATCTTTTACTTTTATGAGTATCATTATCTCTTACTCCCATGTTCTCTTTGCCATCCTGAAAAAGAAGTCTGAAAAGGGCAGGAACAAAGCCTTCTCCACCTGCAGTGCCCACTTGCTGTCTGTTTCCTTGTTCTATGGCACTCTCTTCTTCATGTATGTGCGTCCTGGGTCTCGATCAGCTGAAAATCAGGATAAACTATATTCTTTATTCTATACAATCATAATTCCTCTGCTAAATCCTTTTATATACAGTCTGAGGAACAAAGAGGTTATAGGTGCCTTGAAGAGAATAATAAATAAATAAACATATTTTAAGGCAAAATTCGAACTGTTCTTTTCAAATTCTGCAAAATCAAGGGGTCTGCAGTTAAGCAAATTGGCCTTGGCTTTATCATTTAAACAGAGGGTAATGTCTAGGGCAGTGTATAAGTACTGTATGATGAAAGTCATCTTCAATGGCAAGAGGTGTTCACATCACAGAAAACTGAATTTTTAATGAAAAATTAAATCCTTTACATTTGAAATCCTTTACATTTGAATCAGTTCTAATGAGGTGGATGAAACTGGAACCTATTATACAGAGTGAAGTAAGCCAGAAAGAAAAACACCAATACAATATACTAACACATATATATGGGATTTAGAAAGATGGTAACGATAACCCTATATGCGAGACAGCAAAAGAGACACAGATGTATAGAACAGTTTTTTGGACTCTGTGGGAGAGGGCAAGGGTGGGATGATTTGGGAGAATGGCATTGAATTGCCAGTCTAGGTTAGATGGGTGATACAGGATGCTTGGGGCTGGTGCACTGGGATGACCCAGAGGGATGGGATGGGGAGGGTGGTGGGAGGGGAGTTCAGGATGGGGGACACATGTACACCTGTGGTGGATTCATGTCAATGTATGGCAAAACCACTACAATACTGTAAAGTAATCAGACTCCAATTAAAAAAATAAATTTATATTAAAAAAATAAAACTAAGGATTAGGGCTTGCAGTGTTTCACTCTGTAAATTCCATCTAAATTAGATACAGTAGTTTGCAATTTTACTGTGTCAGACGTTTGCATGTTTCTTTGTTTGAGACTGGAGTGAGTGAGTAAAGCTAATTCTCTAAGCTTGAATATAAAAATTTTGGCTGTTTCTCAACTGTTCAGAGACTCAGATGGAATGACTTCTTGTAGGAGACTGTCCCTGAAGAGGAAAATTTCTTTGAATGAAGAAAAGGTTTAAAAAGCACAGAATACAAGAGATTGGTGCATTTTACTGGAGAATAATGGAAGTCGGGATAAAATGAAAAATGGACTTGAATTTGGTGCAAATATATGCAGGTACATAGTGCATTTTACTGGGAAATTATAGGCAATAGTGATATTCAAGAATTTTCAGGTATTAAAAGATTTCAAAATATATTTCCTCAGATATTAGTAGTCTTCTGTATTAATATTTACATGTTTAATAAAGTATAAACATAAATTCATATAATTTTCATACTTCTTATACTCTTGCATGTTTACTATTTAAGTAAAAATATACGATGCAATTACAAGATGCAACATTTCTTAACTTGTGTAAGTGCCACCCTGGAATGAGTCTCATTTCATAATGAGACTGTAATAATGATTGTAAAAACCTGTAATAAATATAATATTTATTGTTCTTTCATTGATTGCTCTGTATGGAATGTGTAGTGACTTTCTCTATGGGCCATATTCTAAATTTAAAGGAATTCTAAAATAGTAAATGTAAAATTTGTTTGCACTTATAATAATATTGCTAGCTAACCACTGCTGTTGCAAAATCCTCAGGTGATGACCTAGCATTGCTGATCAAGAAGGAAGAATTAAGAGGAAGAAATATGTAGATAGAAAATCTGATGTGTGGATACAACAGGTATGCAGGGTAGGAGGATGCAAGGCTGAGAACTGAAGCCAGGGATACAGCTCCTCTGCCCTGTCTTAGACTATCTTCAGTCTTTCACAGGGCATCGAGAATAAGTGAGCTTAAAATGATTATGTGAATGTAGTCAGCCATCTAAACAGGCAGTGACAAGAAGAATGAACACACTGAAGGCAAATGAATTAGAAAGTTCTACAAATCAAATCAGTACCAGGAGAAAATGATCCTTGTCATATAAATGGAAGAACTTATTAGGAGCATCTCTGGTGCTGATAGAGATTGAAGTTTCTAACCCATCCATGCTTCTGCAAGGGGTCCTATCCTCTCTTCAACCAGTTGGGGGAAAGGGTTTAGATTTGTGAAAAAGGACAGGATTACTAATATTTCAAAGCACAAGTGCTGTGAAGCCATGTAATATCCAAACTCATCAGAAAAAAAAATCTCACATATTGAAGTATTTAAATTTTGAGAGTATTTTTGGACAGAATTGACCACTGGAGGGAGTCTTGGCAAGTTTAGTTTCACTCATTCTAAAATATAGCTCATCAAGCCATTTCCTATGAACAAAGGAAATCTTAGTTTCCAAACTTAAATAGCCTGTAGTGGATAACACTGAAAGTATAGTAACCACAAGAAGACTGTGTTCCTGGCAAATAGTCCCAGATTTCTGGGTAAAAGAAGATCTACAACTTTCTAGATAGAGAAAGACTGGATTACTAACAAAGTAAGGAGATCAGCCCTGGGATTTCTTTGGAAGAAATGATGCTAAAGCTGAAACTCCAGTACTTTGGCCACCTCATGCGAAGAGTCGACTCATTGGAACAGACTCCGATGCTGGGAGAGATTGGGGGCAGGAGGAGAAGGGGACGACAGAGGATGAGATGGCTGGATGGCATCACTGACTCGATGGACGTGAGTCTGAGTGAACTCTGGGAGTTGGTGATGGACAGGGAGGCCTGGCATGCTGCGATTCATGGTGTCACAAAGGGTCGGACACGACTGAGCGACTGAACTGAACTGAACTGAAAGATAAGTATAGTAATATTTGATGTCTCATTTTTTGAACTGAAAATAGAGACAATGGAACAACATTTATAAAATACTGAGAGAAAAATAATGGGTTCATGAATAGTGTGGTGCAGAGGGATTGTGAATGGTCATGCAAATTGTGTGCACTCCTTAACTCAGGAGCACCATTCACAAAACAATATTGTGTTGCTGGCTGCCCTGCGTTTTAGACACCACAAGCAATGACACAATGGATAATGATGATATGATTGGGAACAGTGTTTTAAGTAGTTAGATTTTGAAGACTATAAAACAAATAACATTTCATTACTCTTTTAGGTGAATTGTGGCAAATATCAGAGGAGACTTTATTCCAATTAAGAGCCTATGTTATGTGTTATGTAGTATAAACTGTATGCCATGACTCATTTGAAACACTGTTTTCTACTTGGCTTCTCTGGTTGCTCAGATGGTAAAGACTCAGCCTGCAATGTGGGAGACCTGGGTTTGATCCCTGGCTTGGAAGATCCCCTGGAGAAGGGAATGGCAACCTACTCCAATATTGCCTGGAGAATCCCATGGACAGAGTAGCCTGGCGGGCTACAGTCCATGTGGTCACAAAGAGTTGGAATTCACTGAGTGACTATCACTGAAGTCTATAAGAGCAATTTTTGTCATTTCTTTTCTATTTGTAGCCAAACCTCAGTTTAAGGTTCTTGAGAATGCATTGCTTGAGGGAAAGCCTGACTCACTATAATAGCTAATGTTGAGTGACTCATTCAATGTGAGTTACAGATCACACTGTCCATTGATTCGTATATATTTTCTGTCACAGACACTGTTGGTGCCTGCCCATGTCTTTTCCATACATCTTCATCTGAGGGCTTTGTATGATGACCAGAACCATTTTAACCCTCATTTAAGGCAAACTATAAGAACTGGGAAATGACTACTATTCATAGAATCTCCCTTAGACCATTTATCAACCAATGACTGACAGGAGTCAGTGAACAAATACTTCAGACATTTGCCCTTTAGTTGATATAAATTTGACATTATGCTCTATACTGGCTTATGGTGTTTTCAAAAAAAGATTAAGCTTGATTGCCCACAGTTGTAACCTGTTTGGTAAATTACTCGTTATCAGCTGCATTTCCTTTCCTATTTCACTTCATCACTTTCTTAGTCATCATCATCTGCTGCTGCTGCTGCTCAGTCGCTTCAGTCGTGTCCAACTCTGTGTGACCCCATAGTCGGCAGCCCAGTAGGCTCCTCTGTCCCTGGGATTCTCCAGGCAAGAGTACTGGAGTGGGTTGCCATTGCCTTCTCCAATGCATGAAAGTGAAAAGTGAAAGTGAAGTCACTCAGTCATGCCCGACTCTTAGCGATCCCATGGACTGCAGCCTACCAGGCTCCTCCGTCCATGGGATTTTCCAGGCAGGAGTACTGGGGTGGGTTGCCATTGCCTTCTCCAGTCATCAACTATTCACAGTTAAATTACTGCACTCAAATAATGTCTCAGTCTCTGAGATACAACCTAAGACACCCTGTACCCCTTCTATCTGTGGAAGAACACAAACCAGGTACCGCTTTTACCCTAGGGTAGAACTGAATGTTTTATGCAGGAACTAGGCATACCTGTACTATCCTATTTCAATATGATGAAATTATTACTTCTACAGAAATCTCAATGGTTGTGGGTCCTCCCACTACTTTGAATATGCCCCATCTATCAAGATGTTATCCAGATCTAAGCAGAAGGTTAAAGCGAGTTTTTCTTTTACCTCATACCGTTAAGAGTCTGTGCCCTACCACACATATATACAATATACTCTACCAGGGTTGATGGTGAATGTCCATTTTAACTTGGTGTCTGAAATATGTGTGTGCATGCTAAGTTTTCAGTCATATTCTACTCTTTGCAACCCCATGGACTGTAGCCCACCAGGCTCCTTTGACCGTGGGTTTCTCTAGGCAAGAATACTGGTGTAGGTTGCCATTTCCTCCTTCAGGTTAACTTTCCAACCCAGGGATCAAACCCACACCTCTTATGTCTCCTGAATTGGCAGGCGGGTTCTTTACCACCAGCACCACTTGGGAAGACCATCTGAAATAAACACTTTAGTTATTAAAAAGAATCTTAAATTGTATAATCAAGGATATTTCATTTGTCCTTCAAGTGCCATCTATTTCCATTTTTGCCATCAAGGTTTTGCATTTATTATGTCAGGAAATCTGGAAGACCCAGAGACCCAGCAGTGGACACAGGACTGGAAAAGGTCAATCCTTATCCCAATTCCCAGGAAGGGTAGTACTAAAGAATATGCTAACCATCAGACAATCACCCTCATCTCCCATGCTTGTAAGGTCATGTTTAAAATCTTGCGTGCTAGGCTTCAGAATTATGTGAACTAAGAACTTCCAGATGTCCAAGCTGGATTTAGAAAAGGAAGAGGAGCTAGAGGTCAAATTGCCAACATTCGCTGGATTATAGAGAAAGCAAGGGAATTTCAGAAAAACATCTATCTCTGTTTCATCAGCTACGCTAAAACTTTTGACTATGTGGATCATGATAAACTGTGGAATGCTCTTAGAGAGAGGGGAATACCAGACCATCTTACCTGTCTCCTGAGAAACCTGTGTGCGGGTCAAGAAGCAACAGTTAGAACCCTGTATGGAAAAACTGATTGGTTCAAGATCAAGAAAGGAGTATGACAGGGCTGTCTGCTGTCACCCTCTTGGTTAACCTATATGCTGATCACATCATGAGAAATGCCAGGCTGGATGAGTAACAAGCTGGAATGAAGACAGGTGGGAGAATCAACAACCTCAGATATGTGGATGATACCACTCTAATGGCAGAAAGTGAAGAGGAACTAAAGAGCCTCTTGATGAGGGTGAAGGAGGAGAGTGAAAGAGCCGGCTTAAGACAAGCATTGAAAAAGCTAAGATCATGGCATGTGGCCCCATTACTGCATGGCAAATAGAAGGGGACAATGTGGAAATAGTGACAGATTTCCTCTTCTTGGATGCCAAAATCACTGTAGATAGTGACAGAAGCCATGAAATCAGATGACTTCTTCTTGGCAGGAAAGCAATGACAAACCTAGACAGTGTGTTGAAAAACAGAGACATTACCCTGCCAACAAAGGTCTGTGTATTCAAGACTCTAGTCTTCCCAGTGGTCATGTATGGTTGTGAAAGCTGGACTGTAAAGAAGGCAGAATGCTGAAGAATTGATGCTTTCAAACTGTGGTCTTCTGGAGAAGACTCCTTAAAGTCCCTTGGGCATCAAGGAGATGAAACCAGTCAATCATAAAGGAGATCAACCCTGAATAGTCACTGGAAGGACTGATTCTGAAGCTGAAGCTCTAGTACTTTGGCTATCTGATGCAAACAGACAACTCATTGGAAAAGTCACTGATGCTGTGAAAGATTGAGGGCAGAAGGAGAAGAAGGCATCATAGGATGAGATGGCTGGACAGCATCACCGATGCAACAAACATGAACTTGGGCAAACTCTGGGAGATGGTGAGGGACAGGGGTGTGCTGCAGTCCATAAGGTCGCAAAGAGTCAAACATGACTGGGTGACTAAACAACACTATTTCCATTTTTACTGTCCTACATATGAATACCAGATTTCAGTTAGAACTTGTGAGACAAACAAGCAAACAACAACAAACCAAGAAAGAAACAACCCAATATCAAAATAGAGAACACTAAAAAGAACTGGTGTCAGATATGACTCAGAAGTTGGGATTATCAATCAGGAAATTTAAAATGGCCATGATTACTATGTTAAAGTTTCTATGCATGAAGAGATTTTAGGGAGAATTTAGAGAGACAGAGAGAGAGCATTTTTAAAAAGTCAAGTGAAAGTGCTAGAAATACATATTTAAAAAAAATGAGAACAAAGGTAAGGATATTTTTGGTGAGCTCATCAGTAAATAAGACATGGACAAATCTGTGAACTTGAATATACATCAATGAATATTATCAAAATTAAATATAAATAAGAACAGAGTAAAAACAACAACAACCCAGGACATTCACATACTATGAAGACCATCAAGTTATCTAATTTGTGTGTAACTGGAAACTGAGAAGAAAAGAATAAGAGTGGAGCTGAAGAAATATTTGAAAACATAATTGTCAAGAATTTTTCAAAGATAGTGAAAGTCATCAAATCAAAGATTCAAGAAGTTCACAGAACCTGAGACAGAATAACCAAAACAAACAGAAACCAAATCACAACAAAATAAAAAGATGCAAAACAACAATTATATTAAAGCAGCTAAAAACTAGAGATAAAAAGAAAATTTTGAAGGTAGCTAGAGGGGAAGAAAAAGTATATAGTCAGAAGATAACTGAGTATTGAGTGACATATTTCAAATTGTTGGGGGAAGAGACCTGCCAACTCAGAATTTTACCTAACAAAAAATAACTTCCCAAAATGAATGTGGTGCCAGTCCCCAGTTTGGGGGGAATTTCCTCCCCGCTGAGGGACATGCACCTGCTTTTGAGATCTGCCTCTTTACTCCCACAGATATAGGGATAGGTTTAGATGATGATGGGCCAGGAAGCTTGGAGCTGGGGGGGTTGACCCTCTTACCTGGCTGGGCCTCCAACACCCCTCTTCTATGTCTCCTTCAATACAAACCAGGAATGGGTCACAGGAGGACAGTGGCTGAAGTTTCTGGGTTCCTGGGTACTCAGTGCTATGTGAGTTCTGCAGAGGAAAGGCATGGTGGGCCCTTTAGGGTGCAATGAATTTGGAGCCTCAAAGCAGCTGGACTTCTCAGCCTGCGGACTAGTCTGGGGCCAGGGTGAGAGTGACTCTGAAGGGGCCACCATCAAGCCTTAGGCTGTTTTCCTGGTTCAGCAAACAGGACAAGGAGAAGCTGAGGCAAAATCCAGAGGGGTTCCTGGACATCAGAACTTTCTAGAAGCTCCGAAGCAGAAGAGGATCACCCTGTGGGAAGGTGTTTTAGGATCTACTGTCTTGAGACTTTGCAGCTCAGTGTCAGTATGTGCATAGCTCTGTCCCCTGCTGCAGAAGTAGGCGGGGGAAGCTGACAACAAGGAGGATCTTCAGGGGGAGGCAAAGAGGAGTCCCTCCTGTAGCAGGCTCGACAGGGAGAGCAGATGAGCACTGAGGACTAAGCGGCTTGGCATTGACTAGCACGTGGTCTGAGTGTGGCTGTGTACCTGCTGCTGGGAGGAAAGTCAATCAAGCAGGAGATATGCCCAGGGAGATGCTGCTGAGTCCCCTTTACTGGGGCACCAGTGTGCTTCCCTGTGCACCAGAGCCCATTGCAGTAGCTTAGCCTAGGTGCTCTCACTTCACTACTCCGTACCTCTTGGTCACTTTGACCTTTGAGTGTGAAGTGCTCCCCTTTGTCCAGGTCACCACTCTGGGCTTTCCCATGCTTTCAGGCTGAGGCGGGGAAAGAGGAAAGGCAGAGAAACTGAGGGAACAAGACCCTGGGATTTATGCTGGGGCTTTTGGAGTTAGGTTTTTCAAGCAATACATAGGAAACAGTAAATTGGGGACAGGAAGAATGGGGGCAGAGAGTTTTGAGGAAAATGGCTGGCAGGAGGGTAAAATTCATTGACACTCTTGATTTAAAACCCCATGCCAATCATTGCTTTGTTCTTAAACAAAGAAACCTGGGACACAATAGAAAAAAATAGAATATAAAATAAAAACTTTTGTGACAAAAACTGAAAAAAAGTCATTATCTGAAGTCTTAGAGGCAAAGAAAACATTAAAGGAAGTTCTTTAGGCAGAAGGAGTATGATACCAAAGAGAATCTTGGTGGTACACAAACAAATATTACTGAAAATAGTTAAAACGTTCATATAAAAGGATCTTTCTTATTTTGGATTAATCTAAGATGTAACTGTGTGGGAAACCAACAGTGACCTGGGAGTGGATTGGATAGGGAAGCAGAGATGTGCCTGCAGGTGGGACTCTCTGCTTGGGCGGGGCTTGCCTGCAAGCAGGAGATCCTGCCAAGAGGCCTGTACACAAACTCCTTTGTTAATGACCCTCTCACATACGAGATACCAGGCCCTCCCCAGAGTAAGAAGAAGCTGGAGTTCTGGGCAGGCTTCTTAATAATCATGTCAAGGTCATTTCCCCCTTCTCTGCTGTAATCATGCTTGCCCTTATCCTGTATGTACTTATTGGTAAAAAAATGCAGTGCTTTGTTTCTTGGATTGCTTCCCCCCAAAAAAAGACTATAAAAATAAACCACAAAGAGGGCTTACACAGATTTTTCCTCCGGCCAGAGTTGTGTCTTTGTCTGTCTTTTATGTGTGTGTGTCTCTTTGTCATTTCGCTCGTGACAAACTGAATGCCAAAAAAGAGTAGCAATATATTCATACTTTTACAGACAAAATATATGACAATATAGCAAAAAGATTGGAGGGAGAATTTGCAAGTATATTCTTATTAGATTATTACCCTACAAATATAGTGGTATAATAGTATTTGAAGGTAGATGTGATTAAAGTAGTATATTGTATATCCTAAGAGAATTACAAAAATAGACAATGTATAAATAAGCCAAATAAAGACATAAAATGGAGTAATAAAGTTTCTATACTCCAAAAGCAGGCAAGGAAAGAACAGGAGAATAGTAGATAGACTAGAACAGAGAATAGAAGGATTGACCTGAATCTCCTGTGGCTCTCATGTTGGCAGGTGGATTCTTTACCACTAAGCCACCTGGGAAGGCTCTTAAGAAAAGTAGATAGCCTGAATATTTGTCCACTTTTAAAAATTTTGGATTTTTCATTAAAAGTTTTCAGAAAAAAATCCAAATACATATATTTTATATAAAACAGATAAGCAGAAATAGCTAAATCATCTTCTTTTTGAGAGAAGTACCCAAATATTCTTTTAGACATTCTAAGGAAAGATATTGGAGAAGGAAATGGCAACCCACTCCAGTGTTCTTGCCTGGAGAATCCCAGGGACAGGGGAGCCTGGTGGGCTGCCGTCTATGGGGTTGCACAGAGTCGGACACGACTGAAGTGACTTAGCAGCAGCAGGGAAAGATATATGTGCAGGGAAAAGACAGCAAAGTAAAATATATAGCTATCTGAGCTTTGGTCAAAATAAGACAATATTGTGGCTTACACTAGAGTTCCCAGGAATTTTTCTCCGTTAAGCTCAGTATGAATACTGATTTCCAGTACTTGAAGAGATGAAGTCAAAGGTGTGCAAAAGTTAACCCTTGGTGCACAAAGCTGGCCTGCATTGGCCAGACCAAAGCCTGGTGGCCAGTTTGGAAATGAGAGTGAAGTGGAGTTGGCCATGTTTGGAAAGAAAATCCAGGTGAGCTTATTTCTCTGGTCAGGAAGAAAAGATGACTAGACTGTTTTAAAGGGAGCATGCCCAAGGACTACTTAGCATTGCTATTTAAAAAAGAGAGACAGACAAATCAGACTGTGGTAAATCAAAGTCCACAGTCTTAAGTTTAGATACCCCTTAAGTCCATCCTTGTGGTCCCTTCAGAATCTTGTCATTTCATACATCACTTTAACATCTCCTTACTTTGGGAGAAGGATAAAGATAAATGAAAAGGGAATCAGAGTAGGAATAAACTCCTTTCTCTAGAGTTACTACTCCAAACATATTCAACAGGAACAGCAGGTTGCAAAACTGCATAATTTTCTTGTCTGCAAACATGTAGATGTATGTATATTTGTATAATATATGATACACAAATTTTAAAGATTTATACTAAAATATTAGTAGTATATATTTTTGTGCTGTGGTGTGCTTAGTCGCTCAGGTCGTGTCTGACTCTTTGTGGCCCCATGGCCTGTAGCCCGCCAGGCTCCTCTGTCCGTGGGGATTCTCCAGGCAAGAATACTGGAGTGGGTTGCTCTGCCCTCCTCCAGGGGATCTTCCCAACCCAGGGATGGAACCCAGGTCTCCTGCATTGCAGGCAGATGCTTTACTGTCTGAGCCACCAGGGAAGCTCAGTATATATTTATAGGTGACTATAAAATATTTTATTTTCCTATGTTGTATCAATATTTTCAAATATTTCTGCAATGGACAGCTGTATTTGTGAAATAAAATAATTTCAGAGTGAGTGAATGAAAGATACTAACAACGAGTCTGTCACTGATCAAACTCTATTCAGTTTCCTTTGAGTTCTTTTTCAACCAGGCTTGATTTTTGAACTTTCATATTCATCCCTGAATTGTCCAGTTTTAGCAAGAATCCTGCTAAGTCAGTTTGACCAGTACTACCCCTATCCTTGATATCAGATCTTCCTTGATACATAGTTAGGTTCCTTATCCTCCACCATCCCCCAGGTGATGTCTGATCACTCTAACCTGCCTTCAGCGATACTGTGAAATAGCTTCAGCCAAAATTCACCTTATTCTTGATGTTTCCTCTTGGTAATTTTTCACCCACAGCCTCCCTCCCCACTCACTGGCTGTAAGTACTCACTTGCTTATGCTATATTCAGTGATGAGCTCAACATCTCTCCCCCATTGCATGATCCCATTGAAGTGGTCCCTATACCTATTAAAATGTTGTTGTGGCCACTAAGTCATGTCCAACTCTTTGCAACCCTATGGACTGTAGCCTGCCAGGCCCCTCTGTCCATGGGATTCCCCAGGCAAGAATACTGGAGTGGGTTGCCATTTCCTTCTCTAGTGCATCTTCCCAACCCAAGGATTGAACCTATGTCTCCTGCATTGGCAGACAGATTGTTTATTGCTGAGCCACCCAGCCACCCACATATCGACTAAAATATTCTCCCCTTGAATAAGATCTTCCTTATCAGCTTCAGCAAGTGTCACTAAATTATTTTTTCTTCATAGCATCTAGATTGGAGAAGAAGAAATAAATATATTTTAAACAGATGGTTTTTCTTTACTTCTTTGCCTTTCACTAGCAAAATTCTAAGAATGCAAAATATGGATTAATGAGTCTATCAAACAATATGGCTTTTTGCATCCCATATTGCCAGCCACATTTGAGTTTTTTTAACCTTTTAGATATAAAACCAAGATGTCACAAGTAAGTAAATTAAGGTTTATTAGATAATATGTAAATGTTCATGGATAATTCTCTCTGTTAATGCACAAAAAGAAACTCTGAACTTGTTACCACCTTGTTCAAACTCCTTCAATAGTCACTCTTTCAGTTGGGGGGTAAAGAACAAAGTCCCTCACCTGCCCTCCAAGGTCACATGTTACCTACATGTACCAGCCTCTCTGACCCCACGTTGTTCCTCCTCGCTTCTCTTTTTGTAAACCACATTTGCCATGTCGTGATTGTTCAATTGTCTAGGCTCTTTGATAACCTGACAGTCCCTCCAATGATGAAGGCACTGTGGAAGGCACCTGTCTACAAGCAATAATCACCTTGCTACGGATGAATATTCCTAGGCCCCACACAAACTTACTGAAACAAAATCTGCCTTTTAACAAGATTTCCAGGCGATTCACAGGCAATAAAGTTTGAAAAGTATTGTGTAGGTCTCCTCCCACTGTGGTCTTTTGTTTTGTTTTTCTTTTGCTTCTCCTCTGAACATTGCTTTGTAAGATTTCTCATCAAATTTCAGCTTAAAGCTAGAGGTTAGGTGTGATTCTGGAATGTGAGCTATAGTCAACATGAGGAGGACAACTTGGGGTTTACCCCTTAATGGAATATAGAACTTAGAATCATTAAAATCATGTCTGATTAGCTCAGACACCAGGATACTAAGCAGAGCATCAAGATTTATAGATAAATGGAAATTTTCATAAAAGTATCAGAAGTGTCACCTGTGGTGGAAGGTAATGGCATAAAGTATGATTTTTATTGTTAAAACTGGAGCTATCTACAATGATTGATGTTTATAATTGTAGGGCCTACAATACTCCATGGGACAACTGTATTTCTCATACATATCCATGTGCACCATATACAGTAAACACTTAGCTTTGTCCTAAAGGAAATCTTTGGGTGGTATCAGGGGAATTTTAGTCCTTCATTCTTCCTTCTTCTGGCAAAAACATACACCTGTGTAACTGGCTGACTGTTCTGTTCAGAGAAACTAATATAAACTACAATTTCTTGAGTTTGGGAAGTGAAGTCTTCAAAATGAATCAGTGTGCAAAGAATTGCTGTCTGTGTTATTGCTATTTCTGCACTATTGTAGGTTTTTCTACTCTAGAAAGCCTAAAGTATTGAAAAGATATCCACAATTTCTCATAAGTTATGGGTAAGAGAGAAATGATTTGTATAATAATAGCTATTCTTTGTATAAAAGTTTAAAATGCTGTTCAATTTATAATAATTTTAGATTGTGTTCAAAAGATGTCCAAATAGCCAGGTAGAGAAGAAAAAATTAGTGAGTTAATTGTGTGTTTTTGTGACTAAAAGTTAGATATGTAAAATAGCTATAAGAATTGTTCCCTTTAAGTTAAATGTTTTATTATTTTTTAACTGTAAAGATTTTATAAGGTAAATTTTGGTGAGCCAGAAAATTAAATAATTTAAAATTAGGTTTAAAGTTTCAGGTCATATGTTTCTTATATAATAAATCATTTTAATGATTCTGACAAAAAGAATCACTCTGATTAATTAAATGCTGATTAAAACTTGTAAGGTAAATCACTTAAATATTAATTCCTCTATTCCTTCACCTACTTATGAGAAAGTCTTCAAAATGAATCAGTGTGCAAAGAATTGCTGTCTGTGTTATTGTCATTTCTGCACTATTGTTGGTTTTTCTACTCTAGAAAGCCTAAAGTATTGGAAGGATATCCACAATTTCTCACAAGTTATGGGTAAGAGAGAAATGATTTGTATAATAATAGCTATTCTTTGTATAAAAATTTAAAATACTGTTTAATTTGTAATAATTTTGGATTGTGGTCAAAAGATGTCAAAATAGGTAGAGAAGAAAAAATTAATGAATTAATTGTGTATTTTTGTGACTAAAAGTTAGATATGCAAAATAGCTATAAGAATTGTTCCCTTTAAGTTAAATGTTTTATTATCTTTTAACTATAAAGATTTTATAAGGTAAATTTTGGTGAGCCAGAAAATTAAATAATTTAAAATTAGGTTTAAAGTTTCAGGTCATATGTTTCTTATATAATAAATCATTTTAATGATTCTGACAAAAAGAATCACTCTGATTAATTAAATGCTGATTAAAACTTGTAAGGTAAATCACTTAAATATTAATTCCTCTATTCCTTCACCTACTTATGAGAATAATTTTAATACAAATGAAAAAAAATATGTATGTTATGAAATATGCATAAATATATGTAAAATGTATGTTTTTGAATTCCATGGACAGAGGAGCCTGGCGAGCTGCAGTCCATGGGGTTGTAGAGTTGGACATAACTGTGAGGCCGAGCATGCATGCAAAGTACCCACACACATATTAAATTTTATAATTCTCAATTATTTATTGATTAGGATTGAACAAGGAAGGAAATTTCATATAAAAATCTACTTAACTGAAATTATTGATGATCATTATTTATATTGCCTGAATTCAAGATCCAGTTTTTTGGCTGTTTTTGATTCCCTCTCAAAACTAAATGTCCCACAATTGGTAGAGAGTAAAGTGCTCTCAAGTTAAATGAGCAGGATTTCTAGATAAGGTCAATTCTAATCACCCTAATAACAAAGAGAATGCAATTTTAAATATGGAATTTTCTGACAGTACCAATATATTTATTATCAATACAAAATTTGTAAAATAAAATTTAAAATTGCAGCCCCTTTTTCATACACAAAGTCTATAGGAAAATAAACTGAATAAATAAAGGTTTTCAGGACAGATAACCTCAGGGCACAACAGTTAAAACACTCACTCCTGAGTCTCTGAGCCTTTCTCTTTACAGCTTCCCCTCGCTATCTGAAAGTTGAACATTCCTATGAGACCTTTTAAAAGCTGAAATGGCATAAACAGAAGAAGCTATTACCTTAGGACCCATCTTCCTAACAGATGCACAAAATAAATCAAGATAAAGTACAGATGTTCACAAACACAATTCAGAGCTATGATGACTTGACGTTGAAAAGATAAATATAGTTCCCTGAGGAAGGAGCTGGGTGGCGTCACTCTGGCTGCTGGGGGTATGTGTTGCTTGCTGCAAAAGAAATGCTGAGCACTGCTTTTGCCTTTTTATTAGTAATAGCAAAATTCCTCTTCAGATCTCCTTCAGTTATTACTATAGTTCTTTCACACAAGAGAAGGGGCAGTAAAGCAAACTTTTGAATAGAGGGGCATACCTGTATTTCCTCTTTGGTCTTTCTTGGATGCTGCCTCTCTCAGATACTTCCTTGTCAGCTCTTCTTTGGGTTGTCTTTCCTATACTTATCCATCTATGCCTCTGATATTTTCCATCTATTACCACCTCTCTGCTGTTTTCCTTTCATCAATATATACTGCCTTCCCACTTTTCCTGTTTCCTTTCTCCTCTCAACTCCTTCTCCCATTTTTTGAAAACTTTCATTAAAATGTTCTAGAGAAAAAAGAAAACCCTGTTAAGTGTCTAGGAGAAGTACAGAAATGCCAATGGTTCTCTACCTTTCTTGGGGTACTCCATACCCTTCCACCCACTCGTTTCTCATTCACTTCTTAACTATTGTCTGGCCTCAACTCAATCACAAAATGCAAGTGGCTCTCACTAAAACCACTAAAAGTCCCTTAATTTTCACACTCAATGAAACCTGATCATCCTTTGTCCTATTAGACCTTGTATTTTGGCTTTTGACATGTCCTTCTGTCCTTCTTGTAGTTCTTTTTGAGTATCTTTTCTCTCTTTAAGTCCACAACACTCAGCTTTCCAGTTTCCTTCCTACTTTTCAGCTTAGAACTCTTTCCTGGTCTCTCCCTAGTCTTTCTCTGTTGTGAACTAGGACTCTTGGTTACCACAGGAAATGAGTTAATTGAATGGAAACGGCTCTAATGTAGACATGCAAGAGAGAATGGAGAAATTGGGTGGAAAAACAATCTGGATCAGAGGAAGGAAGCAAAGGAGCCAATCGACAGCCAAAATCATGTCCCAACACCAGCTCAATGAGACCTGCTGTCACTACTGTTGAATGTGGAATGCCAGCTGACACAATGCCACGGCCATGGATGCAGGATGCATTTGCTGGAGTCTTGATATCACTGTCTTTGCAATCAACATTCTTTTGTTCCTGTTCTCTTTATTTCCATATTCTAAATGGAGGTTTTGTGGATTTGGTTTGCCAAATCTAGATCAAGTTCCCTCACTCTGTGTGCAACAGGAATGGAAAAGTCAGATTCTAGCTTTGTTGGTTTCTTTTTTAAAATTAATTTTTATTGGTATATAGTTGATTTACAGGGGCAGGGCTTCCCTGGTGGCTCAGAGGTTAAAGCGTCTGCCTCCAATGTGGGAGACCCGGGTTAATGTTGTGTTAGTTTCTGCTGTACAGAAAAGTGAATCAGTTATACATATACATACGCATATACCTAGTCTTTTTAAAATTTTTTCCCTTATAGGTCATTATGGCCATCATCTTTTGGCTTCTTGCATGGGTGATACCTCTACTATCCACCAAGACTATGTGGCAGAAAAAGCGATCAGATGTTGGCTATCAAATATATGCTGTGTATCCACTGTTCAGCTTCTTTAATATAACTTCTTCAAGTTTCTTTCCATGTCCTTCTTTATGCACACTCTTCAATTGATAGGTTTTTAATAAATATGCCTTCGGCTACTCCCCAAACTCCTAAGACATTACTTATATTAAGGTATAGTAGACTTATATTACTAAGTACATCTCCTCTTAATGTTCAGAGGATGCTCGCTCCACAAACTGTCCTTTGCAGCTGAGATCTTGATTTCAATTTTTGATGATTATCTAGTCAGTCACTGCATACCTCCTCTCTCCTTCACTAACCCACCCTTTCATATCTAATGTCATCAGGTCCTAGTGACTGCACTTTGAATTCTTTTGCATCTATCTCTTTGTCTCTCTCATAACTACCAAAGTTATGTTGCCAATGGACTAGGCACTATACATGCATTTGAATCACTTGTGGAGCACTTTTTAAAGTACAGATTATTAGAACTCCATCTTGATCCACTGAATAAATTTTTACAGTAATATCTCACAATATATATCCTGCATAAAAAGCTCCACAAACAATTCTGATGGATAATCTGGTTAGAAATCCCCTGGACAATAGCAACATTTCCTGAAGAGTATCCCTGATCCCAGCTTCTCCTCCATAACTTCTATTTTCTGCACTAATGAAAGACTAAATTAAAATACTCTCCAGTGTCTCTCCCTGTCTTGAAAACTTTCACTATGTACATATTACCTGAAGCAAAGCATTCAAGATCCTTCACATGGTGTTCAATTCATTTTATAATCCTGCTTCTTTTAAACATCTCTTCCCTTGACTGATAATCCATGTCCCACTCTCAGAATTTCCCTACCACAGTCTACCAAGTCCCCACAAATTTAACAAATGGTTAGAATGTCTCTTTTATGTAAATATATTAATTTCAGCACATTATTTGAACTGAAATTATTGTACTGACTGGCATCTCTTCAGATCCCTCAAATAGTTTATTATAGTAATATTTTATGAAAGTAAAAGGACATTCTGGTATAAGTATGATAACAATTTTAAAAAAGAAGTCTGTTCAAGGTATAAGGAAGGCCTTCTCCACCTGTGGAGCCCACCTCCTCTCTGTCTCTTTATACTATGGGCCTCTTCTCTTCATGTATATTCGTCCTGGATCCACACAATCAGATGATCACGATATGATGGGCTCTCTCTTTTACACTGTCATAATCCCTTTGTTAAATCCAATTATCTATAGCCTGAGAAATAAGAAAGTCATAGACTCACTGATGAAAATTTTAGAGAGGAATATTTAGGTCTCATAATATCTTTCCACTAAAACAGTCATAAAACTGCAGATCAGATTTTGTTATGTGTTGACTAGTGTTCAAATTTTTGTAGTTATAACTGTCATTATTTTAATGACCTAACATGTTAGTTTCTAGTAAATTCCTTAAAATGTCTATATCTTTTAAAATAACACAAGGGAATTTTAATTAAGTGTTCATATCATATTAAAATAACTAAAGCAGAAAACACAGGAAAACATTTTACATGCTTGTATAGTCTTCAGTATGGTTTTATAAGTTAATTTATTAAGTACATTTTAAGCACTAAAATAGTGTTGTACCTCTGAAAAGTACTTGAGCACGATGTCTTCGACACAATGTAGCTGTATGAAAGTGAAAGTGAAAGTCAGTTGCTCAGTTGTGTCCGACTCTGCAACCCCAAGGAATGCAGCCTGTCAGAATTCTCTGTCCATGGAATTCTCCAGGCAAGAACACTGGAGTGGGTAGCCATTCCCTTCTTCCCTTCTCAAGGGGATCTTCCCAACCCAGAGATCAAACCCAGTTTCCCACATTGTAGGTGGATTCTTTACCATCTGAGCCACCAGGGAAGCCCAATTTATACAATATAGCTGTATAGCCTGGAGACACATATCACATTTAACTCCACAACAGAGGTGGGTTTGTGTTTGAGTGAACAGAGGCAAATCCCAGGAGTTCTGCTAGCCATCAAAAAGTCTTTTGTTCCACTTTATTTAAAATACATTGAATCTAACTTCTTGTGGGGACCAATTCACCAATTTCATCAATTCCAAACTAATCAGGAACACCCTCACAGAAACACCCCCAAATAATGTTTAAGTAGATATCTGGACAGCCTATGGATTAGTTGACACATAAAATTAACAATTACTAGTTCACTTGCTGTCAACTTAGTGCCCATACACATATCTTAAAATTATATTCTATTTCTAAATAATGATAATAACAAGGAATAATTCCACCTAACATGATATAATCTGCTGTGTACAACTAAAAATGTATTACCTCTTCCCAAGAGTGGAGGTAAAATTCTTGAGTGAAGTTTTCTTTGATATCATTTTCTTTGATATTCATTTTCTTTGATATCAAGGCAATGACACCCACTCCAGTACTCTTGCCTGGCAAATCCCATGGACGGAGAAGCCTGGTAGGCTGCAGTCCATGGGGTCGCTGGGAGTTGGACAAGACTCAGCGACTTCACTTTCACTTTTCACTTTCATGCATTGGAGAAGGAAATGGCAACCCACTCCAGTGTTCTTGCCTGGAGAATCCCAGGGACCGGGGAGCCTGGTGGGCTGCCATCTCTGGGGTTGCACAGAGTCGGACACGACTGAAGCGACTTAGCAGCAGCAGCAGCAGCAGCAGCAATACAATGTCAAGTTAACAACACTTGATTATGATAATACAAAGTCAATACATCTTATGTCTCATGATAAGGGAATAAGAATGGAAAGAAAACAAACACAAGTGCTATACAGACACAAATGTATTCATATCAAACTAAGAAGGAAATCTCTTGGCAATTACAATCCTCATATCTATAACTGGACGTGTGATTGTTGTTGGTATTTTAGCTGATTTCTTTTACTACCCATTCTGTGTTCTTTTTGCCTTCAGCAAGCACCTGACTCACGGGGTCATTGTTTTTCACTTGGTAGAATGACCCAAATTTCTAGAGTCTGGGCCATTAGAACTATTGTGTGGTTTGGCCTCAAAGTTTTTCATTGACCATAACCATGGGAATAACAATGCTCAGAGATACCCCAGAGGGTGTTGTGTATTCCAGACATACCCTTTATTACCTTTTCATGGAGGAGTCCAGTTTCCTCTTGTAACTTGCCATCAATCACCTCACCCAACATAGCAACTCACTTCTTTGTCTCATGATTCAAAGAAATGTAAAGTGAAAGGGACTGAGTGGTAGTCTACATTCAGATCAAAGGAAGAATTGTTGTCTGTCTTGGTGGAAGCAGGCTGTCCTGCTAGAAGGTTTTTCCTTCACCATTGTCCCTCCTGAATGTCACAGAGAGGAGCTGCGTGCAGCAGCTGTCCACTTTCTGATGGTGCCCACATACCATGCAGAACCATCTGTGTCAGGCCCCAGACTTCTCGGTCAATGAATTATAAGGACACAGGCCCCAGCTGGGACACAGAAGCCTTTGCAGCAGGACTGGAGACCGATAGCATTGGAACCACTTCTTCAAGTAACTTATTTGTGCCTTCAGGGCCTTTCCTGCTTGGTCAAGTATATGCTGTTTCTACTTGATGAAGGAATGCTTCTGTGCACACTGAAATTTATGATTAGTGAGTCAGATAACATCCAATTTGTCAAAGGAAGCTCCAGTATCAAAGCAAGTTAGTGGTCCATGGTTAAACATTCATTTTTCTTTTTTTTTTTTAACCAAGGTTAACTATCAGGCCTACAGCTGTTTCTCTACAGTAGAGTAGTTATCCACAGAGGATGGCAGTGCTTTGCTCAAAATTCTGAGGACTTATATTTTCATCTACATTCACAGGCTGATTAAAGGCTCCAAGGAGCTGTCACTGCTGATTCAGTCTCCACAGGATCTGCTGGATATGGCCCGAGAGGCAGAACAGTGTGCACAACGCCTACGCATGGCACAAAGCCTTCTTTTGCGCCAAGCTCCACTCAAAGCTAGCAATTGGTAATGGGCTGAAATAACACATCCAAATAAAGATAATACTGCCTCCACAATTCACAGAGGCACATTCTGTGTTGTGCCTCTCTTTTTTAGCAAGGGCCAGATGTAACAAATTATCCTTAACCTTAAAAGTGTATTTTTTTTTTTTTTGACGAGCTCTATATCACTGGACACCTACAAATTTCACTGAAATAGAAGATCCTTGAACTGTTGTTTTATTTATTTTCTACCCCTGTCCTGCAAGTGACTTCCTAATAAATACTATTTCTAACTCACTGAGACCAATAAGCACAATGTCATCCAGGTAACATACTAAAATGATATAATATTTATAAGTCATATGTTTGATAAAAGACTTGTATCCAGAATAGATGAAACAGTCCCAACACTCATAATAAAAACAAATAAAATCAACTTAAAATGGGTAAGATATTTGAACACTCCATCAAAAAAGTTATAGAGATGTCAAAGAAAGATGCAAAAAGACACTCTATAAAAATTTGTTACTAGGGAAATGCAAACGAAAGTACAACAAGCTATTACTTATAAAAATGACTAAAATGGGAACAAAACTCCATACTGGAAGCAGTAATACAGGTATTTGTTATCAAGGATAGATAACCAAATAAGTGAGGAAGTAATTACCCAAAATTAAAGAGGACATCATACTGAAGCCAAGTGTTGGTTATGTTGAAGCTACTGCTGCACATCACATTACCCACTCTATTTCTCTGTGCATTTTTCACATGATTCCTCTCTTCTATGATATTTTTCTCCTCTATTTTGGCTTTCAGCAGCAAAATTCTAAGGAAGCAGATCAATAAGTCTATGATGCTTTTTGCTTCCCCTCATCTAGCTATCCAAGTCCCAAGTGAAGGTTAAGTATTTTCTTTTGTTACTCAGATAGCACATCAAATTATCAAAAATAAGAAAGTTAACTTTTGTTTATCTGAATGAATTACACTGACAACTTTCTCTGCTAATGCAAAAAAGGAAAATCTGATGATCATACCACCATTTCAAAATCCCATAATAGTTTCCTTTTAAATTGGGATATAGAACAAAATCTCTGACTGGGCTCCAAGTTTCTCTGACTTGGCCTCCAAGTTTCTGTGTTACCCATATAAGCTGGCCTCCCTGATCCCATTTGGCTCTTCATGCATCCCTCTTTTCAGCTACATTTACTGTGTTGTGCTTCTCTAATTATCTAGGCTCTCTGATAAACTGATAGTGCCTCCAATGGTGAGGGTCCTGTGGACTGCACCTGTCCATATCCATACGCTTCACCTGTTATAAATGAAGATGCTCAGGTCCTAGCCCTGATCTACTGAAACAGAATCTGCATTTTATCTGGACCTCCAGGAGACTCACAGGCATTAAAGTTTGAGGAGTACTGATACAGGTCATCTCTCACTGTGGTCTTTTGTTTTTCCTTTACTCCTTCCCCAGACTTTTGCTTGAAAAGCTTTCTCACCATATTTCAGCTTAAAGTTGGGAGTTAAGCATGTGTCTGGAATGTGAGCTACAGTTTGTTTGAGGAGAACAAATTTACTTGCAGTCCTGTCTTGACAGGAATTTTAGATTCTAAGACCATACTGATCAAAGCACTCAGAGCGTCAATATTTATTGACAAACCGGAGTTTGCATACACATGTCAGAAGTGTCATCTGTGGTTGAAAGTGGTGACATAAAGTGTAATTTCTATTGTTAAAACCAGAACAGTCTACTATGACTGGTGTTCATGATTTCAGAGACTGTGATGCCCCGTGGAACAACCTGGATTTCTCATACATGAACAAATCCACAATGTCCAGGAGAACAGTTTCAGTTCAGTTCAGTCGCTCAGTCGTGTCCGACTCTTTGCGACCCCATGAATCGCAGCACGCCAGGCCTCCCTGTTCATCACCATCTCTCGGAGTTCACTCAGACTCACATCCATCGAGTCAGTGATGCTTTGGCCAAAAGTTAATCAGTGGGTGCTATCAGGGGAATTTTAGTCCTTCATTCCTTCTGCTTCTGGCAGAAGCACACAGTTGTACAATTGGTTAACTCATGTGTTCAAAACAAATTTATATGAAGTTATGTAAATAACATTTTCCTGAGCTTATATAATGAAGCTTCCAAAATGCAACAGTGTTCAAGAACTGTCGCCTGTGTTAGTGTCATTGCAGTGCTCTTAGATTATTTTCTACTTCAGAAAGCCCGGACCATGAAAGGATGTCAACAATTTCTAACAGATATAGGTAAGAGAGAGTGATTTTTCTAATACTCATTATTTTTTTATGGAAGGTTAAAATACTGTTAGGTCCATACCATTTCTGTCCTTTATTGAGCCCATCTTGGCATGAAATGTTCCCTTGATATCCCTAATTTTCTTGAAGAGATCTCTTTCCCATTCTGTTGTATTCCTCTATTTCTTTGCATTGATCGCTGAAGAAGGCTTTCTTATCTCTTCTTGCTATTCTTTGGAACTCTGCATTCAGATGCTTATATCTTTTCTTTCCTCCTTTGCTCTTCGCTTCTCTTCTTTTCACAGCTATTTGTAAGGCCTCCCCAGATGGCCATTTCACTTTTTTACATTTCTTTTCCATGGGAATGGTCTTGATCCCTGTCTCCTGTATAATGTCACAAAACTCCGTCCATAGTTCATCAGGCACTCTATAAGATCTAGTCTATTTCTCCCTTCCACTGTATAATCATAAGGGATTTGATTTAGGTCATTCCTGAATGGTCTAGCGGTTTTCCCTACTTTCTTCAATTTAAGTCTGAATTTGGTAATAAGAAGTTCATGATATGAGCCACAGTCAGCTCCTGATCTTATTTTTGCTGACTGTATAGAGCTTCTCCATCTTTGGCAGCAAAGAATATAATCAATCTGATTTTGGTGTTGGCCATCTGGTGATGTCCATGTGTAGAGTCTTCTCTTGTGTTGTTGAAAGTGGGTGTTGCCTATGACCAGTGCATTCTCTTGGCAAAACTCTATTAACAGAAGCAGAAGATATTAAGAAGAGGTAGGTGGTAAGAATATACAGAAGAACTGTACAAAAACGATCTTCATGACCAAGATAATCGTGATGGTATGATCACTCACCTAGAGCCAAGCATCCTGGAATGTGAAGTCAAGTGGGCCTTAGAAAGCATCACTATGAACAAAGCTAGTGGAGGTGATGGAATTCCAGTTGAGCTGTTTCAAATCCTGAAAGATGATGCTGTGAAAGTGCTACACTCAATCTGCCAGCAAATTTGGAAAACTCAGCAGTGGCCACAGGACTGGAAAAGGTCAGTTTTTATTCCAATCCCAAAGAAAGGCAATGCCAAAGAATGCTCCGACTACCGCACAATTGCACTCATCTCACATGCTAGTAAAGTAATGCTCAAAATTCTCCAAGCCAGGCTTCAGCAATACATGAACCATGAACTTCCAGATGTTCAAGCTGGTTTTAGAAAAGGTAGAGGAGCCAGAAATCAAATTGCCAACATCTTCTGTATCATTGAAAAAGCGAGAGAGTTCCAGAAAAATATCTATTTCTGCTTTATTCACTATGCCAAAGCCTTGGACTGTGTGAATCACAATAAACTGTAGAAAATTCTGAAAGACATGCGAATACCAGACCACCTGACCTGCCTCATGAGAAACCTCTATGCAGGTCAGGAAGCAACAGTTAGAACTGGACATGGAACAACAGACTGGTTTCAAATAGGAAAAGGAATACATCAAGGTTGTATATTGTCACCCTACTTATTTAACTTTTATGCAGAGTACATCATGAGAAATGCTGGGCTGGAGGAAGCACAAGCTGGAATCAAGATTGCTGGGAGAAATATCAATAACCTCAGATATGCAGGTGACACCACCCTTATGGTGGAAAGTGAAGAGAAAAAAGCCTCTTGATGAGAGTGAAAGAGAAGAGTGAAAAAGTTGGCTTAAAGCTCAACATTCAGAAAATGAAGATCATGGCATCTGGTCCCATCACTTCATGGGAAATAGATGGGGAAACAGTGGAAACAGTGTCAGACTTTATTTTTTTGGCCTCCAAAATCACTGCAAATGGTGATTGCAGCCATGAAATTCAAAGACGCTTACTCCTTGGAAGAAAAGTTATCACCAACCTAGATAGCATATTGAAAAGCAGAGATTACTTTGCCAACAAAGGTCCATCTAGTCAAGGCTATGGTTTTTCCTGTGGTCATGTATGGATGTGAGAGTTGGACTGTGAAGAAGGCTGAGCACCGAAGAATTGATGCTTTTCAACTGTGGTGCTGGAGAAGACTCTTGAGAGTCCCTCGGACTGCAAGGAGATCCAATCAGTCCATCCTCAAGGATATCAGTCCTGGGTGTTCATTGGAAGGAATGATGCTAAAGCTGAAACTCCAGTACTTTGGCCACCTCATGCAAAGAGTTGACTCATTGGAAAAGACTCTGATGCTGGGAGGGATTGGGGGCAGGAGGAGAAGGAGACGACCGAGGATGAGAGGGCTGGATAGCATCACTGACTCAATGGACGTGAGTTTGAGTGAACTCAGGGAGTTGGTGACGGACAGGGAGGCGTGACGTGCTGCGATTCATGGGGTCGCAAAGAGTCAGGCACGACTGAGCGACTGAACTGAACTGAACTGAATGTTTGTTTATCTCAATGAATTACAATAACAACTTTCTCTGTTAATGCAAAAAAGGAAAATGTGATCATTGGACCACCATTTCAAAATCCCATAATAGTTTTTCTTTAAATTGGAATATAGAACAAAGTCTCTGACCTACTCTTCAAGGTCCTGTATTACCTTCATAAACTGGCCTCCCTGACCCCATTTGGCTCCTCATTGCATCCCTTTTTTCAGGTATAATAATTTTGACTTGATTTACAAAATGTCAAATTGTCAGTTGAAAAATGGAAAAATATAGTGAATAATCTATATATTTTATTTTTGAGTGTAAAATCTGGATGAGCAAAATAGCTCTAAGAACATAATATACTCTAATTATCTGGTTAACATAATTATAATGACTCTACAGGATAAGTTTTGGTGAACTAGAACTTCAAACAAATGAGCAATAGTTTAAGGATTTAGGTCATAATGTTTCCTGGATAAGAAATCTTTCTGATAATTGTGTTCAAAATATTTATTTGATTTAATTACCCACATTCTCTGATTAAATTTTAAGTTAAATCACTTAAATAGTAATCTCTATTCTTTCACTCACTTCTGACAATAATTTTGTAATATATACCTGTATACACACAGACAGAAAAATGCAGAAAATGTTTCTCCAGTGCTTTCCTCAGATTTATGACTTAATAAGTACCCACATATCAAATTGAGAATTTNCTCACTATTGATGCCATTGCTATGTGCACAGGATTCATGTTCTGGTTCCTCAGCTGATTATACAACCAAAGCAACCAAAATTCTCTTTGTCCCACATTTAACCTCTGCCTCCCCTCTCCAAATCCCAAATCCAGGGTAAATGAGTCCCCCCCCACCCCACCCCCCCGCATCCCAGCTATACCAAGTCCCCTCCCTCTAGGTGCCATGGATGGGAAAGTTAGTTCCAGAAACTTTGGCTTCTAGAAAGGATGAGAAAGGATGAGAGCTTTAGTCTGCCACCACAACTCATTTGGTAGAAAAGAGAATCAGATGTCATCCATCCAATAAATGATGTATATTCATCTTTAATCTCTTTATATAAGTTCTTCAAGTTTATTTTCATTCCTTCAATTTATTACTTTATGCACACTGTTCAATGTATCAGCCATAGTAACTGCTTTCATTCACCTCAATGACACCCAAGTCATTATTTATTAAACACTTGTAGAATCACACTGCTAAGTTTATCTCACTCAGATGTTCAGCAGATGCCCCTTGCAAAAACTAGCTACTTCATCTGAGGCTTCAGTCTCAGTTTCTAATGAACACCTAATCAGTCATGAAGTGACTCTCTTACTAACCACTCCTTCACATTTAATCTGTCACCAAGTCTCATTGATTCTACATTCTGATTTCTTTTTAATGATTTTATTTATTTATTTTTGGCTGTCCTGGTTCTTTGTTGATGCATGGGCCTTCCTTTATTGCACAGAAGAGGCTCCTCTCTAGTTGCAGCGTGTGGGCTTCTTATTGAGGGGGCTTCAGTAGCTGTGGCGCCTGGCTTCAGTAGCTGTAGTTCCCAGGCTCTAGGACACAGGCCCAACAGTGGAGGATCATGGGCTTAGTTACTTGGTTGCACATGGTATCTTCCTGGCCCAGAGATTGAACCAAGGTCTTCTGCATTGGCAGGTGGATTCTTTACCACTGAGCCACCACATTCTGATTTCTTTTTAATAATTTTATTTATTTATTTATTTTGGACTGTCCTGGTTCTTTGTTGATGTGTGGGCTTTTCTCTAGTTGCAGAGGGCAGAGGCTCCTCTGTAGTTGCAGTGTGTGGGCTTCTTATTGAGGGGGCTTCAATAGCTGTGGCCCCTGGCCTCAGTAGCTGTAGTTCCCAGGCTCTAGAACACAGGCCCAACAGTGGAGGATCATGGGCTTAGTTACTTGGTCGCACATGGTATCTTCCTGGCCCAGAGACTGAACCAAGGTCTTCTGCATTGGCAGGTAGATTCTTTACCACTGAGCCACCAGGGAAGCCCTGGTTTATTTTGATCTATGTCTCTGTCAGATGTTTCAAGCTGGATTTAGAAAAGTCAGAGGAACCAGAGATCAAATTGACAACACCCCTTGGATCATCAAAAAAGCAAGAGAGTTCCAGAAAAACATCTGCTTTATTGACTATGCCAAAGCCTTTGATTGTGTGGGTCACAACAAACTGTGGAAAACTCTTAAAGAGATGGGAATACCAGACCACCTTCCTTGCCTCCTGAGAAATCTGTATGCAGGTCAAGAAGCAACAGTTAGAACTGGACATGGAACAACAGACTGGTTCCAAATCAGGAAAGGAGTATGTCGAGGCTGTATATTGTGACCCTGCTTATTTAACTTATATGCAGAGTACATCATGAGAAATGCTGAACTGGATGAAGCACAAGCTGGAGTGCTTGTTCAAGATTCCTGGGAGAAATATCAATAACCTCAGACACGCAGATGACACCATGCTTATGGCAGAAAGTGAAGAAGATGAAAGTGAAAGAGGAGGTGGAAAAGTTGGCTTAAAACTCAACATTTAGAAAATGAAGGTCATGACATCCAGTCCCATCACTCTTGGCAAATAGACGGGGAAACAGTGGAAACAGTGACAGACTTTATTTTTTGGGACTCCGAAATCACTGCAGATGGTGATTGCAGCCATGAAACAAAAAGACACTTGCTCCTTGGAAGAAAAGTTATGACCAATTGAGACAGCATATTAAAAAGCAAAGACATTATTTTGCCAACAAAAGTCTGTCTAGTCAAGGCTATGGTTTTTCCAGTAGTCATGTATGGATATGAGAGTTGGACTGTAAAGAAGGCTGAGTGCCAAAGAATTGGTGCTTTTGAACTGTGGTTTTGGACAAGACTCTTGAGAGTCACATGGACAACAAGGAGATCCAACCAGTTCATCCTAAGGAAAATCAGTCCTGAATATTCATTGGAAAGACTGATGCTGAAGCTGAAACTCCAATACTTTGGCCACATGATGTGAAAATTTGACTCATTTGCAAAGACCCTGATGCTGGGAAAGATTGAGGGTGGCAGGAGAAGGGGATGACAGAGGATGAGATGGCTGGATGGCCTCACCAACTCAATGGACATGAGTTGAGTAAACTCTGGGAGTTGGGGATGGACAGGGAGGCCTGGCGTGCTGCAGTCCATTGGGTTGCAAAGAGTCGGACATGACTGGGAGACTGAACTGAACTGAACTGAACTGAACTGACATCTCTGTCTTCTCCCTCATCACCCCAATCATATCACACATGAACAAGAACTTCACATACTTTTAATCACCTGGGGAGCATTGAAAAGTGCATGTTATTTGACCACATTCATGATCTTTTGGATCAATTTCTAAAATAGTATCTCAGACAATATTCTGCTTGAAAAACTACCCCAAACAATTTGGACAAGTAATCTAGTTTGGGAATAACTGGACAAGAGTCATAGCTTACTAAAGAGTATTTATGACACAAGATTCCTCTTCCTACATTCTGTTAACTATAACCAAATATTTAATTTCAAAAATAACCATTGATGACATGCCACATCTTAAAAGTTTTCAGTGTTTGCCTAATGCTTGATGAATAAAATTGAAGATTATTCATATGATATTCAATTCACTTGATAACCTAGGCTTTTCTAACATTTTAAAAACCTGCATTCATCTNTCCTCTTCCTACATTCTGTTAACTATAACCAAATATTTAATTTCAAAAATAACCATTGATGACATGCCACATCTTAAAAGTTTTCAGTGCTTGCCTAATGCTTGATGAATAAAATTGAAGATTATTCATATGATATTCAATTCACTTGATAACCTAGGCTTTTCTAACATTTTAAAAACCTGCATTCATCTCAAACACACAGAATTTCCATATTTCATTCAATAGTTTCCCCATAAATCTGTTCATGTTCAGAATTTCCTTTTTCTAAATAGGTTTATTCTTGTACATATTTTGAACTGAAATAATCACATTTTCCAAATATAACAATTTTCCCCAATACTTTTCTCATATTAAAGTAAGAGTAAATAAAATCATATTCAGGCTAGTTTATGGTTTTATTTATATTGGCTTAACTAAAATTTTTTTTAAATCTTCTGATATATGTTCTTTTCACATTTACTGCATTATTTTTCCGGGCCATCTATTAAGGATATGGAAATGAAAAAAGCAACATTGCTGACAGAGTTTTTTCTCATAGGACTTAAGTATCAACCACGGTGGCAAGTCCCCTTGTTCTTGTTGTTCTTGATGATATATCTCATCACCATTGTGGGAAACCTTGGTCTGATTGTTCTCTTCTGCAATGACCCTCACTTTCACATTTCCATCTTAATCTTTGGAAAATTGGCCTTTGTTGATGCCTGGATATCCTCCATAGTGACTCCAAAGATGCTGAGGCATCTTCTGTGGCAACTTCTGTGGCAAGAGCAAAATTATCTCTCTTACTGAATGCAAGTTACACATTTTTTTCCCTTGCAATCAGTGTAACCACAGAATGCTTTTTGCTGGCAACAATGGCATATGATCGCTATGTGCCATAGGCAAACCAGTGATACTATTCAATGATTATGACAGATAGACTGTGCATCTGGCTACTAGCTTTGTCATTTTTAGGTGGCCTTTCTCATGCCACACTTCGTAACACTTTTTTATTCAAATTAACCTTTTGTGATTCCATCATAGCATAGCACTTTTACTGTGATATTACACCATTGTTTAAGATGTCCTGTGATGACCCTTCCATTAATTTTCTGATAGTATTTATTTTCTCTGGATCAATACAGGTGTTCAGCCTTTCTCATCGTTCTTGTAACCTTTTGTGATTCCATCATAGCATAGCACTTTTACTGTGATATTACACCATTGTTTAAGATGTCCTGTGATGACCCTTCCATTAATTTTCTGATAGTATTTATTTTCTCTGGATCAATACAGGTGTTCAGCCTTTCTCATCGTTCTTGTGTCTTATTCACATGTTCTCTTTGCAATTTTTAAAAAGAAGTCTGTTGAAGGTGTGAGGAAGACCTTCTCCACCTGTGGAGCCTACCTCCTATCTGTCTCTTTATATTATGTGCTTCTTTTCATGTATGTGTGCTGTAGAGCTGCACAAGCAGAATATCAGAATATGATGGACTCTCTATTTTACACTTTCATAATTCCTTCTTTTACTTTCATCAAGAGGCTTTTTAGTTCCTCTTCACTTTCTGCCATAAGGGTGGTGTCATCTGCATATCTGAGGTTATTGATATTTCTCCCGGCAATCTTGATTCCAGGTTGTGTTTCTTCCAGTCCAGCGTTCCTCATGATGTACTCTGCATATAATTTAAATAAGCAGGGTGACAATAGACAAACTTGACGTGTTCCTTTTCCTATTTGGAACCAGTCTGTTGTTCCATGTCCAGTTCTAACTGTTCCTTCCTGACCTGGAAACAAATTTCTCAAGAGGCAGGTCAGGTGGTCTGGTATTCCCATCTCTTTCAAAATTTTTCCACCGTTTATTGTGATCCACACAGTCAAAGGCTTTGGCATAGTCAATAAAACTGAAGTAGATGTTTTTCTGGAACTCTCTTGCTTTTCCCATGATCCAGCTGATGTTGGCAGTTTGATCTCTGGCTCCTTTGCCTTTTCTAAAACCAGCGTGAATATCTGGAAGGTCACAGTTCATGTATTGCTGAAACCTGGCTTGGAGAATTTTGAGCATTACTTTACTAGCATGTGAGAGGAGTGCAATTGTGCAGTAGTTTGAGCATTCTTTGGCATNAACACTAATTGAAAAGATAAATGCACGCCTATGTCCACTGCAGCATTATTTATAACAGCCAAGATACCAAAGCAGCTTAAGTGTCCACGATGGATGAGTGCATAAAGAAGATGAGGTGTATGCATATTCAAAAGAATATTCAGCCTTAAATAAAGAATGAAATCTTACTATTGTGACAACATGGAGGGACCTACAGGTATTAAACTAAGTGAAATCAGAGAAAGATAAACACTGTATGATTGATTCCACTTGTATGTGAAATCTAAAAACCAAAGCAAATGAACAAGTCAAAGCACAAAGAGATTCACAGATAAAGAGAACAGATGCTTGCCAGGAGGGAGAGGGATCAGGGAATGAGTGAACTAGGTGAAGGAGATTAAAACATACAGAATTCTAGTTCTAGATGAGTCACAGGGATGAAGGGTACAGCATGGGGAAAGGATATGTAATCATTATTCTAATAGGTTCTACAGTGAACAATATTCACATTGTTATAGTGACAAACAATTTTTGATACAGTTAAAAGTATTGTAAAAATGTGGGGAGAGGATTTGGAAGGAGAGGTGCAGATGTTAAATATTCATCTTATTTATAAATTTTAAAATGGGGTTTTTTCTTTTTATTGTGTCTATATGAAATGGTACATATTAACTATTGTAATCATTTGGCAAGATATATGTTAATAAGCCATCGTGCTGTACACCTTAAACTTAGACACTGCTGCGTGTCAGTTATTCCTTAAAAAAATAGGCTGAGGGCAAACCCTCTTAACCACACTTCTTTCAACCACTATTGCTCTCATTGACAGCAAAACAGCTCAGACAATTCGTTATACTTAGATCTATTTCCTCTTGAATTCTTTTCCATCTTTTTTCTTCAATTCTCTTTAGTCTCTCCTTCATCCCCAGTTCTTCACTGAAACAGCCCTTATCAAAGTCACCGTGTCAGTGTACACGTGACACGGTAATCACACCTACCTTCTTGAAATACTTTGTTTACTTGGCTTATGGAATACCATATTTTCATGCTGCCTCACTCCCTGTTCCTTCATAGTTTCTTTAAGCTTACTTTTCTCCTTCTTCTTTTCCTCTAAATAATGGAATCGACTAGGGGTCTTTCTATACTCAATGCTGTGCTGATTTCTTTTAGGGTTAAATTTCATTCATATTTTGACAAGTGTCAAATGAAGAATACTCCCCTAGCCACTCAACTTATCTTCTGTCTGCTCATTTGACACCTCCACTAGGATATCTACAGGCGTCTCAGAGTTAATATGTCAAAAACCTGATCTTCTCCATGTACTTCCACAGACTGTTCTCAAAATAGCAACTAATTCAGTCCTGTTAAAAAGTAAGTCATATTCTTTGGCTCCTCCACTCAGAATTTTTCTATAACTTCCTATCTCACGCAAAGTAAAAGATCTGGTCCATAAAATGACCCCAAGGCTTAAAAATCTCTCCCAGCTGCCTCTGTTACCCATCTGAGTACTAAGTGGCCTCCTAATTCTTGCCTCTCCTCGTTTCTCTTCAGCTACACCAGCCTCTCTGTGGTTCTACAAACAAGCCAGGCATACTCTTTCTTGCTTCATAGCCTTTCACTTTGTTCCCTCTGCTTCCATTGCTTTAACCTCATATCGCCACATTGCTCACTTCATGTACTTCAGGGCTTTCCTCAAGTGATGCTATTTCAGTGAGAACTTGTCTGTCCTTTTTTGAAATGCTGCCTGCCCCCTTTCTCCTCCCCTAAAATGAACACACTGATACCGCTATTCCTCTTAACTGCGTAATTTTTCTCCACAGCATAAATGACCACTCTAACAAATGAGATATATTACTTACTGGTTTGCTTTCTGTTTAGAAGGCAGTTTTCATGAAGGCAGATTTTTTTGTTGTTGTTAACTGCTGAATCCTTAGTACCTATGACTGTGCCTGGCACATAGTAAGCAATTAAGTATATATTTTTAAATTATTTAATGAATGAATGACATGACTTTAAAATCTAGGCTTTCAGATAACGTCTGTTTGTTTATCATTAAATAGGTTACCCAAAATGTCTCATAAGGAAATTTATGTTTGGATTTCCAGAAAAATGGAAAGAGTACATTGATAATTTTTTAGAAGAGTTAAGGTAAAGTAGTTTTTAACTTTTAAAACAAAGGTTATTTCTTTTTTTGGTTGCACTGGGTCTTCTTGCTGTGCATGGGCTTTCTCTAATTATAGAGCGTGAAGGCTACTCTTGAGTGCGATGCGTGGGCTTCTCACTGTGGTGGCTTCTCTTGTTACGGTGCACGGGCTTCAGTAGTTGCCTCACGCAGGCCCGGTAGCTGTGACATGCAGACTTAGTTGCTCCTAGGCATATGGAATCTTTCCAGACCAGGGATGGAATCCATGTCTCCTGCATTGGCAGGTGGATTCTTATCCACTGTGTCACTAGGGAAGTCCGTCTACCTTTTAACTTTTTAAAAAACAATCTTACTGATGTATAATTTACATCTGATAAACCACCCATTTTAGGTATAAAATTTGATGGGCATTTACAAATGTATATACTCATATAACCAATGGAAAGTGTTTTTAATTTCTGCTTTTGGAAATGTCCATTTTGAGCTATCTTTGATCTTAGACTTTCAGAAGGCAGTAACACTTTACTGGAACTTCTGTCATGTGGAATAAATCTCAAAGGAAAATTAAACCTTTGACGTATTTGAGTCATCTGTAATCACCTACCTTTTAAGAGGCATGTAGCTGTAAACAGGAGTCTGACATTCTTGGTCCTTTTTCATTCATTCATTTCCTCAGTAGTTACAAAGTGTCATCTGCTTAGCTGACTCTGTATCAGCACTGGGAAAAAAATAGTTCTTGACCTTGAAAACTCTTTAGGTTGTGTAAGTTAATCTCATCACAGTGTAATGACATAATATAGGCTGGCAGTTTTCTTCTGTAAAGTGGCGATAGTATTTTCATGAGTATGCTGCTCTGTCACAGCTACTTGACTCTGCCTTTGCAGTGGAAAAGTGACACAGACAGTACAGAAATGAATGAGTATGACTGTGTTTCAGTAGACTTTATTTACAGGAACAGGCAGCTGGCAGAATTTGTCCTGTTATTTCTTATATCACCTTAAATAGGAAATACAAGAGTGAAGATGGTAAGAACTTAAAAAGTCATATTTGAATATTTTGACTTAAGATGTCATACAGAAGTTCTTTGTGGGAGGAAAAGGGTAGAAGCCATGAAAGCTTAAATCATGTAAAGATTAAAGGTAATCTGCTAGGGAAAGAAAGCTTAATCTGAGGGAATTTATTTATTTATGGGTTTTGTTTTTTGAGAACCTATATTAGAGGAAAAAATACTCTACTTGTTTTTAGGACTTGTGAGAAGGAAAAAAGAAAGGCCAGACAAAAACAGAAAGCTGAAAGATGTATTCCTGACACTCAAAAATCAAGGAAAAATGGTAAAAGGAAAAAAAAACCAGATGTCCTCCAGAGAGCCACCACCACTTATGACCTTGACTGTGATTCTTTGGGTATGTCTGCTCTTTTCTTCTCTTGTTCATATTGCGGTATATTTTTAAATGAGCTCCACATTGTTTAATTGTTTACAGTGTATATAGTACTAGGTTCTTGACTTATACTGCCCTAAAATTTTCATTTTTTTCACTAGTTAAGAGGAGAAACTGTGATCGCCTATAGTCAGCATTCAGCTTACTTCGTTAATTAATACCTTTTTAATTAATCAGAGTATCAAGGAAACTGATAAACATAGCAATGAACGATGATTGTTGTTTCAGTTTTCTAAATGCAACGTTTTAGGCTGCCAGCTTGCCTCAAACCTATATTACAGATACCTATATTTTTGTCTAAATATTATTCCTGTTAGTAGACAAAACTAATTTCCTTTCATGGAGGAAATGACATGTATTTTCTGAATGACCATTGCTATGAAGGTAACTGGCAGAACTATTCTGTGTCATTTCTTTACCAGAACTATAATCTGCCTCACATCCACCCAACCCCAAGATGAAATAGAGTATTTACAGCCTTTTCTAGATAATATAATGAGTAAAAGTTACTAGACCATGTTGTATAAATTTAAGCCATTTCTACCTTGACCTTATAACAAAGAGCTTTACAGAACTTCAAGAGTTCAGGATTGCTTCTGCCAAAAACATAACACCCTACTGGATATAGACGTGCCTGCATGTCATTCTTCCACTCCTACCACAGCCTACTCCCCTGTCCCCACGGAAACTATGCTTATCCTCTCTAGTACAGAGAAAGGAATAAATTAAATACATGGGTGAATGCTTGCAAAATTCACTCCTTAACTGTAGCTCCAGTTCCTTCTCAACCCTTCTTCATTTTATCAAGTCATCCTATTTCTTATAAATTAGGCATATTGCTTATTGTCATTGCTAAAACCATCTTCAGTATTTTGGAGTCCTGGGCCTATAGAAACTGCTGTATATTTTTTTACCCCCAAATTTAAAAATCCCTAAAAGTATTTCTAACTTTATTATTCTTTTTTAGTTTTAGGTCTTTTCATCTCCCTACTTCCACTCCTTTCTTTCACTTATAGTATTGTTTTTCAAGAATTTGAGTTAAATTGTGAATATTATTGGTAAAATATTTGAGACTACAAAGTAAAAGACTAAAGTTTGGTAAACCATTTTACATGCTAGCTGTGTCCATAGGAAAATCATTCAACAAACATTTTTAAAGCATCTTCTATGAACCTTGATCTATGTTAGTTATTAGGAACTTAGAGATGAATAAAATGAGATGCTTCTTGAGAAGCTCAGCGTAGGGGAAGATAATACTGCAATCTGTTTTGGATGTATCATTTTTCCACTGTGATTCATTAGATCATTGTTTGATGAAACTATTAAGACATTCAAGGTCCTCTTGTCACATACATTATTTTGAATGGTGGTGGTTGATGCTGCTATTATTTTTATTATTATCATTATACTTTCCATGGGAAAACCACTAAAATATATGTTAAAAAAACAACATATCTAACATTAAACAACTAAGGTTATGCAAAGGTGCCAGCCAACGATAATTTAAGATGATGTAATTGTGTATATATATTTTCATGATTTACCTAAACTTTTGTGTATTTAGTGCTGTAATCTGTATGTTATAGTATTGCTATTAAAGTGCTTTATCTCTGCTCTTATATATAATATACCTGACAGTATTATTATAAATGATTGTAATGTCAGCCTCCTTCACCATACTATAATAATCTCAAGAGCAAGGACCATCCATTGTGCATCTTGAAGTACAGACTTCTATGAAATTAATACCATAACTTCATTTTGTGTAAATGTGGATTTTCAGAGTAATTTCATTGAAATCTTGCCTATCAGAATTTAAAGAGCCTTTTCTCTACACATTAGCAAGTTTAAAATTTCATATTGAGTTAAATCCATCAGCTTAATAGCATTTTTTTCCCCTTATTACTTCTAAATGAAAAGAAATGAAGTGAGGAACATTTATAAGTGTTTAAAGAAGTAAAGAGGCAACAATACTACTTACACTACCAACTTCATACAGCTTAGGTTGAAGTATCCAGAATGGTCTGAATCTTTATTAAAATTATTTAATAAAATGAATAAAAATATTCAGAATAAAAAGGCTTTGTTCAAAATTAGAAAGTTCAAAATTTTCACATTTCCAGTTGAACATTTGAATCATGTTTATATGAGGAATTAGAAAGAAATATATCATTGCATTGAGAAATCATATAGTAACTTCCTTGATTACTTTTGAGTAGTGCCACTTCTCCATGAACTGTAATTTAGAGACGCCTTTTTCCCCAGCGTTCGGTATTTCCCAAAAGTCTTTCATTTTGTCATTCATCTTGTAAAATGGCACACAGTATGCGTACGTTGTTAGAGTATTTAACTGTGATGGTTGGTATGATGATTTAAAACTTGTACATATTTATAATTGTATAATTTAAAGTTAGAAATTAAATGGGTTTGGCTTCTGGCTTCTTATGTTTCAAACTGGAGACTCTCTCATTTTAATTTGCTTTCTTTAGCCAATGACACAGTATAAGATCTGTTTTGGTTGTTATCCTATGATTCTTCATGGAGCTTTGGGGGATTCAGCAAAACTGTATCTCTGTGGCCTCCACTAGTGATGAGTATGGGGCCATGCAGATGGAGCTCCATGTTTTTTTAACTCTCCTTAACTAGGACAGCTTCTGTTCCATATGTTTTATACCTAGTAAGGTTTTAGTAACCCAAGTGGTTTTCAAGTCAGAAGTAAAAACAAAGTTCTTAACATTAAGGATTTTTTTCAGTTGAAAGACAAGTATATAACACAGGGCATATTGTCAAACATGATATTATTTGAAAGTATTCTGGAAATTTGAAGGAAAGCTTTCATTCAGTTGAGGGAATCAGGACAAAGTTTGTGGATAGGTGAGTTGGAAAACAGAAATGAAGCAGGTTATAGAACAGAACTGAAGTAGATAGTAGGTGGAGGAAATTTTCCAAGTAGAGTGAATGAGATTAATGAAAGTTGAGAAACAGTGAATTAACAGAATGTCATTCAGATTGAGTACAGTGAGCAATTAGAACCATATTGATAAAGACCAGCGAGAGGAGCTACGTACACTAAGTATATTGTGAGACATGTGGACAGATTGGTACAGAAATTAATAAATGTTTACAGTTGAAGGGGCAGTGATCTGAACAGACCAGTGCTTCAGAAAGCTTGATTTGACAGTAAAGTGTGTAAAATGGAGTTTGTGGGGGGAAAACAGTGTATCTGTGGAATTTTTTTCTATATTTTGTTTCTAATTTGAAATTTTGATCTTTGGTTTTTTGTCTTATGAAATTAAAGAGAGAACTAAAGAATCAAAAGTACCCGTTGATGTTCTAACAACAAGGGAACAGTTTTTCTCAGATGAAGAAAGAAAATATATGACTGTTAATCTGAAGAAAGCTTGTGTTTTAGTGACACCACTTAAATCTAAAAAAATTATAGAGCAAAAGTGCATGAACAATAATCTATCATCTGACTCCATTAAAGCAGTAACAGAACTTGCATTGGGAAAGCTTCAAACAGAAAGTAAAACAGATTCAAATGAAACTACAAGTCCAGTCAGCAAGCCCACAAAGACTTTAGAAGGTACGTTTGAGTGTAGTGTGGGCCGTAATAGTGAAAATACAGAAGATTGTTTTGAACGTGATTTCTTCACTGTCAACCACAAAATAAAAATACCCAGTTCTAAAAAAGAACAAATGGTCACCTCTGACTTTAAGAAAAATACAAGGTTATCAAAACTGAAGAAAATTGAAAATCAAGTAACTGTGTCCTTTGACAAGCATCAGTCCTTATCAGATTTGTTCAATGAAGAAAGTGAAAAAGAAAAGAAATTTAGAAGGAAAACTGAGATTGTTAAGAAAACCAGAGCAATAAATACTGAAGAAACAGTGGTTCACCAGAGAAAAAGCTCAAGAAAAACAGGGACAGTCCCAGCGATGCCTGAATCTGAAACCGAAGAAAGTGAAAATGAACTTTGTATGAAACAAAAGAAAGCTAAATGTCCTGCTAAAGAAAACCTTCAGAAACCTGATGCTGGTAATGAACTTCCAAATACCGAGAAAATGGGATCTGGTAAGACAAACAGGCATTCCTTGGAATGTTTGCCTGGTTTTACTCAGGATGAGGAATGGAATAAGAAAGAATTACAGAAACTTCATTGGTAAGTAGTTAGATTTGACTTTGAAATCTAGAGTGGCCACAAAACAGTTTATAACATGAAAACAAGAGGCTGATTTATGACTTCTAATCATTAAAATGGAAAATGTCATCCAAAAACACTTGAAGAGAAATTGAAATTTATGTAGGGTGGAGGGAGAATACAGATAATGTCTAACTAGGTGGCCATCTGCAGCCCACATATGAAGAAAGTGAAAGCGACCTTTTCTTTTCATTCCCATTTAATATTTCAAGACAGTCCCCTCCTTCCCTCCCCAAAAACGATTTGAGGGGACAGATGTGTTAATTAATTTGATTGTGGTAATCACATCACAATGTATATGTGTATTGAATGATGACATGTACGTTTTAAATATATACAATTTTATCTGTCAATCATACCTCAGTAAAGTAGGGGTAAACTATTTCAACAGACAAATGCAACTCTCTCATTTAGCTTCACATTTTAAGGAAAATTTTATAATTAACTTTACTATTATAAAACCTTAAATTTGAACCCAAATTTGTAGGTTATTTCATAGTCTTTTCCCCCTCATTGATAAAAGAAAAATTAGTCTCAAAAATTAGGTGATTTGTCCAGGGTTTCTTAATTAGTGCTGCTTGATAAACCAGGTATGGTAAGAACTGGATTTGGCTATATATACTTGCAAAGCAGTTTCAGTAGTGTGGTAGTTGGTATTGGAAGCCAGGTCACAGTCGAGCAATGGACAGTAAAGATAACCTAGATGGACAACAAAAGATATGTGGCAATGATGGGGAACAGAAGGAGGCACAGTCATAGAAGAGAGTGAGGAGATAAGGGAACATGTATGTTTAGTTGCTTGCTTTTTATTAGATGAGTCAGGCCAGAGTATAGTGGTATGCTGATGGAAATCATCCAGGAGAAAGATAGGAAGATGTCACTGATAAAAGAGAGAAGAAAAACATAAAAACATACCACATTTAGTGTTCCATTCTCTTGTGTACCCCCAACTTTATAACATTTAGAATTCATTTTCAAATCTACTTTTTCTTCCTAAGGGATCTTTGTGCCACTGTACTCTTCCTTTCTCCATTTCCTAAATTTTCCTTCTGTCTTATTTTCAGGCAGAAGTTTTCTTATATTCCAAAGTTCTTGATTTTGGCTGCTTGCTCTATAGCAAAGTGTATTCCTTAGTGATCTTTTCCTTCCAAAACTCTACTTTTTTTATACAGGGACTCCCAAATCTGTGTCTCTAGTTCTGAATTCTTGTCCTTAGGTCTGTATTTCCCTTTGCCTGCTGGACAGCTCTATATAAATCTCACCTACAGCTAACTTCGGGGCTTCCCTGATAGCTCAGTTGGTAAAGAATCCGGCTGCAATGTGGGAGACATAGGTTTGATCCCTGGGTTGGAGAGATCTCCTGGAGAAAGGAAAGGCTACCCACTCTAGTATTCTGGCCTGGAGAATTCCATGGACTGTATAGTCCATGGGGTCACAAGAGTTGGACATGATGGAGCAACTTTCACTTTCACAGCTAACTTAATATGTCAAAAGCCAAACTTACTTTCTTCTGCCTGTCCACTTTACCTGACATTCCTGTTTCTTAATATGTAATTCTCCTAGTCAGCTAGCTTTAAACTCTTTATTATTATTGGTTTTTAATCTTTTATCATGAAGCTACCAGTATACTTAGGAAATGTTGTGAGTTAGGTTCCAGACTACTGGAATAAGCCGAATATCTCAACAAAGCAAGTCACATTAACATTATGGTTTCCTGGTGCATATAAAAGTTATGTTTACACTATACTGTAATCTATTCAGTATGCAATAGTATTGTATCAAAACAAAACCCACTGTATGTACCTTCATTGGGCTTCCCTGTTGGCTCAGATGGTAAAGAATCTGCCTGCAATGCAGGAAACCCAGATTTGATCCCTGGGTCAGGAAGATCCCCTGGAGAAGGGAATGGCAACTCACTCAGTATTCTTGCCTGGAGAATTCCATGGACGAAGAAGCTTGGCAAGCTACTGTCCATGGAATCACAAAGGATTGGACACAACTGAGCAACTAACACACATACCTTAATTTAAAAATAACTTGTTGCTTAAAAATACTAATTATCATTTGAGCCTTCAGCAAGTTGTAATTCCTTGGCTGGTGGAGGGTCTTGCTTTGGTATGGATGGCTGCTGACCAGAGTGGTGTTTACTGAAGGTTAGGGTGGTTGTGGCAATTTCTTAAAATAAGACAGTGCAGTTTGCCACATCAATTGACCCTTCCTTTAATGAATGGTTTCTCTGTAGTATGCAATGCTATTTGATAGCATTTCACCCAGAGTAGAACTTCTTTCAAAATGGGAGTCAATCCTCTCAAACCTTGCGACTGCTTTATCAACTAAGTTTATATATTCTAAATCCTTTATTGTCATTTCAGCAATGCTTTATCAGCTAAGTTTCTATAATATTCTAAATACTTTATTGTCATGTCAGCAATCTTCACAGCATCTTCAGTATATTTCATCTCATGAAACCACTTTCTTTACTCATCCATAAGACACAGCTCCTCGTCTCTTTAAGTTTTTTCATGAGGTTGTAGCAATTCAATCACATCTTTAGGCTCCACTTCTAATTGTAGTTCTCTTGCTATTTCCATCACATCTGCAGTAACTTCTTCCACTGAAGTCTTTAACTCCTTCAAGTCATTTATAAGGGTTGGAATCAACTTTTTCCAAACTCCTGTGAATGTTGATGTTTTGAACGCTTCTCGTGAGTCACACATGTTCTTAATGGTATCTTCATGGTGAATCCTTTCAGGGGGGGTCTTCAATTTATTTCGCTCAGATCCATTAGAGGAATCACTATCAAGAACAGCTCTAGCCTTAGGAAGTATATTTCTTAAATAATAAGACTTTGAAAATCAGAATTACTCCTTGACCTATAAGCTGCAGACTGGACATTACGTAACAGGCTGAAAAGAACATTAATCTTGTTGTACGTCTCCATCTCAGAGCTCTTGGGTGACCAGGTGCATTGTCAATGAGCAGTAACATTTTGAAAGGAATCTTTTCTGAGTTGCTTTCCACAGTGAGCTTAAAATAATTCAGAACAGATGTGCTGTCCTCTAGGGTTGTTGTTTCACTTATAGAGCGCAGGTAGAGTAGATTTAACATAATCCTTAAGGGTTGCTCAGGTTTTTGAAATGGCAAATGAGCACTGGCTTCAAGTCCCAAGCTGCATGAAGCCAGTCATTGACTTTCCCTCTTTAGCTATAAAAGCCCTAGACAGCGTCTTCTTCCAATACAAGACTGTTTTGTCTACATTGAAAACCTGTTTAGTTTAGCCATCTTCATTGATGATCTTAGCTAGATCTTCTGGCTAATTTGCTGCAGTTTCTACATTAGCACTTATTGCTTCACTTTGCATTTTGTATTACAGAGATGACTTCTTTCCTTAAACTCATACCAATTTCTGCTAACTTCAAACTTCTCACCTGTAGCTTCCTCACGTTTTATCCTACACAGAATTAAAGAGAGTTAGGGCCTTGCTCTAGATTAGATTTGGTTTTAGAGAACCTTGTGACTGGTTTAATCTTCCATCCAGATTGCTAAACTTTCTCCATATCATCAATAAAGCTGTCTCACTTTCTTATCATTTATGTGTTTACTAGAGTAGCGTCTTTAATTTCAAGAACTTTTTCCTTTGCATTCACATTTGGCTAACTTGTGCAAGAAGCCTAGCTTTCAGCCTACATCAGCTCTTGACATGCCTTCTTCAGTAAGCTTAATCATGTTTATCAGTTAAATTTGCTGTCTTAGATACATACAGTTCTTGGCTCCCAAACAATATACAGTAATATCACTGGTCACCATAACAAACATAATAATAATGAAAAAGTTTGAAATACTGTGAGAATTAGCAAATGTGAGAGAGACATATAGTAACCAAATGCTGTTGGGAAAATGGTGCCAATAGACTTACTTGACAGAGGGTTGCCATAGGCGTTCAATTTATTTAAAAAATAAAACCCCAGTAAACCAAAGAGCAGTAAAACGAGATGTGCCTGTGTAGCCTTTTTCTTGACACTGCTCTTTTTCAGACCTTTAATGCCTTTTGCCTGAACTTTGGAAGTAGCTTTGTATTTGTACTTTGTTCATTTCATATGAGTAAGTAATCTGTTTTATACAACTCCAGATTAGTGCTAATGTATTGTGTGGTTCTAACAAGTCAAAACCCTTCACTTGCATTCTTACTGACCTTCAAATTATATAAAGATTCTTCTGCCTTACATTGAGAGCAATAGTTGACTTCAGCTATCCTTTTCAGGTTGACCTCAGTTATCTATCCTTTTCAGCTGTATCCCCCATTATTTCCTTTACTGTATATTCAGACCACCTAAGGATGTTTTGAAATGCCTGAACTGCAGAAATGCCACTTCCCAGTAAGATAAGTAACCATACTCCACTCTGTTGCTTCTATGCAGGTATAAAAACCTGAACAGAATGCTTGAAACTGCTTTTGTTGGTGCAGAAAGATATTGATTCAAAGTAGACTGTTCAGTATGTATATAGTAAACGTCAGAGCATCCAGAAAAAAACTACATAGATATCTTCAAATATATAATAGATAAAATACTTTTTAAAAAAGGCAGAAAAAGAGAAATAGAAGATGGGGAACAAAGAAAAACAATTGCATTAATTATGTTAATAATTTAAATGCACCATTTTATAGACAGATTGTCAGAATGAATTTAAAACACAATCCCACCAGGCTCCTCTGTCCATGGGATTTTCCAGACAAGAGTGCTGGAGTGGGGTGCCATTGCCTTCTCCAGTCGTATAAAAGAAACACTTCAAATATGACATCGCCAAGTTAAAAGTGAAAGGATAGATAAATACCATGCAAACCCAATAGAAAGCTAGAGTGGCTATACTAATACTGATCAGAGATTTCAGTATGAAGAAAATATCAAGGGTAAAGCAAGACATTACAAAATAATAGAAGTGTCATTTCACGAGGAAGGCTTAATCCTAAATGTGTATGCACTGAATAAAAACTCAAAATACAAGAAAGTCTGAAAGAACTAAAAGGAAGGTTGTTGTTCAGTTGCTCAGTTGTGTCCAACTCTTTGTGACCCCATGGACTGCAGCACACAAGTACTGAACTGGAAAGTCATATGCACAATTAATGCTGGAGACTTAAGTGTTCTTCTCTTACAGAACTAGTAGACAGGAAATTAGTGAAGGTGTAGGAGAACTGAACAACATTACCAACCAACTGTATCTAGTTGACATTTTAGAATAGTGTACCTAACAGTAGGGAAAAAATGCTCTTTCCAAGAATAGGTGACTTATTCACCAAGATAAACATTTACTAGATCATAAGACAAATCTTAACAAATTGAAAATAACTGAAGTTATACAAAGGGCATTTGTTGGCCATAACTGAACTACAAATCAATAAAAGAAAAATATTCCAAGTGCTGGAAAAATAAATAACACATATACCTGTATATAATCCATCAGTCAAAGAGGAGGTCTCAAGGGAAAATACTCTGAACTGAGCAAAGAAAAAAATATATCAAAATTTGCAGTGTGAGCCCAGAAGTTCATAAACATTATAGATTGATTTTACGTAGCTCATTTCTCTTTCTGATTTTCACAGCCCTGTTTGCATAAAGGCAATCATGGTACAATCTTAACAGTGAATGAACACTAAGTAATAATAAAAAGGAAACACTATCGATTCTTGTAACCATTTGAATGAATTTCAAAGGTATTATGCTGAGTGAAAAGAGCCAGCCCAAAAGGTTACGTATTATATGATTCCATTTATATGATGTTCTGAAAAAGACAGAACTAAAAGAAAATGGATCAGGGATTTCCAGTGGTTATACTGGTGAACCACAAAGAGGTAGGACTAGAAGTTTTTTTTTTTCCAGTCTGATGGAGCTTGTTTTGTATCTGTTAACTATGTATATGTTAAGATGCATAGAACCATACCCAAAAGGACAATTTTACTATAAACTTAAAATGTTTTATAAGTACCTAGAGTGCATACTATTATAATCTGATCTGGAAGACCTGGGCTTGGGTTATGCTTGTCTAGTTTTTTTCACAACTCTGACCCACAGCCATTTCTTTGAAGTTTCAGTTCAGTTCAGTCGCTCAGTCGTGTCCAACTCTTTGCAACCCCATGAATCGCAGCATGCCAGGCCTCCCTGTCCGTCACCAACTCCCGGAGTTCACTCAGACTCACGTCCATCGAGTTGGTGATGCCATCCAGCCATCTCATCCTCAGTCGTCCCCTTCTCCTCCTGCCCCCAATCCCTCCCAGCATCAGAGTCTTTTCCAATGAGTCAACCCTTTGCATGAGGTGGCCAAAGTACTGGAGTTTCAGCTTCAGCATCATTCCCTCCAAAGAAATCCCAGGGCTGATCTCCTTCAGAATGGACTGGTTGGATCTCCTTGCAGTCCAAGGGACTCTCAAGAGTCTTCTCCAACACCACAGTTATCAGTTCAGTTCAGTCGCTCAGTCGTGTCCAACTCTTTGCAACCCCATGAATCGCAGCATGCCAGGCCTCCCTGTCCGTCACCAACTCCCGGAGTTCACTCAGACTCACGTCCATCGAGTTGGTGATGCCATCCAGCCATCTCATCCTCAGTCGTCCCCTTCTCCTCCTGCCCCCAATCCCTCCCAGCATCAGAGTCTTTTCCAATGAGTCAACCCTTTGCATGAGGTGGCCAAAGTACTGGAGTTTCAGCTTCAGCATCATTCCCTCCAAAGAAATCCCAGGGCTGATCTCCTTCAGAATGGACTGGTTGGATCTCCTTGCAGTCCAAGGGACTCTCAAGAGTCTTCTCCAACACCACAGTTATAAAGCATCAGTTCTTTGGCGCTCAGCTTTCTTCACAGACCAACTCTCACATCCATTCATGACCACAGGAAAAACCATAGCCCTGACTAGACGGACCTTTGTTGGCAAAGTAATGTCTCTGCTTTTCAATATGCTGTCTAGGTTCGTCATAACTTTCCTTCCAAGGAGTAAGCGTCTTTGAAGTTTACCAGACTATAAATATGAATTATTTACCATTCCCTAGAAAATCCCATGGATGGAGGAGTCTGGAAGGCTGCAGTCCATGGGATCGCGAAGAGTCAGTCCCGACTGAGCGACTTCCCTTTCACTTTTCACTTTCATGCATTGGAGAAGGAAATGGAAACCCACTCCAGTGTTCTTGCCTGGAGAATCCCAAGGATGGGGGAGCCTGGTGGGCTGCCATCTATGGGGTCGCACAGAGTTGGACATGACTGAAGCGACTTAGCAGCAGCAGCAGCCATATGCAGTTTCTTTGTCTTCATTTCTTTGCCACTATTGTTGCCTCATTTTCTTCTGTTATATTTTTATCCATCCCTCAAATTTCATCTCACCTGTCACTTCCTCCCTGTAGCCTTTTCTTATTATTACCTCTTCCTCCTTTCCACTCAATTAGATGTAATACTTTCTTCTTACAAACAACATAAAGCAATTCTAATGCTGACTTCCCAGCAAAATAATCACATAAGGAGCTTTTGGAAAATGCAGGGACTGTCACCCCAGTTCTTCTGAATTGAAATCTTCAGGGGGAGAGTCTATGGATCTGTTTGCTTATTTTTACTTGCTTCCTTAAATTTTGCTATAAGCTACTTAAGTGATTCTTACTTCCAGCCCACTATTTTATACCCCTCATCATGCTTATAGCCTAGTAAGTAGACAGATACTTAGCAAATAATCCCTGTAAGAAGTTTATGAGAATATTTATCTGGAAAATGACTTTGTTTAGGCAGATACCAGAACTAAGATTTGAAGGATAAGTAAGTATTCAAGCCAAAGATTCAGGATAAGTACATTTTAAATTAAAACCATGTATATAGAGGTAGAAAGTAAGAGAGAATGTTTTAAAATACTAAAAGGCCAAAATGGCTGGCATACAGAAAGTGAGGGAAGAACAGTAGAGGATGAGAACAGATAGGCAAGGAATAGTATAGGTCCTACTTGGTTTTTATGCTAAGAATGATGAAGTGAGTTTTTTAAAAGAAAATGTGCAAAAAAGTAGAGCATTCATTAACAAGCTCAATACTCATAGTATTTGTTCTCCTTTTATATATGGAATAAGTGGTATTCTGTAGTTAGATCATATCTATTCACAAAAGTTGACTCTTAAATAGTTAGGAATTTTACAAATTGAATGTTAAAGAGTCATTATTAAAAATTATATAAACTAAAAATAAATTTACTAGAAACAAACTCTAAACTCATCACTTCCTAAATATTGTACTATATTTTATTCTTATCTGTGCCCTTGAAATTTTTAATGTCTGTCATATCTGTATGGTAGAAATCCTGTATAAGTGGTAGCTTGAAATCAGCCACAATAGAAGTATTTACAATATGGAAGTTGACAAACACCACAAACAGGGTTTTTTAACCCCAGAGAACTAATTTTTTTCCATCATGACACTGCATAGGTTATTTGGTGAGTTAAATAGACCTTTTCTGGCAGAACTGTTAATATCAGCCTTAACCACAATATATAAAATCTCTTGGGAGTTGGGGAGGCAGTAATATGTATACCAGGTTCTAAATAATCATTTGCAATGAAATTTTAGAATGTAACTCGGTTGTTAAATTGGGTAAACTACCTTATATTGACTTTTTTTTTCCTATTTCAATTTTCATTTCCCTCAATTAAGTACTATACATAAAATACTGAGTTCTAGAAATTAAACAGAGTAAATGCAAGCATAACACTTTTTAGTAAGAGTTTGTAACCTGGAATATATAGAACCTAAGAACTTATCTTCCTGTATACTTAGCACCAGTAAGATTTGTGCAGTGGTGCAGAAAAGTTAATCATGCTAGAGCCCCTACCTCCCACCCCCAAATATCTAATCATTGTTTAGCTGGACTTAGGAAAATATGTTGAAAGACTGGGCATGGTTTTTCAGGTTTCATAGAATGCAACAAAATTGAAGGCATCTACTAGATACATAAACTCATATCTTCATATTCAGTTCAGTTCAGTCGCTCAGTCGAATAAGAATTATTAAGTGTAGGGAATACTAACTTCTTCCCAAATAGTTATCTAGAATGATTTTGATAAAATTCCTGATCTAGTGGCATCTCTTCACTTCAATAAAAGGTTACTTTTATTGAGGTGAATTTCTTGTTCTTTAACTGGTTTTGGTCTTCTGCAGTGCTGTTGCATCCCTGCCAAAGCACAAGCCTGGTTTCTGGTCAGACATAGCTACGGCTGTAGGTTCTCGATCTGCGGATGAGTGCCAGAGGAAGTACATGGAAGATCCCCGAGGAAAACGATTTCAGAAACATGACACCAAGAAAAAGCCAGCCAACCCCAAAGGCAAAAACGGTAATCTTCATAGCAAATAGTTTTTTCCTAGTTCTCAGTATTGATTTCTCATTACTCATTAGATATAATTTATATTTATCCATGTGTCTTCTAATAGGTGGATTTTGTTTATAATTTTAAAGCTAGAAACAACTCCAAAGATCATCTGTTTAATTTTTTAAGTCTGACCTAGCTACTTCCTTATATTAATAGTAACCTTAGCAGCCTTGTGCTTTGAGTTTGTTCTAGGAAATCTGCGGTTGGATCCAGAGATTTCAACAACTGGGTTGTTTTTCTAAGTTAAATTTGAGGCCAGTTTGTCAGGGTCCCTTAGTAATTCATAAGAAAACTCGTAAGAATAAATTTAGTTGTGTAGTCCCCAGGAGTACACATTCCTGGCCAGGTTTATGCCGGAGAAGTCTTATACGAACCTTTAGGGAACATTCAGTATCCCTGTCCTAACTCAATAGGGTTCATATTTTAGCCAGACAATAGGGTAGACAGCCAGCAAGGGAAATATGAGAGGTAACTTCCCTCACAGGTAAAGAACCTTTCCAACCTCACCCTGCCTAATCCAAATGTAATTTCTTCCTGAGTATTTTTGTAATTAATCATATTGCCTGAATCCCAGTATAGAGTCATTTGTTATATAGCAGGCTTGGAAATACTAACAACAGATGCTGAGTTTATTTAATATGAATACAGAGTTTAGATTTTGCAAAGGCTGTTAACTTTATAGAGCAGTTACTATAAAAACCAAATCCTTACCAAAATTTTTGCTGACTCTTAAGGCAAGATCGATGATGCTGATAAGAAGGAAACTATGAAGATAACTGCCAAAGTGGGAACTCTTAAAAGGAAGCAGCAGATGAGAGACTTTCTTGAACAGCTGCCAAAAGATGACCATGATGATTTTTTCAGTGCAACACCTTTGCAGCAAAAAAAAATACTGGTAAGAGTCTTAAATGTAGAAATCATTGTTTTCTTTTTATATTGACTCTTGTATCTTTTCATTTTTATCTAGGGTTAGTGTTCATCCCCAAGGACTGGTAGCCTCCACAGAAATGTCAGAGTAGAGTACAGGAAGCAGTCTGCCAGTCCTGCTGTTCTCCCCAGGGGCCAGGGTCTACCCTTCAGTGGGGTTCAGAAGTAATGCTTAAAGAACCAAATAGAAAGCCCAGAAAAAGGCCAAGCATATATATTTAAAATTCATATGCAGTGAGGCAGATTTTAAAAAGGGGCGTGACAGGCATAGATTATTACCTACTGCATAGTAAATTCAGAGGAGGGACTACATGGCAGCATAAAATTGACAGATTTGAATGATTACAAGGATTTTTATACTAATAGAATGAGAAAATCACATAACTAAAAACTTCAGTGATTGGGGTAAAATATTTGCAATATATAAAAACAGAACTCATTCAGATGTTACTGGAATAATAAGTATCAAGCTCATAGGGGAAAAAAGGAGGCAAGAAAAAAGTTCAGAAGGCTCACCCTTGAGGTAATTTTTCCATCTACCCATTTCACAATGTTGTTAAATTATCCAGTTTTAAAAGGCTGCTTAGTGAGAACTTAGTGACAACATGATCTGGGGCCCCTTTTTACCTAGACAGATTATAAAGGGAAGTATTTTAAGGGAGGCATCTGAGGCTTTTACTGTGTTCTCTGCACAAAAACACTGATCCTTTAGGCATTGTGCCCTTTATATTATTCCTCCCATGTTTTGTCCTAAGTGCAACATTAGCAGTATTTTAAGAGCAAAAATAATAAAATAGAAACAGAAGCCCACTTTTTCTAAGGTTTTAATATAAAGGTAAGTAAAACTTTAATTAAAAGATTAAATTATTTATTGAAAAAATATATACACACACACAGTTTCCTACTGCTTGAGTATCTTTTAAGTACCAAGCATAATAGTAAATCAGTTATATTTTTGCTTTGTTCTGTCTGTGCAGAGGTCAGTATACTTGGCCCACAGGCCAGATCTGGCATATCAGCTCTTTTTATAAACAGTGTTTTACTGGACCACTGACATGTTGATTGTGGCAGCTTTCCTGCTTCAGCAGTGGAATTGAGCAGTGGGACAATGACTGTATAGACCATAAAACCTAAAATATTTTCTGACTCTACAGAAAATATTTGCTGACCTTTGGCCTATGCAATACTAGAAATGTGTGTCCTTTCCATTTTATACAGTAGAAACTAAGTTTTTTAGAGACCAAGGCTCTGTTCTCTACCTACTAATATTTTAGTTATTTTAGTTATCTCAGTTGTGAAATTATAAGAAGGAAAATAACATAATCCCTCCCCTCAAAAAACAGTTTGTGATAATGAGGAATTCCATTTTTAGGGGTGCCTGTTGGTAATACATATTTGCTTTTTAGTTACCAAGTTTCCAGGACAGTCAAGAAGGGGATGATATTCTGCCAAATATGGACAGAAATCCAACAACTCCGTCGTCAGTTATCTTTCCACTGGCAAAAACTCCTCAGTGTCATCATGTCACGCCTGGCATGCTAGACTCTATAAACAGGTATGTATTTGTGCATATGGTACTGAAATTCTCTGCATCAGCTTTTAACATCCCATGAGTTGAAGACAGCAGATATCAGTAAAGTAATTAGAAAAGTCATCATTATTTTTAAAAAAACAAGAAAGAATGGTTCCTAGAGGTCAAAGATGGATAGTTCCTGCAAGTATAGGTGTTTTCCGTATTGTCAGTACACAGTTCACACTCTATATTAGGATAAATTCCAAATGGGTCAAAGTTTGGCCTGTAAAAATTAAACTATAAAATATATCTTTAGAAGACTGTGGAGAATTATTTCATAATCTTAGAAGTCCCAGAAGCCACTAACAAAAAGTATGATAAAGTCAACCCTATAAAGTTTTAGTTGGTACCAACCATCATAAACAGTCAAAAGACAAATGAGAATCTGAGAAAAGAATTTATGGAACTTATAATTAAAAAGAAAGAATTTATGGGAACTTACCACAGGAAAAAAGGCTAACTTCCTTGTTATAACACTCCTACAAATTAACAAGAAAAGGAAAGCCATTCTCACATATTACTAGTGAAAAGGTAAATTAGTTCAATCCCTGAAAGTGGTACTTTGGTGATATCTATCAAAGTTATAAATTCATATACTCTCTGACCTAGCAGTCCTACTTCTAGAATTGTGATTGTACAGCTAATTTGTTGCAGTATTGCTTATAATGACAAAAGGCTGGAAAGAACTCAAATGTCCATCGATTAGGGACCAATCAAATTTTGCTACATTATGTAGCCATAGAAATTAATGAGAAATGCTTTATGTACTTATGGTAAGAGATATATTAAATGAAAAAAAGGGGGACTTCCCTAGCAGTCCAGTGGTTAAGACTCCACAACTCCCAGTGCAGGGGGCATGAGTTTAATCCCTTGTGGGAGAACTAAGATCTGCATGCCGCAAGCACAGCCAAAAAATACATAAATAAATGAAAACCGTTAGATGTAGTTAATGTGTTATCATTTGTGTAAATAGGGGCTCTGTGTGTGTGTATCCTTGTATGTATATGTGTGTATACACACACATAATTGCTTTTATTTGATCAAATATCTCTTAAAGGATACATAAGCAACTGAAAACTTATTGGTGATCTTTCAGGAGACGAACTAAGATAACTTGGGACAAAAAAAAAAGACTTTTTGAATTCCACACTATGTGAATATAAACATTATTTTGAAATATAAATCAATCAAATAACGTGGGGGAAAAATGGAAAATGGTAAGGCAGCCTGAAAATAGACTATTCATTTGGCAGTTCAGCAGGCTAACACTGATCTTGATAAAAGCAGTTTTCATGGGGTGTGAGAGAGCGAAGCCATATGATCAAAACTGGGAGGAAAAAAACCCATCAGTATTCTCATGAAGCTTAGTGAAAATTTGAATTTGCATTTACTCAGCAAAAACATAATTTTTCCTAGCAATCCAGAAATTATTTTTTATTTTTAAATAAGTATTTACAAGTGAAAGTATATTAAGCATATAATTTTAAAAAATACTTCAGAATTTATTTTATTGAAGTATAGTTGATTTACAGTGTTGTCATTTTCTTCTGTACAGCACAGTGGCTCAATTTTATATATATATATTAAAAAAATATATTCTTTTCTATTATGGCTTATCACTGGATATTGAATATGGTTCCCTGTGCTATACACTAGGACCTTATTTATCCAGTCTCTATATAATAGTTTCCATCTGCTAATTCCAAACTCTTAATCCATTTCCCTCCCAATCCTCTCTCCTGCTTGGCAACCACAAGTCTGTTGTCTGTCTGTGAGTCTCTTTCTGTTTTATAGATAGGTTCATTTGCGTCATAGATTCCACACGTAAGCGATCTCATGTGGTATTTGTCTTTCTCTTTCTGACTTCACTTAGTATGAGAATCTCTAGGTCCATCCATGTTGCTGCAAATGGGACTATTTCATGCTTCTTTTTATAGCTGAGTAGTATTTCACTGCATATGTGTACCATATCTTTTTTATCCATTCATCTGTCAACTGACATTTAGGTTGCTTCCATGTTTTGGCTATTGTGAATAGTTCTGCTATGAACATAGGGGGTGTATGTGTCTTTTTGAATTATAGTTTTGTCAGGATACATGCCCAGGAGTGGAATTGCTGGATCATATGGCAACTCTTTTCAGTTTCTTGAGGAACCCCTGTATGTTCTCCATAGTGGCTGCACCAATTTACATTCCTACCAGCCGTGCCGGAGGCTGCCCTTTTCTGCACCTTCTCTCCAGCACTTACTTGTAGATTTTTAAATGATGGTCATTCTGACCAATGTGAGGTAGTACTCATTGTAGTTTTGCTTTGCATTTCACTAACAACTAGTGAGGTCGAGTCTTTTTTCATGTGCCTGTTTTCCATTTGTATGCCTTCTTTGGAAAAATGTCTCTTTAGGTCATCTGTCCATTTTTTGATTGGGTTGTTTTGTTTTTTCCTTTGTATGAGCTCTTTGTATATTTTGGAAATTAACCCTTGTTGGTCACACCATCTGCAGATATTTTCTCCCAGTCTGTAGGTGGTCTTTTCATTTTGTTGATGGTTTCCTTTGCTGTACCAAAACTTGTAAGTTTGATTAGGTCCTATTTGTTTAACTTTGTTTTTATTTCTATTGCCTTGGGAGACTGATCTGCCGGGGTCCAGCCCCGGGGGGTCCAGGGAATTCGAAGCGTGGACCGCGTCGGCGAGGAAAACTTATTTATTTATTAATATAAGATTAGATTAGAAAGAGATAGTATAGTAGGAAAATTAAGTGGAGAAAAGAGGCTGAATAACTTGGTTTACGAGCTGAACTAATAAAACTTCAGACAAGAAGTTTGCATCATCTACGTTCGGCCACCGGCGCCCGTTTGAATCTCGGAAAGTGCCCCGCCTTGGGCGCTCTCTCTCACAGTACTTAAAAGCCAGGGCAGGTAAGTAGACATGATGAGCCGCCCGCTCCAGATGGGAATAAACCAGAAGACTTATTTGTGTTGATCTTCCCAAAGTCTGGTGCCACTCTCAGAAAGCACTAAATAAAGTTACATTCTTACATAGCAAGGACACAAGGGGAGTGCAGTGATATATAACAAAGAAAAGTAATTAACTCAAAAGTCTAGTGTTGCTAACATCAAAACTACTATCTATCCTTTTCCATATCCCGTTTACATTGATTAACATCTTCCCAGGTGCCTAAAAGATAAAGAATATGGAGGTCTGGCAGCAGTCATTGAGTCAACAGTGAAAACCCCTACCAATATAATTTTTAACTCTTTAGAAAAGGCTCTGTTTCCTTAAGATGCTTTTAAGCTTTGTGCCTCTCGTGGTTGGGGGCTGTAAGCAATTCACAAGCTGTAAGAGGTCTGAGGAACCTGTTAGCCAAGCAAGCTAGAGAGTTATCAGAGGGCGTTTACCTGAAACATCCCTTTCAAATGCAGAAGACTAAAGCCTTGAATTGACTTTTCCAGAGAATATCAGAAGAGTGGAAAAGCAGAGTACAAAGGCCTGCAGATTCTTATTTTTTGGGGGGTGGATGCTCCGGAAATTCCAGGGGGAACCCCTGAAACCTGAACACGCCTTGCGTTTGCCAGGCTTCCTTCCGCATGACCTTGTCACGGGCGGGATTCCTCACGCTGGCTCCCGGCAGATCTAAGAAAATATTGGTATGATTTATGTTAGAGAATGTTTTGCCTATGTTCTCTTCTAGGAGTTTTATGGTGTCATGTCTTTAAAGTCCTTAAGCCATATTTTTATGCATGGTGTGAGGGTGTGTTCTAACTTGGTTTACATATGGCTGTCCAACTTTAACATCACTTACTGAAGAGAATGCCTTTTTTCCATTTTATATTCTTGCCTCCTTTGTCAAAGATTAATTGACCATAGGTGTGTGAGTTAATTTCTGTGGTGCATATGATTTTGGTAAGAACTTTGGCCAAATCAGTAGCTTTAAAATATTCATTCCTTTGACCCTTGAATTTTATTTCTAAGGAAATATGAGGTTGGGCAAGTATGAGTGTATACTTGTATGAACAAAGATGTTCATCACAAAACAATACTGAAATTTTGAAACTGACCTAACAGTCCAATAATAAGGAAAGTTAAGAAATTAGGATTTGTCCATATAATAGAATAATATGTAATAATTTAAAATGATGTCTTCAATACAGATAGTCAACAAACACATGAAAAGATGCTCAACATGTAGTTATTAGAGAATGTAAGAGTACAATGAGGTATCACATCATACCAGTCAGAATGTTCATCATTAAAAATCTACAGACAGTAAATGCTGGAAAGGATGTGAAGAAAAGGGAACCTTCTTGCACTGTTGGTGGGATTGTAAATTGATAACAGCCACTATGGAGAATAGTATGGAGATTTCTTAAAAAAAAAAAAACTAGAAATTGAGGGACTTCCCTGGCATTCCAGTAGTTAAGACTCTGAGCTCCCAATGCAGAGGGCACAGGTTCGATTCCTGGTCAGGGAACTAAGATCCCACATGGCTGCATGGTGCAGCCAAAAAAAAAAAAACCTAAAAGCTGAAACTACCATGTGGCTCAGCAATCCCACTACTGAGCATATACCCAGAGAAAACCATAACCCAAGTAGACACATGCACCCCAGTGTTCACTGCAGCATTCTTCACAGTGGCAAGGACATGGAGACAACTTAAATGTCCATCAAGAGAGGAGTGGATAAAGATGTGACATATATTCACAATGCAATATTACCATAAGAGGGAATGAAATTGGGCCATTTATAGAGACAAGGACGGACCTAGAGACTGTCATACAGAGTGAAGTAAGTCAGAGAAAAGCAAATATTGTATGTTAATGCATAAATATGGGATCTGAAAAAACTGGTCGAGACCAGTAGTTCCCAACAGTTTTGGCACCAGGGGTCAGTTTTGTGGAATACAGTTTTCCATGGACCTGGTAGGGTGGGTGGAGGGTGGAATGGTTCAGGTTTAATGTGAGCGATGGGGAACCGCAGTGAAACTTCACTTACTCACCAGTCCTTCACCTCCTTCTGTTCAGCTTGGTTCCTAACAGGTCATGGACCATTATAAGTCTCAGGCCCTCTGCTTGGGGAAATCCTGTTACAGATGGGTCTCATTTACAAAGTGAAATAGAGACATAGATGTAAAGAACAAACATGGATACCAAGGGGGGAAGGTGGTGGGATGAACTGGGAGACTAGGATTGACATATATACACTATTGATGCTATGTTTAAAATAGATAGCTAATCAGAAACTACACTATAGTACAGAGAACTCTAGTCAATGCTCTGTGGTGACCTAAATGGGAAGGAAATCCAAAAAAGAGGGTGTGTGGGTGTTGGGGGTGTGTGTGTAGCCGATTCACTTTGCTGTACAGTAAAAATTAACACAACATTGTAAAGCAACTATACTCCAATAAAAGTTTAAAAGGATTAAATAACGCTTTCAATAAATTTTAATGATGCCGAATAATGTTCAGTGAATAATTTTTAAGAGCTAAGAAATAAAACTACATTACATACAGTATGATCCCAGTTTTGTAACATGTATTCATAGGAGATAGGAAATTCCTTAACCAAAAACACCAGCCATTATCTGTAGATTGTAGGATTACACTGATGTGGATTATGATACTGTTATTTTTTTTTTTTAACATATATACTTTCACAATTATAGAAAATGGCTTTTTTTCTTACAGAGCACAAGATGGACTCATACCAAGAATATATTTCATAAAACTTTATTTTTAAAAAATGAGTTTCCTAGATCTCTTTAATCTCTAGACTTCACCGACTCTAGTAGTTGGCTTCCTTTTCATAACAATTTTAAGCAGTGCAACAGTATTTTTTTAATCACTCTCAAAGTATCTGTACCAGACAGTAGTTTTATGAGGTGCTGATCCTGAACAACTGGCTCGGCTCATTCACGCACTGTGCAGCAGTGCTTGTGGTTCACACTGATATCTTAATATACATCCCAGATTTACAGATTTCTTACAGTCATACCTTTAAGGCTGCCAAATAGTCATAAAGGAATGAATAGTCAATCATAAAGGAACTTGAAGCCTAGAGAGAAAATTTGTCCTGAGTAATTGTTGGGGAAACTGAGAACAACATTCTGTGTGGCTTCAGTTTTCATCTATAAATTATGAGTCAGGTGTATTTGCTAAGGATGAGAGGGGAAAAGAGGTAAGGTTAAAAAAAAATTTTTTTTTTAAGTCTTAGTTGGTATAAAAAACATGTAACAATGTAGAAATAAAAGGCTTATGAGCCAAACTGAATCTCAACACAGTTGGAAGGCATAAATTAATGGAGAGGTTTCATCACCATGCATATCCTTAAAGTGATAACTTTTAAGATTCAACCTGAATAGGGAAGGAAGACATGAACAAGAGAAAGGAGTAAAAGGTGTAACAAAAGGGAATCAATGGACAAGATGTTTTAGTGAGTTTTAGAAAAGACAGGCAGCAAGATAGAGACTGGGGAGAGCAGATGGGGCAATGAACGATGAGTAAACCATCATTTTTCCGAACAGTCTTATAGGGTTGAAGCATTTTGTCCATCTCCATTGGTACACGATTGTCTTTTTTAAAAAATTTGAATTGGAGGTTAATTACTTTACAATATTGTACTGGTTTTGCCATACATCAACATGCATCCGCCACGGGTATACACGTGTTAAAATGGAACATAAAATATACTTTTAATGTATGGAAACATTTTAAATTAATTTTGTCAATTGCTGTTCAATCTGTGGATTAAAGTATGGTGATTAATATTGATTTGAAATTACTTTATATTTAAACAGGAAAGATTGTGATAAATATGTTTTCCGTATGCAAAAAACCCACAGAAGTAAAGGTGGCACTACCTGGGGCAATATCAAGAAAAAAACCGTGAGTAGTTTTCTTTGTCGGGGCTTCCCAGTACCTAAGCGGTAAAGAATCTGTCTGCAATGCAGGAAACACAGGAGACGTACGGTAGATCCCTGGGTCGCAAAGATCCCCTGGAGGAGGGCATGGCAACCCACTCCAGTATTCTTGCCTGGAGAATCCATGGACAGAGGAGGCTGGTGGGCTATGGTCCATTGGGGTTGCAAAGAGTTGGACTCGACTGAAATGACTGAGCATGCCTGCATCTGTTGAACAACTATAATACCTTGCAAATTGTTGGAGTTATAAGTTATGTAACCACTCCTGCCTTCACGTTGCTTATAGCCTAATATAAGTAAATTATAATATGAGGCTATGAGTGAGGTAAGCACCTGAGTGCTATAGGATTATAGATGGTAGTTCATAGGCTGGAGCACTTGAGTAAGGTGAGAATTTTCATTTGAGGAGTCAGGCAGGGTGAGATAAATATAGGTTAGAGAAGGACATTTCAGGCAAGACACAGAAGCGTATTGGGGAATAATCCATACTGATTGAGTTATGATTGTCATGGAACAAGGAAATTTCATTAGATACTCTAGATTTCAAAATTTTTTCACATTCAGCTACTTGATTTGTATATGTGTGTTTTGTAGGTATTTCAATTTTTAAAATCTAATTACAGAAAAATGTTAACTCAATATTGCCTTTGAGTGATCTAAATTTTAATTTTTCATTGAATTTGAATAATTTATATCCAGATAAAACTGTAAGTATTCAGGAAAAGCTAATTCACTTCAGATTTCCTCAAAGTAAATAGCCAGTCTTAGAGAATGATAATGTATGGGGTAAAAGAGGAGACTACCTCATTCCCTGAGGGCGTATTCCTTCAAGCCAGGTTACGGCCATCTTCCCCCCTCCTTCACCCATGTTGAAGTATTTATATAGCACACCTGCTAGAGTATAGTTCCTCTCAGAGTCTCTAAACTGAACCATTGGGATTACCTAACCAGGTCTAATCTTTATAGGCTTTATTTGTCCACAGGAAATGGTAGATACCTCTGGGAACCTTGGTTTAAAATCAGCCTGGAGACTGAATTCTTCAAAAGAAACTTCTACTCTGTAACTGAATGTGGGCAAACTCCCACTCGCCCCCTTCTGCTCCTGTCAGTTGCAAAGAGTTGGACTCGACTGAAATGACTGAGCATGCCTGCATCTGTTGAACAACTATAATACCTTGCAAATTGTTGGAGTTATAAGTTATGTAACCACTCCTGCCTTCACGTTGCTTATAGCCTAATATAAGTAAATTATAATATGAGGCTATGAGTGAGGTAAGCACCTGAGTGCTATAGGATTATAGATGGTAGTTCATAGGCTGGAGCACTTGAGTAAGGTGAGAATTTTCATTTGAGGAGTCAGGCAGGGTGAGATAAATATAGGTTAGAGAAGGACATTTCAGGCAAGACACAGAAGCGTATTGGGGAATAATCCATACTGATTGAGTTATGATTGTCATGGAACAAGGAAATTTCATTAGATACTCTAGATTTCAAAATTTTTTCACATTCAGCTACTTGATTTGTATATGTGTGTTTTGTAGGTATTTCAATTTTTAAAATCTAATTACAGAAAAATGTTAACTCAATATTTCCTTTGAGTGATCTAAATTTTAATTTTTCATTGAATTTGAATAATTTATATCCAGATAAAACTGTAAGTATTCAGGAAAAGCTAATTCACTTCAGATTTCCTCAAAGTAAATAGCCAGTCTTAGAGAATGATAATGTATGGGGTAAAAGAGGAGACTACCTCATTCCCTGAGGGCGTATTCCTTCAAGCCAGGTTACGGCCATCTTCCCCCCTCCTTCACCCATGTTGAAGTATTTATATAGCACACCTGCTAGAGTATAGTTCCTCTCAGAGTCTCTAAACTGAACCATTGGGATTACCTAACCAGGTCTAATCTTTATAGGCTTTATTTGTCCACAGGAAATGGTAGATACCTCTGGGAACCTTGGTTTAAAATCAGCCTGGAGACTGAATTCTTCAAAAGAAACTTCTACTCTGTAACTGAATGTGGGCAAACTCCCACTCGCCCCCTTCTGCTCCTGTCCTCAAATGTGGGCAAACTCCCTCTCAGTGTTTCTGAGTCCTTTTTTCCAATTCCACATTCCTTACAAGAATGAAATTTTGGCTTCATTTATAGCTACTAGGTCAGGATAGAGCAAAGGGTTTAGTATTAAAAGTTCTGATCTCAAAGTCTGACTCCATACCAGGTTTATGACAAGGCAAGCTACTTGAGCTTTCCAGTCTCATTAATATATGATGTGGGGATCATGATGGTATCATATCATTTAGGATCTCCACTGCTTTGTTGATTTTCTGTGTTGAAGATCTGTCCATTGATTTAAGTGGGGTGTTAAAGTCTCCTCCTATCATTGTATTCCCATCAGGTTTCTCTTTATGTCTGTAGTTCACTCGCTAAGTGGTGTCCGATTCTGCGACCCCATTGACTGCAGCACGCCAGGCCTCCCTGTCCTTTACTGTCCCCCAGGGTTTGCTCTAACTCATGTCCATTGAGTCGGTGATGCCATCCAACCATCTCATCTTCTGTCGCCCCCTTCTGCTCCTGTCCTCAATCTTTCCAATGATTGAGGGCCTTTTCCAATGAGTCAGTTCTTTGTATCAGGTGACAAAATATTGGAGCTTCGGCATCAGTCCTTGCAATGAATAATCAGGGTTGATTTCCTTTAGGATTGACTGGTTTCATCTTGCTGTCCAAGGGACTCTCAACAGTCTCTCCAGCACCACAATTCAATTCTTCGGCACTCAGCCTTCTTTATTGTCCAACTCTCACATCCATACCTGACATGGTTCTTTGTCAGCAAAGGGATGTCTCTGCTCTATTAGCATGTTTTATGCATCTGGATGCTCCTCGATTGGGTGCATATGTGTTGATGACTGTAATATCCTCTTGTAATGATCCTTCTGTCATTACAATAGCTCTAGTAATTTGCTTTCTTTATAGCCTTAGTTTTAAAGTCTACTTGTCTGATATGAGTATCGCTCCCCCGCCCCTTTCTTCTCATTTCCATTTCATGAAATGTCCTATGTGCCCTAAAGTGGGTCCTCTTGTAGGCAGCATGCTGTAGGTTCTTCTTTTTTCATCCAATCTGCCACTCTATTTTTTAAAATTATTTAATTGGAGGATAATTACAATATTGTGATGGCTTCTGCCATACATCGACATGAATCAGCGCGGGTGCACATGTTTTTTGACTGGAACGTTTAGTGCATTTACATTTAAGGTAATTATTGATAGATATATTGATTACCATTTTAAACCTTGTTTACCTGTTGATTTTGTATTTTCTTATTTGTCCATTTTTGTTTTCGTTTTTGTGGTTTGATGGTTTTCTTTCATATTATGTTTGTGTTCTCTTGTTGGTTTTTATAAATCTGTTGTATGTTTTTGATTTGTGGTTACCTTCTTTTTCAAGTGTATTAACTCCTTCCTGTATCCACTTGGTTTGCTGCTGCTAAGTCGCTTCAGTCGTGTCCAACTCTGTGCGACCCCATAGATGACAGCCCACCAGGCTCCCCTGTCCCTGGGATTCTCCAGGCAAGAAACTGGAGTGGGTTGCCATTTCCTTCTCCAAGGCATGAAAGTGAAAAGTCAAAGTGAAGTTGCTCAGTCATGTCCGACTCCTAGCGACCCCACGGATGGCAGCCCACCAGGCTCCTCCGTCCATGGATTTTCTAGGCAAGAGTACTGGAGTGGGGTGCCATTGCCTTCTCCGTCCACTTGGTTTAGACTGGTAGTAATATAGGCTCAAACATATTCTGGAGGAAAAAATGTACATTTTCTTACTCTCCTTACCTACATTTTATGATTTGGATGTCCTCTTTTACATCTTCATATTCATCCTTTTGCTGTTTATTGTGGTTATCATTGCTTTAATGAATTTTTATCATTTAAAAAAAAAAATCTGTGTCCTGGCTTATTTACTTTCCAGTTGTGATTTTCTATTTCCTGTAGATTCTTACTTCTTTTCTGTTTGGAAAAGAACTTTCAATATTTCCTTTAGGATAGCTTTAGCATTGCTGCAGTCTTTCAGTTTTTGCTTGTCTGTGAAATTCTTAATCTCTCCTTTCATTCTGAGTTATGTCCTTGCTGGGTAGAATATCCTGGTTTGCAGATTTCCCTATCAGGACTTTGATTATATCTTGCCACTTCTGTCTGGCCTGTGCTGTCATATTTTCTTTTCTGTCCTATTCCTTTTCATTTTTAGATAGCCCTGGCTAATAGTTTAAAAGGCATGGTGTACATAAGCGTGCAGTATATACTTGAAACTTGTCATATATGTCAAATTACTATTTTAGCCAAGAATTTAAAGTACAGAGAACTCAAATTTTGCTAGTGTTATGGAATGGAATAAGTATTCAGTTGATTTTGGCAACTTTCAGGTGCTATCCTTTAACCATTACAGCATTAGTTTGTAATATTTCCTTTGGGATAAAGCATGCTGAACTTTGTCTATGTTTGAAGCAGGCTTCACAGGAGGTTAATTAGCAGAAAACTCTGGTATTGGAAGATTTTTCACTTAGCTAATATGAACTCTCTTGTAGATTGAAACTGATTTTTCAACTCCACCATCAAGAAGAAAAACACCATTTAACAAAGGTAATACACTTTTCTTTTGTAGCTCTGTTCTACTATAGAGTAGTCTATTTATTAACACAGTATTAAAATTAATTGTTCTCAAGTGGGCAGACCTATCAATTTGTTTCCTATAGTTATTTTCAATTTCCTTGAAATTGCTTTAGAAATATATTAATCTTTTTTATTAAACTTCTCATTACAGAATTAGCAGAAAACTCTGGTATTGGAAAACTTTTCACAAAGGCTATGGAGTCTTTAGATGAAGAAGAGAACGATTATTATTTTTCAGATTCTGATTCTGCATAGTATAAATAAGAGAACATGTCCAGGATGTTTATCAAGAAGCAGACAGTATATTTGTGTCTTCATCTGAAGTCTATTTTCTTTATAGAAACTGCACACTCTTTTTCAAAGGTTTCAGGTTTTATGTCTCTCATAAGCATGTTCCATACAGGTGTTCTTATTTTTTTTTTTAAAGCATTTAAGGAAATGAAAACCTTAGGTTAGCATTTGTCACCACTTGGTATACAAGTCAGATCTAATGTTTTAATTACATGTTGTTTAAACCATTTGACAAGCTTTCTCCTGATTGTTTTTCTTAAAGCTTGTGATTGGCACATCTGTGAAACCTATGTAAATTTCACTTATTGCTTTTAAGTATTTTTATTAAATAGAATGAGAAGACATTTTGTTGTATTTTTAAGCAGACATAGCAAAAATTTGGTCTCAGTATTTAAAAGACTGGATTAGACAACATTCAGGTTACAGATCTACTGTAAGAAGTCAAGTTACTATGTCATGTCATAATAAACACCGTTTTCCTTTTGGACAGCTTCTTTGGAAATAAACATCTTTTAGCATATTCTGCCATTATGTTTTAAATTTGACATGAAAAAGTTTTTCCCACTGTTTATAGTACATCACTCACCCTTTCTCTCCAGTTAGGTTGTTCAAATAAAGTAAGTTTGTTTTTATAATATTCGTGTTTTGGTTGGTTTTTCTAACTGCTGGATCATAGAAAAAAATGACCTTTTTGGTTAATGGTTCAGCTCTTTCCTTGAAAAATATCAGAACTTATAGAAAAAATACTTTGTTTCCTAAGCATTTACTCAGTAATGATCAGCTACTAAAGAACCACAGAATTCACAGAAACACAAGATTTAAAAAGAATAGTGCAGGTAAAGTGAGATCATTCTCCTTTAAACTACCATGATAGTTTCTGCCAAAAATATTTTTGCGGTGAAGGATGAAAAAAATGAAAGGGTTATGTTGGAGTAGCTCTAAAAAAACTACTGTCGAACTTTAAGTTGCACATATTTGGTGTAATAATGTGCTGTTTGATATTAATGGATAGTGGTTTTAGAATTTGAAGGTAGTTCAATTCTATAATAGGAAACAAAAAGGGTATTTTGAAATAGCATACACTTGACATCAACTACAATGTACCCCTCTCCCCATATTCTCTGTGACCTATCAAGTCTCTGTTTATCCCACCTGCCAGGTACCAGGATATTCCCATTTTTTTCCATTGGGTCATTAGATAAACTAGTAAGGTTTAAGGTAACATCCAAAGGAGACTTAAAATTGGAAGAGAAAGACTTTGAGGGCTCAAAGGCAGACAAGATGGATTGATAAACCATAGGGTTGATAAGTGCAACCTGTGGGAATACAGAAAGAGGCCGTTGCAGTTTAAAAACGGAATGACATCTCTACACAGCAAGCGTAAGTAAATGAAATCCTCTAAGTTATGTCCCTTAAACCATGTCAATTTATGAAACACTTTGTCTTCAGCGTGCACACACAGAATCTGAGAACACTGGTGTCTGCATGAGAGAGGCTGTAGGGAAGCCAGTCCATGGCAACGTGAGGTTGCTGAGGGGGCTGCGTGCTTCTGGTGTAGCCGGGGCATAGAGTTCCACCAGACGGCCCTACCCAACACACCCGCTGATAACACGTAGTATGAGAAGCAGCAACACAGCACACTGGAACCAGAAAGAGAAGCCCCTTTCCTCCTACCTGACAAAGCTAAGAATCATGCTCACTAGGGAGAAATGCTCAGAAAGTCCACTCCACCACAGCACAGTGAGATACTAAAGGATGAATTGGAACCTGAGAGATATAATGAAAACTGCACATCAGCCAATAATTTATATCACTTCCTTTACTCTCTGTAAAGGAAAAATTTGACAAAATTACTGAACAGCAGGAAAAACTGCTTTAGAAGAATTCAGAACTTACACTGTCCCAAAGGAGCTAAGTTCACAATCAGAGTAGCTTTTTTAGTGAAAGAAAACTATCCAGTTCTTGGGCTCCTGTTCTGGATTTCCCAGGCTATACTTGAGTAAGTCACTTGTTTCTGTGTCTCACTTTCATCGTCTGATAGGAAAGAGAAAATCAATCTGAATTAGATCAGCTTTGAAGTCCATGCCCAGTCTTAAGCGAAACCCTCTGCTGTCAGGTTGATTCAACTCCCCAACAATGTGTAATAGAAGATAAAAATAAGGCAAACAGAATAAAGGACCTTAAGTGGGGAAAACATATATCCATAATTAAAGACTGCTTTAGCACTACACTGACTAGAAGGAAGGGACTCATGTTGCAGGTAATAATACGGAACCATCTTAAAATGTTAGTAGCATCACAGATGCAATGTAATGGGTCACAATGATAGCCTGCATCTGACAGCTCAACCTAAACTGAAATTTTCCAACTCCAGTATATCACTTCTTCGATATTTCAACAATAACAAAAGAAGTAGTATAGATTGGAGTTCATACTACTAGAATTTGACAGCTATTAGTATTCAGTTGGTCACAATAAACTGGAAAATTCTGAAAGAGATGGGAATCTCAGACCACCTGACCTGCCTCTTGAGAAACCTATATGCAGGTCAGGAAGCAACGGTTAGAACTGGACATGGAACAATAGACTGGTTCCAAATAGGAAAAGGAGTACGTCAAGGCTGTATATTGTCACCCTGCTTATTTAACTTCTATGCAGAGTACATCATGAGAAATGCTAGGCTGGAAGGAGCAAAAGCTGGAATCAAGATTGCCGGGAGAAATATCAATAACCTCAGATATGCAGATGACACCACCCTTATGGCAGAAAGTGAAGAGGAACTCAAAAGCCTCTTGATGAAAGTGAAAGAGGAGAGTGAAGAAGTTGGCTTAAAGCTCAACATTCAGAAAACTAAGACCATGGCATCTGGTCCCATCACTTCATGGGAAATAGATGGGGAAACTGGAAACGTGTCAGACTTTACTTTTTTGGGCTAGAAAGTCACTGCAGATGGTGATGGCAGCCATGAAACTGAAAGATGCTTACTCCTTGGAAGGAAATTTATGATGAACCTAGACAGCATATTAAAAAGCAGAGACATTACTTTGTCAACAAAGGTCCATCTAGTCAAGGCTATGGCTTTTCCAGTGATCATGTACAGATGTGAGAGTTGGACTGTGAAGAAAGCCAAGCACCGAAGAATTGATGCTTTTGAAAAGGAGTTGGTGATGGACAAGGAGGCCTGGCGTGCTGCGATTCATGGGGTCGCAAAGAGTCAGACACGACTGAGTGACTGAACTGAAGATTCAGTTAAATTTTTGACTTTTCCTAGTTTCTGGGGCATTATCTCACAATACATGTACCACCCATACCTATTCAATATTGTATATGTACAGGAAAAGATTTACGACCATTAAGCTGGCAGCAGATACATCAACCTATAATGCTAACAAATGACAATGACAACACTATAATCTCTGGAAAATTTCTAAAATACATCTTTCACTCTAGCTTTTATTTCTTAACAGCACCTTAAATAAACTTTTTATTCAATAAGAAAGTTTCATTATCTAATTAACCAAAATAATTATTAAACAAATGTTTTCTTCAATAATTTACATATTCTATACAAATAAAAATGTACACAGTATAAAACAATAGGGCAATATTCTCATTTACATGTATTAAACATAATCATAAACTGCAGTGATGATTACTGAAGTGCATTTTGTTTTGTTCTCTGGTAACCCAACCTGAGCAGTCTCATCACGTATCAGATTTAATACTACCTTGGTTAAGATGAGTTGGCAACATTTGCGTGTCAAATATATAGTGAATATATCTATAGATCTCCTCAGCCTTTTGATGAGTTACTTGTGCATACATCGAAATTTCTTGAGGTGTGCTGAAAAATAAACAAAAATAGACTTGAACTTCTGACTTATAAAATTCAATATTCTTGTTTAAAGAACACCAAACAAGAGCCTTTAATGAAATATTTTTTCCCCCAGATTTCTACATTCAGTTAATGTGTTTAGCATTGGTTTAAATAAAAGCACATTTATTTCCTATATTTGAAATCATTTAAAATGATAATTTCAACATCTTATTTGGGCCTGTAGTTTGATTTTCAAGCAATATAGTCATTAAAACCTACTAAAACTTTTCAACTTGAACATTTTTTTAGTTACAGAACTAAACAGCCCAGAAATGTTAGAATGCAAGGTCAAAATGTCAGTGCTATCTACCTCCCCATAGGGTTCTAAGCTACAAATACAATGCTTACCTTTTTTACCGACCCCCAGTTGTTGTTGCTGTTGCAAGGATGGGAGCAACAGTGTTTCCCGCTTTCTATATTCTAAGCTAAAGAGGAAGTGCTAATCACTCAGAATAATCTTTAAAGTGCATTCAATATTCAATTTTTTAAGAAAAAGAAATAAATCTAATGAAGGAAAAAATGACAGTAAAGAAACAAAAAATATTAGAAATATTTAGTTATCTTCCTGTCTCTTATACACATCTAGATGTGTATAAGAGACAGGCATTAATGTCCTCAGCTTAATGCGGTGACAAGGAAAGTCTTTACTGAATGAATCTAACTGGCACTACACCTCTTTACTTTTAAAAAACATGAAAATTCCAATGAAATCCCTCTTAGAACAATTTTAAAGTAACCATTTAAAAATATTTAAACAGACATACCTGTTTGTCATCTTTTTCACAGATGAGAACTGGTGACACATATTCAGTGCAGTTATATAACTTATATTGGGAATACTTAGATAAAATTGAAGATTTTCACATGTATTACTGTTCACCACTGTTGGAATATGAATGCCAACATTCTTTCTTTGTTCCACTAAAGACAATTCCTTTAGCAAATCTGCAGTTTCTTCTTGGCAGGAACTGAAAAGAATTCGGATCCCAGCACCAATTAAGGTAGTCAGCAGGCTGTCATAGCTCTTTGTTCTCCTAAACATCCTGGATGTGTCTCCTAAATATTTTATATTTAAGAAAACGCAAACCTTAGTAACTTACATTAAGTAGAACTGCTAATACTATACATTGTTAAAATCCCAGGATCTGTATCATTAAGCAAACTAGAGCCATGTCATGCTAATGAAAAATCCTACTGCTAAAGATTTAAAGCGATTCTCAAATATCAGAGAGAAAAGAGGGAAAACTGTCTTTATGAGTGTCTTAAATTAGAATCAACAGAAGGTGAGTAGACAGGGGAGAAAAGTATATTTCTAGATAACTCATTCCTGATGGCCAAGACCATATTATTCATCTCTCAAATCTGTAATGTTAGCATGGCTGAAGTGTTCACTTAGTAATACTTCTAACAGATATAAAATTCTTATCTATTTATTTCAAACATAACTTAATCCATTCCACACCCATTATAATATCTCTAACTCTTGCCTACTCTCCTCATTCATTTCCTTTCCATGTCTACCTCATTCATTTCCTTTCCATGTCTACCTACATCCTTCTTTTGGCATTCTTCCTTATGCCAAAAAAAAAAAAAAGATTTTTTTCCATAACTTTTGTCACATTATCTTCCTTTTTATTACAAACCTATTTCCTTTATAAAGGGTATGTTAGTATAAAGTAAATTATAGAAATTTAGCACTAGAAAGACCCAAAAGATCACGTAATCTAAAGCCCTCATTTGTCAAAAAAGAAAAAAGAAATTGGATTGAGGTTACTGAAAGATAGAGTGACTTATTCACGATCATATGATTCAATAATGACAGTGGTGATTAAAAAGGTATGTTGCTCAATTCCTGAACCAACGTTTTACATAAACATTATTTCCTTTTATATATGCAATGACTGTATAATCCTTGAATTCTTCCATACTGGCTTTCAGCTGCATGATTTCACTGAATTCTTGTAACACCATGGGATGACTAGGAAAAGTATACTATTAACTCCTCAGAGGAGTTAACTGTCAAATGGAATGTCACGTAGCTATAGAAGACACCAGAACTCAGAGCATCTTCTGATTCCATATCCTGTGATCTTTTCAGTAGTCTCAGGGATGCCCTTATACAGTTAAACATTACCCATAAAACTCCCTCCCTAACGGAAGCTCCAAACCTGCATTTTCCAAAATATCCTAGGCACCCATTTTAGTGACCCACTGAGAATTCAATCTTAATGTATTCAACATTAAACACCTCTGTAGTCTCTTAAATCTGCTGCTTCTCCCATATTCATAATTTCAAAGAACATCACCACTACCTGACTGCCCAGTAATCAAGAAACTGGTCAGCTCAAGAGTAATTCTTGATTGCTGCCACTTACTCCTGCGAATTCTACCTTCTTAAACACCTGAATCCTCCTCTTCCACACTGCCGCCTTATTTCTGGTACCCTTCCCAGGGCTCCTCCCAGAAAAAGACTTATGATTGGTTCACTTGCCTTCAATTCACCCTCTTCAATTCTCGTAAGCTGCATTTAAACACAGTGTCTAATGAAAAATATTATGACATTATGGAAATATTCATCAGTCAGGAATTCACATTTTAAGAGCCTCCCACATCCTGACAGTAGCATAATGAACTAAATAATAGTCAAGTTCCTTTACAGCCTTATAAAAATACAAACCTGTTTTTTCTCTGTCCTTTTCCACAATCACACATATTCTTTCAAACATGCTCTGTAGGTACTGGATCTGATGGATGAGCTTGTTCTTAGTGATGCTATTTAACATCTCAGACTGAGACCTCCTTTCCACCACCATGCGGTTACTCACAATATAATCACAACCATTAAGAGGACAGACCTCTACCTGTAAGCCATGGATTGCTCTTAGGGAAGAAACTACTTCTGAACCAGAAACGATTTCACGACTATCTACAAGAATACAAGTTCTGTGGCCTTCCTGGGGCAGTCTTAGAGAAGCATGTGTGTCAGCCAAATGTGGTCGTGAGCTGGAACAGCACGGCGTGCAAGTGCCAGAATCATCCAGAGCACTAGCACCCTGGAAAGGAGAACACATCAATCACCATCAATTACATATATGTTGGCGCCATAAACTTCTAACACCTAGGCTGATTTTTCCCACTGATACTTTTTCTTCTTCCTTCAACAAGATCAAAGGTACTGTGTAGATGAAGCTACCACTAGCTACCACTTAACACCTAGTAGGATGGCTAGACATTTTCTAAAAGGAAAACGCATTGATGACAATGTGAAAAAAACTGGGACGTGCATTGTTGGTGGGAATGAAAACGATGCTGCCACTTTGGAATAGTTTGGCAAATGTGCAAAGTTAAAGAATGACCATATGGCCCAGGAGTTCCACTTCAAGGTAACACCCATGATAACTGAAAACAGAGACTCAGATACTTATATGCCAAAGTTCATTACTTTTGGAAAATCCTCAGCCATTGCCTGTTCAACTAAATTGTCTACTTGCTCTCTCCTCTTCTTAATTCCAGTTTCTCTCTTTTTCCTTTTCTTCCTCTGTAAAGGGTCTTCACCTAGGCCCTGGGGACTATAGAGTTTGTTATCCTTCCCCTAGTGGCTAAAAGTTTTTTGTTCCACAGGGGAACACTGGGAGAAGGAACTAGATGGGGCTTGGTGCCTTTCCCACAGCAGCTGCTGGCCACTTGCCCACAGCCTGCACTGGGAAGGAGCTTTCCTCTCTCAATCTTTTCTGTGAACACTTGATGACTAGCAATTCATTAAAGTTTTAGCTGAGGTCTCCTTACTAGATTGTTCAATGTCCAGTGACTGTTCCAACTCAGCAAGTCTCTCCTTGGAGGCATTTGTCTCTCCTTAGATATCAGGCTAATTGGTTGCCATGCAACCTCAGATCCAAATGAACTTATGATTTTGTAGATTATTTGGCTTTTTTGTTGTTGTTGCTGTTGCAAGGATGGGAGCAACAGTGTTTCCCGCTTTCTATATTCTAAGCTAAAGAGGAAGTGCTAATCACTCAGAATAATCTTTAAAGTGCATTCAATATTCAATTTTTTAAGAAAAAGAAATAAATCTAATGAAGGAAAAAATGACAGTAAAGAAACAAAAAATATTAGAAATATTTAGTTATCTTCGAATACAAAATGGCTTTTTAAACCCTGATCTCAGAAATTATAAAGAAAAAAATTGCAACTCTATAAAAAAGCTAAAATTTCCTATGGCAAAACCTACTAAAAACAAAACAAAGGCAAATGATAAACAAGGAACACTGTGTATATAATATATGTAAAAGGTAAATATTAACATTTTCAGTATCTAACAGTTTTTGACAGGATATTTTCTGTCTTTTCAAATTTACCTCAAATTCTTTCCCCTCCTAATTTGAAGAAGAATCATACCATGCACTAGATGATAGAAGTTAAAATAGAATTCTATAAAAATCTACTTATCCTTTTTCACAATCCTCAAAATATTACTAGGGTATATCTGTGTTTTTGGTTGGAGCATGCTGAAGTAGAAATGCAGAGAGTGTTTTCAAAGTATTGTGCAAGTACTACCTACCTTGACCCTTGGGATTACTATCTTTCTACTAGAGCTGATAATTCTGAGGCTCAGAGAAATGAAGTACTTTGTTATTCTCCAATCTATTGATAAGACAATCTAGTCAACTTTATCTAATTATGCCTTCCAGAAATACTTTCATGCAAAAAGAAAAAAAAAAAAAGTCTGGAGATAATGTACGGAAATGCCGATCTGAGGGCCACTGTGCGGGCCCTGGAGCATGTTGCTAGGGTGGAATGGCCTAAAGCACCCAGAGTAAGAGAGCAACGGAAGTCTAGGTTTAGGGATTCCTATTACTGTCACTTTATCCCCTGGTTTAGCAAAATTACTGCAACTATAAACTCCTGAAAACTGAAGATAGTTTTGGGGATTACTTCAGCAATAGTAAAATAAAGAAGAGCTGGAAAGTAAACTACATCACCATTCAGGAAGGAAAGAAATTCAAAGGATGAAAATCAGGCCCCTAACCTCCTCTCCCCAGTAAGTAGATGAGAGTTACATACCTGAAGCCTTCAGAGAGGGAAAGGGGAAACTAGTTCTGGGCATGTAATTTCTGTACCTTGCAAGAAGCTAACTTCCTATATTCTTTTTATAAAATAAGCATGCTTCCTTACAGTGTTCTTAAGAAAGCTATTAACACATTAAAAAAAACAAGCATCCTATGAACTAGCTATATAATTTAGTAGGCTGATTTCTTGTCTGAAGAATTCTATTGTTAATTTTTCTTTGACCTTGTTATTTAACACAAAAGAAAGGAAAACAAACAAACAAAAAAACCTTTTGAAGGCTTGTTTTCTGGTTTGACTCATACCTTCAACTGAGCTGGAAGCTTCCTACAGTCTTTCCGTGCACTGGCAGTAGCGAACAACGATGAGGCAGGTTCCACGTTAGTGCGGCTCTGAGGTTTGCAGTCTGAGACGTCAGAAATGGGAACCTTTGAATTAGGGGGTGTCTGTCGTCTCTGGTTTAGCAATTGATTGCCAGCTGGATTAGAGTGGTCCCTGGACTGCAATGAAGACCCAGAAGGCACTGTGCTTGGGTCAACCACAGTCCTGGAGTCCTGTTTATCCTTTACATCGTTTTCCTCCTCGCTTGAATCATCCAGTAAAATAATTCTGGATAATTTGTTTTTTGAACGTGCACAACTCTGTCTCATCTTCATTTGTTCTAGCTTTACTGCACGTCGGGTTTTATATTTTTTACTCTCATTTGTATCACAGTCTTCAGTTATTAGGTTAAAATCAACACAAACTTCTTCACTTGACTGGCTTTTGCAAGACTCCTCTTCATCAACACAAAAACTGTCTTCTAAATAGGTTTCATCTTGCTCAGGAATCTACAATAAAAACACAAGAGTATAATAAACTTCATAAACCCAGCATGTTTTAAACATATTTTTTTAAGTTCATGATATTTCTCTGAATATTTATTTCATTTACTTTATTAATTCAGTCACTTGTTCAACTGACTCTTTATTGAGCATATTCTTTTTTTTCTTCCAGTTTTATTGGGATATAATTGGCATACAACACTGTATAAGTTTAAGGTGTATAGCATAATGATTTGATTCACTACATCATGAAATAAATTTAGTGAACAGCCCTCATCTATAGAGAAACAAAATTAAAGAAATAGAAAAACATACTTTTTCCTTGTGGTGAGAACTCTCAGGATTTACTCTCTTGACAATTTTCATATTTAACATACAGCAGTATTAACTGTATTTAGCATGTACATTACATCCCAAGGTCTGTGCCTACATGCATGCTCACTCATGTCTGACTCTCTGTGACCCTGTGGACTGTAGCCTGCCAGGCTTCTCTGTCCATGGCATTTCCCAGGCAAGAATACTGGAGTGGGCTGCCATTTTCTCCTCCAGGGGATCTTCCCAACCCAGGGATCAAACCTGCGTTTCTTGTGTCTCCTGCACTGAGCGGGATTCTTTACTAACCGAGACACCTGTGAAGCCCATAACAAGTAACTATTTATCTTATAATTGAAGTCTTCACTTTTTGACCGCCTTCATCCAATTCCCCTTTCCCCCATACCATCCCCTGCCCCTGCCTCTGATAACCATAAACCTGATCCCCTTTTGTATCAGTTAGCTTTTAAAGTATAATTAACCTACAACATGATGTTAGTTCTGTTACATAACATACATTTCAAAATGATCACCAGGGTAAGTCTAGTTACAATCTGTCACTGTACAAAGATATTACATAATTATTGACTATATTCCCCACACTGTACATTTCATAGGTATGACATTTATTTTGCAACTGGAAATTTGTATCCCTTAATCTCCCTCACCTATTTCTCTCCTCCCCACTCATTCCTCTCTGGCAACCACCTGATTGCTTTTTGTGTCTATGATTTCCTTATTATGGTGGTTCATTTGTTCTATTTTTCAGATTCTACATATAAGTGAAATCATACAACATTTTTCTTTCTCTGACTTCTTTCACTTTGCATAATGCCCTCTAGGTCCATCCATGTGGTCACAAAAGGCAAAATTTCCTTCTTCTCTATGGCTGAGTAAACTTCCAGTTTTTATATATACCACATCTTCTTTCTGAGTATATTCTTTAATGGAAGAAAATGGGAAGTTTGGGAATAAAAAAAAGATTTACCCTCTAGAAATTTATAGTCTAGTGCAAGTAGCCAGAAAAATGAATGGTAATTCATAAAATGCTGTGATAAGTAATTCATAAAACACTATATACTAAATATAATGAAAGTATGGAGATAAGAATGATCATTAAAAAATGCCCATATTTCTGAGCTGAATATGGCAATTTGTAAACAAATAAGGCGAATACAAAATTGATTCCATAAATAAAAAATAAACTATAATTTTCTGATATGCCATTTTACTGGGAAAAATTAATTTCTAAGAGAAATATAACAACAGAAGAGTTAAAACTTTAACTAGTAGATGATAAAGTTCTGTTCACTTCCTTTAAATACTCTAATTGGAAAACAAATTCAGAATATATTCTAATTATCTCAAGTTAACAAAAGGAAAATGTGATCAAATTATGACTGAAAGGGATTTTGAGAATTCACGTAGTCCGTCTTCCTTACTCAGGGCAGAAACTACTGCAAATAGTTCTGATGGAGTTTTAGAAACAAAATTAAGGCTTCATAAACAGGAATATATTTCAACGTTGCCACCAAGAAATTCTCCACTATATTTCTATAGTTCATACCTGGGAGAAAATGCTTATGTTATGTTTCTTATGGACCATTTTGTATCGATTGCTCATCAATGGACTTCGCACAGATTTCATGTAAACAGCTCTCATTTCAGAATCTGTATAAAGACAAAAAAATTTTCCAATACCAAAATTATTTAAATGAAAAGTAAATAAGTATTTAGCTTTGACCTATTCCAGATTCACGATTCCCTGGTGGTTCATTGGGAAAGAACCCACCTGACAATGTGGGAGGCTTGGGTTGTACCCCTGGGTCAGGCAGAGCCCATAGAGGAGGAAATGGCAACCCACTCCAGTATTCTTGCCTGGGAAATCCCATGCACAGAGGAGCCTGGCGGGCTGCAGTCCAAGGGGTTGGAAAGAGTTGGACATAACTTAGTGACTAAACAACAATATAGTATGTAACCTTTTGAATCTGGCTTTTTTCACAAAGCACAATTCATGTGAGAATCATAGGCCGATTAAAGTTATATAGTAAAGAGTACCTAAGAAATGAGGCATTTAAAAAAAAAACAATGTGGGTTTTGAGATTTTCTTTAAAAAAAAAAAAAAAACAACAACTCCGAAATCCTACATATTTCAAACATACTGTGAAAAAAAAAAAAGGTATTGTGTTTAAATGGAGTTTCAGATCTCCCTATTCTTTATCACAACTGAGCTACCTTCAACCTTCCCAATAGCAGCAACTGAAGTCCTTCCTGTTGCTAAGCCCACTGACTCCCTCTTTGTCTCTGCTGCTGCTGCTGCTAAGTTGCTTCAGTCGTGTCCGACTCTGTGCGACCCCACAGACGGCAGCCCACCAGGCTCCCTGGTCCATGAGATTCTTCAGGCAAGAACACTGGAGTGGGTTGCCATGTCCTTCTCCAATGCATGAAAGTGAAAAGTGAAGTGAAGTTGTTCACTCTTAGCGACCCCATGGATCGCTAAGAGGAGCCTGCAGCCTGCCAGGCTCCTCTGTCCATGGGATTTTCCAGGCAAAAGTACTGGAGTGGGGTGCCATTGCTTTTTGTCTCTAATCCATCAGAAAATCCTGTCAACTGTACAGTCAAAACCCAGTCTTTCTGTACAGTCTTTCTCCCCTCTCACTGCCACCATCGTTCCTTGGTTGGATTACTGCCATGGCCTCTTATATGGTCCTTTCTTCCAGCTCGGTTCCCAGATAGGCCATTCTCAACACAGAAGCTGGAGCGAAACAAAATAACACGAGTTGGCTGCTCATTCATTACCCCTCTGATTTCACTTCCTACTACCCCCCTTCTTCCCTTTCAGTTCTAGTCAGTCATAATGATGTTCCCTTGAACACGCCAGGCATACTCCTGTTTCAGGGCCTTTATGCTGGTCATCTTTGCATCAACATTCTCCCACCAGATTCTACTATAAACCTGGGAAAGAAGCCGTATTCTGCAAATCATATCTGTATCAGCAACACACTACTGAGACCCTTGTATTTAAAGCCTTCTTTAAAGTCGTAGACCTTGGGAAACTTTGCCGTCTTAAGTCATATGAAACCCTGCAGGAGCAGAAGAATGGCAAGATTTCTGAAAGATAAGAATCCAGAAAAGTCAACTACAATCTTTCCCATTTCCATTCAGTAGTTTCCTTTATTTGACGAATTTAATTAATTTAGCTTTGTGTCTCAGCGGGTTTTAACAGACTGCACGGTTGAATTCCTCATCTCCTAGAGTTTGGACAAATGTCACCTCAATGAGGTCAACCGCTAATTACCTTACTCAAATTTATAGCGTAATACCCCAAACCCTGACACTCCAAATCTTCATCTTACTCAATTTGTGTTTGTTTTTCTGTAGATTTCTCTTACACTAAATAATTTAGTTATTGTGTATATTGTTTCTCTTCTTCCATTCTAATGTATTCTTCATAAGCACAGGGGGTTTTGTCCATTTTGTTCACAGATACAGCTTTTTCAAGAATCTTACAGAGTGCTAGGCACATACCAGGCATTAAATACTTGTTTAAATGAACAACTGACAGCCAGCCAGGTCTCTAGAGACTGTTTTCTAAAAGTAGTAATTTTTAAAATTAGTAGAAGCCTATAAACAAGCAACTCTCACATAAAGAAAATATTACAGAATTTGAATGAAAATAACCAAGTATTTTACACACGTCAAATTGAATTCCCTTTAAAGTCAAGGTTCTTTGGAAAATTACTAGAATATTTAAGTATAACCACAGTAAAAGCATTGACAATGAAAAGAAAAAGAAGCATTATTGTATCATTTACCATTTATAGCCTGTGACAGTTGAGTCTCATCATTTAAAAAGTCAAGGAGTGAGGAGTCTTGTTCATTTTCTGATCCATCATTCTCATCTGATGAAACATATTCTGCATCGTCTTGGGAAAGTTCTGCTTCTTCATCTAAAAACTTCCTAGCTACGAGCTAACATAGATGAGAAAACAGAAAAGAGTCTTTAAGGAAATCATTTAATGCCCTCAAATAACTGAAAACCGTTTTGGAAAATAGATTTCTTGCCAGTGCTTTTAAGATAAAAAATAATAAAAATAGAAAACTGTCAGAAGAAACGATAAAGTAGCATATCTTTTTAAAATATCTTCTTTTAATTGTTATAAATAAACTACAGGTCAGCATGTCTGCTTGCTGAATGCTTTTTAAATAAAGTCTCTTGAGTCTTTCAGCTAATTCATTTTTGCCAGGAAAAATAAAGTACCACAAAAAGACTGATCAGAAAAAAAAAGTGCTAAGAATTCTTTTCCAAAAATTTGAATATTGGATAGAGATAAGAAAAACAATATAAATGTTATAAAAGCAAATATTTTAAAATTCAGATTTCTGTCTATATTTTCTTCGATTTGAATGTTACATCTTCAGTACACTAAAGTTTCTCCATCTAGTTCTTTGAAATAACACAACATTGCAAGATAGTTTCAAAACACAAAGAGAAACTAAGAAACTGTAAGGGCTTCACAAAAAAATAATTGTCTATAAATATAGCTATCAGAATCAACTCAAACATATACAAGTCCTTTCAAACTAAGAAAAAAATGTAACAACAAATCTTTTGACTATGAAGCTTACCACAGTGTCTCTTACAGAATAATATAAAACCAATCCAAATAATCAAAAGAAATTTATCAAAATAACTTCAAGTAACAGGGATAATTTTAGGTTAAGGTGGATTGAGCATCAGCATTATCATTATTTTAATTAGCCTCTAGTAAGTCAATCAGACATTTTAGATAAAGTAGCAAGTTAGAACAATTTTTTAAAAATTTAATTTAATTTGATTTTACTTTACAATACTGTATTGGTTTTGCCATACATCAACATGAATCCGCCACGGGTGTACACGTGTTCCCAATCCTGAACCCCCCTCCCACCTTCCTCCCCACACCATCCCTCTGGGTCATCCCAGTGTACCAGCCCCAAGCATCCTGTATCCTGCATCGAACCTAGACTGGCGATTCGTTTCTTATATGATATTACACATGTTTCAATGCCATTCTCCCAAATCATCCCACCCACTCCTTCTCCCACAGAATCCAAAAGACTGTTCTATACATCTGTGTCTCTTTTGCTGTCTCGCATTCAGGGTTATCAAACAATTTTTTTAAATGGAGTTTTATATGAATATACAAAGTTAATGAGGGTTGATTGTATTTTTAATTAATCTTGCACAATTTATACTAGTTAGTATTAGAGAATTAAAACACACAAGATTTTCTAGTCTCAAAATTTAGCTATCAGCTATAAACTGATGACAAATGAATACTAAAGCCTTAAGATGACCAGTTTTCACATTTTCATAATTGTCAATGCCTGCCAGACATTGTCACTTTACTGTCCCACATGGACTTCAAACTCGAACATGTTCAACCCTGAACTCACCACACTTTCTTGCTTCCTCTAAAAACATGACGTATCTGCCACCTAAGCCCAAGCCAAAACCAGTCATTGTGGACTCCTCCTTCCCCTTCTTTCAAACTCAATCAGTAAGCAAAAGAATGAATAAGGCCTTCCAAAAGCTTACCCGGATTTTCCTCCAGCTTTACTTTCTGGTACTTTTTGTCTTTACAACCCACAACAAGAGATGCTGTTTCCCTGCTCTGTATCCTTCTTTAAGCTGCTGGGAATGCCTTCCCTTCTCCTTTCTTTCCCCCTAAAATATGTATGCTTTAAGATTTATATAAGGTGTTATTTTCAAGAAGCTTGCCAGAACTCCCAAGGTCTAGGTTAAGTTTTATCTTCTCTTATCACTTAAAAAATTATATGGCAACTATCCATTTACTTATCTATCCTTCCTATTAGATTATGCACTTGAAACTGTACCAGGAAATACTCTTTATACTATCCCCAGCATCATGCACAGTAGATACAGGGTAGGTATTTAATCAATGTTTCCTGAATTGCTGGAGTGTACTGACAAAAATAGGAATAGTTTTTTGAAGGAGTTTAAAATTAAAACAGAAATTCTAGTCACTGAGGATTTACTCTTTTTCTGTTAAACATATACCTATAAGATCGAATTTACCTATGCTCAACTATTCACATATTTCTCTTGTAATATTTCTCTCAAAAAGATTTGAATTACTATTTATTATTTGTTATTTACTTACTCTGTTTGGAGGAACCCTGCGCTTTTTGACAACCTGAAGTGGAGACTCAACTTCGCTATTTTTCTGATTCTAGATAAAGCAGACAAAGTAAAAAGTTAAAAAAAAAAAAAAGTTTTAAGGAAACAAGAAACTTTGTATGATCTTGCTACTGTGATTACTGACCAACTCACCTCTGGGGACTCCAAAACATTTCCTTTTGTTTTTTTACTTTTTCTTCGGAAAATCTCACCATCTTCACTTTCATGGCTTGATAACTGTTCATCTATAATTTATTTAAAGATAATGAATCCGGTCAACATATTTAAGTTTATCCAACCACAAGTATCTAATTTATTGATGGGTACAGTAAAAATTGTTCCTGGCAATCTCAACATTTATTCAGTCTCAAAGATAGTTTTTCTTGCATCTCTCACTCTGGAGGAAGCCAGATGCTATATGGTAAGAACAGAGGAAGTAATCCTACGGAGAGGAAAGGATGGCAGGAAACGGAGGCCGCTTATTCAACAGCAAGGCGATCCACCAAGCTGATTCAGGCCTTCAGATAACCACAGCCCTGGCAAAAGCTTTGAATGCAACCTCATAACATATCTGGAGGCAGAACTCCCGGCCAAGCCATGCTCGAATTCCTAGTCTATAGAAACGGTGAAATCATACATGCTGTTTTAAGCCATTAAGTTTTCAGTAAATTTGTTATGCAGCCAGAGATAAATAATACAGATTTTGATGCATGGAAATAGGGAATTAATTACCAAAAACCTAAACGGTGGATACAGCTTTAGAACTAACGAGTGGGCCGAAGCTAAAGGAACTTTTTTTGTTGTTGTTAAAAGAAGTTTTGGGAGCTTCCCTGGTGGCTCAGACGTTAAAGCGTCTGCCCGCAATGTGGGAGACCCAGGTTCATTCCCCGGGTCGGGAAGATCCCTTGGAGAAGGGAATGGCAACCCAATCCAGTATTTTTGCCTGGAGAATCCCATGGACGGAGGAGCCTGGTAGGCTACAGTCCACAGGGTCGCAAAGAGTCAGACACGACTGAGCGACTTCACTTTCACTTTCTAAAAGAATTTTTGAGGAGAGTTTTTGTGAAAGTTTGAAGAGCCTCAAAGGAATTGTTTATAGAAGATTCATGGCCATTGAGGAGGTCATGGGTGACAGCTTAAAGAAGTAAGAAAATCCTTATTAGAAATTATAGGAAAAAGAAATCTTACTATAGTGCCAGAAAGTTTAACAACATTGCAGTAACAAAGAAAATAGAAAGTGTACCTCATGAAGGAGGTACCAGACCATCTTAACTGTCTCCTGAGACACCTGTCAAGAAGCAACAGTTAGAACCAGACAGGAAACAACTGTTTCAAAATTGAGAAAGGAGTAGGACAGACTGGATACTGTCACCTTGTTTATTTAACATATCCAGAGGACATCATGCGAAATTCTGGGCTAGATGGAGCTCAAGCTGGAATGATGACTGCTGGGAGAAATATCAACAACCTCAGATATGCAGATGATACCACACTAATGGCGGAAAGTGAAGAGGAGCTAAAGAACCTCTTGATGAGAGTGAAAGAGAAGAGTGGAAGAACTGGCTTAAATCTCAACATTCAAAAAACTAAGATCATGGCAACTAGTCCCATCACTTCATGGCAAACAAGGGGAAAAAGTGGAAGCAGNGGAAAGTGAAGAGGAGCTAAAGAACCTCTTGATGAGAGTGAAAGAGAAGAGTGGAAGAACTGGCTTAAATCTCAACATTCAAAAAACTAAGATCATGGCAACTAGTCCCATCACTTCATGGCAAACAAGGGGAAAAAGTGGAAGCAGTGACAGAGTTTCTTTTTTTGGGCCCCCAAAACACTGCAGATAGTGACTGCAGCCATGAAATTAAAAGACACTTACTCCTTGGAAGGAAAGCTATTACAAACCTAGACAGCATATTAAAAAGCAGAGACATTACTTTGCCAACAAAGATTCATCTAGTCAAAGCTATGATTTTTCCAGTAGTCATGTACAGATATGAGAGTGGGACCATAAAGAAGGCCGAGAGCCGCAGAATTGGTACTTTTGAACTGTGGTGCTGGAGAAGACTCTTGAGAGTCCCTTGGACTGTAGGAATATCAAACCAGTCAGTCCTAAAGGAAAGCAACTCTGAAATCATTGGAAGGACTGATGCTGAAGGTGAAGCTTCAATACTTTGGCCACCTGACACAGAGTCAATTCATTGGGAAAGACCCTGATGCTGGGAGAGACTGAAGGCAAAAGGGAAGGGGATGGCAGAGGATGAGATGATCAGATAGCAGCACCGACCCAATGGACATGAAATTGAGCAAACTCTGGAAGACAAGTGAAGGGCAGAGGAGGCTACAGTTTATGGGGGTCTCAAAGAGTTGGACATAACAGAGCGAATCAACAACAATGAATGAGGTGCTCTGAGCAAGAAGATTTCCAGACATGTTTAAGGTATCCCCTATGCTTCTTGTTTAAATGTGAAAGGAGAGACATGAATTAAAGAAAGTATATTAAACACACAACAGGGGAACTATCCTGGTGGTCCAGTAGCTAAAACTCCGCACTTTCAACGTAGGGGCTCAGGTTCGATCCCTGGAACTAGATCCCACGTGCCACAACTAAGAGCCCGCATGCCAGCAGTTAAAGATCCCACATGTCACAGCTAAGACCTGGCACAGCCAAATCAATCAATCAAAACATGAAACAGATGAGACTTGCTGGCTTTGAAAATTACCAGCTTCTCCAGATGGCAAACAATGTTAAATTAAGAAATCTTCCAGGCAAAGACCTAATCTAGAAGACTGCCAGGAAACTACAGTCCAGATGATGTTGAGGGTATAACTGTAAATGCTTTCAGTTCAGTTCAGTTCAGTCGCTCAGTCATGTCCAACTCTTTGCGACCCCATGAATCGCAGCACGCCAGGCCTCCCTGTTCATCACCAACTCCTGGAGTTCACTCAGACTTGCGTCCATCGAGTCCGTGATGCCATCCAGCCATCTCATCCTCGGTCATCCCCTTCTCCTCCTGCCCCCAATCCCTCCCAGCATCAAAGTCTTTTCTAATGAGTCAACTCTTCGCATGAGGCAGCCTAAGTATTGGAGTTTCAGCTTTAGCATCATTCCNTTCCCATGAAGTGATGGGACTGGATGCCATGATCGTTTTCTGAATGTTGACCTTTAAGCCAACTTTTTCACTGTCCTCTTTCACTTTCATCAAGAGGCTTTTTAGTTCCTCTTCACTTTCTGCCATAAGTGTGGTGTCACCTGCGTATCTGAGGTTATTGATATTTCTCCTGGCAATCTTGATTCCAGCCTTTGCTTCTTCCAGTCCAGCGTTCCTCATGATGTACTCTGCCAAAGGTGACGCCTCAGAGTACCATTCAGTTGGACGGTACTCTAAACATTTTAAAGATGTCTCCTACAGTCCCTCTCAAACAACAGATCTTCTAAGAAGATTAAGGAACTATCTTTACACATCTCAGCAGAAGCCAGAGTTAGAGAAGAACTTAACTCCAAAAGATCTGTGGACATGGCTAGTATCTAACAGAATGAACCTCAAATAAGATTCACAGTTCAGTTCAGTTCAGTCGCTCAGTCGTGTCTGACTCTTTGCCACCCCATGAACTGCAGCAGGCCAGGCCTCCCTGTCCATCACCATCTCCCGGAGTTCACTCAGACTCACGTTCATTGAGTCCGTGATGTCATCCAGCCATCTCATCCTGTCGCCCCTTCTCCTCCTGCCCCGAGTCCCTCCCAGCATCAGAGTCTTTTCCAATGAGTCAACTCTTCACATGAGGTGGCCAAAGTACTGGAGTTTCAGCTTTAGCATCATTCCTTCCAAAGAAATCACAGGGCTGATCTCCTTCAGAATAGACTGGTTGGATCTCCTTGCAGTCCAAGGGACTCTCAAGAGTCTTCTCCAACACCACAGTTCTAAAGCATCAATTCTATGGCGCTCAGCCTTCTTCACAGTCCAAACCTCACATCCATACATGACCACAGGAAAAACCATAGCCTTGACCAGACGGACCTTAGTCGGCAAAGTAAGGTCTCTGCTTTTGAATATACTATCTAGGTTGGTCATAACTTTTCTTCCAAGGAGTAAGCGTCTTTTAATTTCATGGCTGCAGTCACCATCTGCAGTGATTTTGGAGCCCCCCAAAATAAAGTCTGACA